>CM039610.1:36549530-36968788 GCA_022457205.1 Saccharum spontaneum | reverse complement strand
AGCACCTTACTACACACTGGAGTGTGGGGGAAATAGCAAGAGTGAGTCCATGTCGAACCCAACAAGTACAACACAGGGTTCATGAGGCACAAAAGGCTAGACACTGTTTGATTGCATTTAGATTTTATTCATCATATAATTAGCAATTGAGTAGCATCAAGGTAATCCAAATCCCATTAATGAATCAATGATCAATTGCAATAAGAATAATGAAATAGCATTGTCATGGCATAAAAATATCAACAACAATTAAAACATGATATTACAATGGTGATCAACTATCCCAAAACACAAGAAACCATATAAAGCCATTCAAGAGTTCGTTTAACAAGTTAGGGCCGCTAAGGATTCTCAATTGGAAAGCATGAACCTCCCTCCAAGGGGCGACTTACAAAAGACTGCACCCACCTTGGCAGGCCAAGACCATACTAGACATGACCCCTCTTGCGCCTTTCGGTAACCACTAACAAGCTAGAAAAGGTCTCTTAAACAACTAGAGCCAGAGCCATATAGCCCTCACAGTTGTTGTAACACCCTAAAATTTGAAGAAAAGAAAAATAGGGAAAATGTGATTTTTATATTTATTTTTGGTGAAGCATGCAAATTTAGAATAAGAATAATTTTTTATAAATTTAAAATCAAATATAAGGGTAGAAACGTGATTGAGCATTCATGCTGCTGCATTTGGAGTTTTGTGTTGAGTGGTTTGAATCAAATTCAAATTTGATTTGAAAATCATTTGAAAAATGGATTTGAAAAATGGGAAAAGAAAAAGAAAAGAGATTTTTCTTCCTGGGCCGCTTCTTCATCCGCAGCTGCAGCCGGCCCATTTTTCTCCCGCGCCGTCCTCTCCTCTTGGGCCGAGCCGAGCCCAGCAAGCCGGCCCGTCTTGCGCGCGCGGCCGATCCCCCGCTCTGAGTCGCCGACAGGTGGGACCCGCTTGTCAGTGACTGCCTCCCCTTTCCTTTCTTCTTCCTCCAGCTTTCCAACCGCGAGCTCACCTTTCCCTCCTCCTCTGATTCAATTTGGCGGCTCGATCTCCTTCCCTTCCATAGATAGCGACGCCCCCGAGCTATAAAACGGACCCCCGAGCCTCCCCGCTTCGCATTGAACCCTAAATCATCTAGCCACGACATCCCGGGAGCGCCACCGTCGGAGCTCCGCCTCCACCGCCGCCATCCCGAGCTGACCACCGCCCTTAGCTCGCCCTCCGGTCTTCTTTTCGCGCGGGGTAAGATCACCGTGGTTCGCTCGTTCTCCCGGTGCTCTCGGTTTGTCGAACGGTGGTCGGTAAGGCCGTTTCTTCGAGCTCCGGCGAGCTCGGGTTTCCTCCGGCCATGGCGCCGCCGTCGGAGTACTGTGGCCACCGGCGCCTCTTTCTCTCTCTTTCCCCGAGTTGATCTCAGCCTTTGATTTCGAATCCGACGGTCAAAATTAAAACATACCGGTTCGGCTGACGGTTTTGCTAAAGAGCCCCTGCGATTTTGTCTTTTTGAACCCACGGTCCAAAGCGTATTCTGGAAAATACGTTTTTAATAAATGAAAACGTAATTCGTTTCGAAAAAAGAAAATACGCTTTCTCATATTTACAGATTTGCCACTCAGATTGATTTAGCCGTAGAATCTTCGTTTTAACTCCGATTTGATCCATTTAAATTGCGTTAGATTCATATTTGCGAGCTCTATCTAATGGTGTAACTGTACAGTAGGTTTAGATTAATTTATTTTCGAGTTTTAATTAAAGTATTTATTTTTCTATAGGAAATCTTCGGAAATTCATAACTTTGTCGTTTTAGATCCGTTTTTCGTGATCTTCGCGTCTGTGTGATCCTAGCGAGTTGTAGATTCATTTTAAAGACTTTTTATTTTATTTTCTTACTGTTGGTGTATTGTTCTAATTATAGTCTTGTTTGTCTATGCATGATTGCCTCTGGATGTGTGTTGTTGATAATGGTTGATCGAGTATAGACGGTGAGCAATTCGTTGGAGATCAAGAGCCTTACTTCGAGCAAGATCCTCAGGACCAGTTTGAGCAAGGCAAGTATAGCATGGGATTATCCTTGTTGTCCTATCCACATTATGCAATTAATGTCATTATGCATTTATTCCTTGTTAAGGATGACTTAGTGATTGATCCTATACCTTGGTACCCATTATGATGCATTGATTAGTATGGCTAGTGGTTAAACATGGACTATGATCATGTAAATTGATTAGAGGAATATGCAATAAACATTAAAATATGATTTTGATTCTTGTATAAAGGGGATTAGAGCATGTGTGTTGTTTTGATGCTCTAATTGCTCTCCATAAGGACTCATCTATAAGCGACAATCCGGGATTTACAGTACAACTGTGGGGGCTATATGGCTCTGGCTTTAGTCATATAGAAGGACCTTTTCTAGCTTGTTAGAGGTAACCTTTTTGGCGTAAGAATGGCTTGACGAATCGGGTATAGTGCGGCCTCTGTCCTTATGTGTATAGGCTGCGGGTTATTGTGCCATTTGGAAGGGGGGCTCTACATCTGTTTGCCGAGTGAATCTAATGGCCCTAACTTGTTAGACGAACCTTCGAAAGACTTCATAGTGTTTACCCTGCCTGCTCACCTTGGTAGTGTTTTGGGAGTAATTAACCCGGGCATTTGGGTAACACGACTCACAGTGAAAGTGTACAACCTCTGCAGAGTGTAGAACTGTTATAACAGCCGTGCTCACGGTCACGAGTGGCCTTGGACCCTTATGGAATAGTTGAATAATTGTTTATGTTTATGTTTTTGCTATTCATTAATCATTTCACATGGATCATATGTTTATTGTTTACATTGAGACCTATTGATGCTATTGATATGCTAAAATCATGTTAACTAAAAGCTACATGCTGATAAACCCATGATTATGCCTATTTGAGCCTCATGAACCCCATGTTACACTTGTTGAGTACGAGATGTACTTACGCTTGTTTATTCTTCTTATTTGGATAAAAATCCCGGATGGGTAACAGATGGAGGTAATAGCGACTACTACGCCTACTTCCCTGAGGATTACTAGTCTTGCTGTCAACCAGTCAATGTACCTGTGACTGGAGCTACCACGAGAGAGATTTTTATTTATACTTCCGCTACATTTGTGTTAAGACTATGTGTTTAAATATCATGATGTAATAACATTTGCCATGATACTTCTGTTATAATTTGTGAACTTATGTGTGATTGATCTCTGGGCGCACATAAGGGTAAGCATTCCATTTGGTCGATAAATGGGTGTGACAAATTGGTATCAGAGCTCTTGTTGACTGTAGGACGCAAGCCTAGCTAGCAATGGTCGATTTAGTGTCATCTTTACACTATTTTTATGCTCACTATCTTGCTCTTGTTATTTGATAAATTTTTATGCTTCTTATGTCTCATTCTATTATAAAATTTTGCCTCTATTCTAACTTCATCTAAAAATTCTGTAGATGACTCGTGACCGTAAGACTGCCCGCATCAGCTTTGGAGGATACTACCCACCTCGTGCCCTGCTTGCAACTGAAGAGCCACAAGAGCCAGAACCTCAGGAACAAGAGAAGACCCTGTAGCACCAGTCCAAGCACCAGCACCTCCCCAGGAAGAGATTGAGCCTGAAGAAGATCCAGAAATCATTGAGATTGAAGATGGTGAGGAGGAAGATAATGGAGGAGAACAAACCCCGTCTCCACCACATGAAGCTCCAGAAGATATGCCACCTCCTCCAATGGGGTGGACTGTGAGGATCTACCACAGGAATGGAGGGGATGCTGTCTCTCATATTCGCCTAGTGGGGATGCTCACTGCTTACTTCGCGGATTGGCATCCGGCTGTGGAGTACGTCTGCTGGGAGTACACTCATCCACTTGAGAGCACGTACTGGAAGGCAAGGGCAAGCATCTTTGCACACAAGCAAGACAAGGGGGCATATCAGCTGGACAGGATGTTCTCTCATGTGGGACATCGAGCCACCATAGAGGATAGCATTGAAGATGCTGCTTTTGAAGCATGTATGGGTCTTCGCTATCTTCGCTTTAACCTCATGAAGCATGACATCCATCGCTTCCTTCCTCGTGCACACCCCGAGCTTGGTTGGGCTATGACAGATCCAGTGCAGCTAGAGCCACTACCTCGGGTGATGGTGAACTTTGTCTATGACATGATGGACAGGAAGCTGCAACTAGAAGAGATGGTGAGGACACAAGGGAAGACTATCAAGAGATGCCAAGCAACCATTGATGAGCTCCGAGCAAACCAAGGCATGCCCAAGATCTACGAGAAGTTAGAGCATGAGCCACTTCCTTAGGAAGTAGGAGTCCTTTTATGTAATAAGAACGTTCTTAGTAACGTCAGTTGAGTCAGTCGAGTCTGTCGTGTGGTTTGAACCTTGGTGTGCTAGTTGCTTTATTATTATGCTTATGTGTGAGTTGGATCTTTGTTTGAGTGTCTGGACTTGTAGGCATTTCTACAAGTTCCATTATTAAGAATAATAAGTTTATTAGTCAAGGAATAATAGTTGGGTTTGATATTATCTCGTTTCTGTCCTTGCTGTTTTCTGGAGCAGTCTCTGATGTTTCTGTTATAGTTTAAAAATGGTTCGTGCAACATTTATGAAATTTTTATGAGAGAAACTAGACTCAAGCATCTTTCAAATGCCACTGGAATCACCTTTTTTTCGAATCTGGTTCAAGAGATATAATTTTCACAATTTAAAGTTTCTGCACAGTCTGGAATCTGGAACAGTTTCTGTTACGCCTTATTGTTCATAGACTTAACGATAGAATCTGGTCTTGAGGTCTGAATAGAAATTGTGGATAATTTCATAAGCTTTCCAACCATATAAAGCATGCCTCTTTTGGATTTCTGTAGCCCGAGATATGATTGAAATACTAAACTGTCAATATTGCTACTCGTCCAGAAAACTTTCAGATCTCATTCTTAATCTTATAAGTGGTTGATAACCTGGATTTCTTAAAGTTTGCATGTTTATGGGTGGCAGATGGCCGGAAGAGGAAGAGGCAGAGGTCGTGGAAACATTCCCCCGAATCCACCACCACCACCGCCACCAACTATCGAGCAGTTGTTGGCAGTACAGACGCAGTTGATGCAACAACTAGTGCAGAATCAGCAGAATCAGCCAGTTGCTGGGGCTCAACCACGTGATAAGCGTGGTGAATTTTTGAAGGGTCGTCCCCCAGTGTTCACACATGCTGCTGATCCTTTGGAGGCCGATGATTGGCTTCGTGCTGTGGAGAAACAACTCACCATTGCACAATGTGATGACCGACAGAAGGTGTTGTTCGCTTCTGGGCAACTTCAGGGAGAAGCTCAAGATTGGTGGGAGTCATATGAGTATGGCCGTCCTGCTAATGCTCCTGCAGTCACCTGGCAGGAGTTTAGAGAGAACTTCAGGGCTTACCATATACCTGAAGGGATGATAGAATTGAAGGCGGAGGAATTCAGGAACCTGACCCAAGGGTCAATGTCTGTAGCTGAGTACCGTGACAAGTTTGCTCAATTGTCACGATATGCTCCACATGAGGTGGCCAATGACAATGATAAGCAGCGCCGCTTCTTGAAGGGATTATATGATGGACTACAATTGCAGTTGATGTCCAATACCTATCCCAACTTCCAGACGCTTGTGAACCGCGCTATTGTGGTGGATAACAAGCGCAAAGAAATGGATGCTAAGAGGAAGAGGTTACAGGGACAAGCCTCCAATAGCAACACCCGTCCACGCACTGGCTTCCAACAGAATACTCAGCAGAGACCTCCTTCTGGACAGTGGAACCGTGGTCAGACCCCATTCCGTGGACAGTTCCCTCAACGTCCCCCATTTCAGCCACAGAGTAGCAATCAACGTCCACCACAGCAGAATGGGAATCAAGTGCAGCGCCAGGGTCCTTCCAACAACACTCCTACAAAGACCAGTGCTCCCAACACTCCCAACAGGTGTTTCCGTTGTGGAAAAGAAGGTCACCTGTCTTACAACTGCCCGGAGAAGCCTAACCAGCAGACTCCCCAGAGACAGAGCAGCCACCAGAAGCCCGCACTTAACTCGGGAAGGGTGAATCACTTGTCCCAGGAAACTGCAGTGGAGGAGCCAGAAGTTATGCTTGGTACGTTCGATGTCCACTCTACTCCCACCACTGTTCTTTTTGATTCTGGAGCATCACATTCTTTCATATCACAATCGTTTGTTAGAATACATAGAATCCATTTGTGTGCCATGAAGAACCCTATCTTAGTAAACTCACCTGGTGGAAGCATGCCAGCATCTTATCGCTGTCTTCCCATTAGTCTCAACTTAAGGGGGGTAGAGTTTTCAGTTAGTCCTATAGTATTGAGGACAGCCGGGATTGATCTTATACTGGGAATGGATTGGATGATGCAACAACAAGCAGAGATTCAGTGTAAGGATAAATCAGTTGTGCTGACTACACCAAAGGGGGATAGGATCAGGGTTGAAGTCAAAGTGCAAAAACAAGCGACCGCTACAGTGAACCAGCTCAATGATGGTGCCAATCAGGAGGATCCAGTTGTGGAGGAGTTCCCAGATGTGTTTCCGGAGGATTTGCCAGGTATGCCACCAAACCGTGACATTGAATTTATTATTGAATTATTACCTGGAACTGCACCTATAGCTAAGCGTCCATATAGAATGGGAGTAAATGAATTAGAAGAACTTAAGAAACAAATTAAGGAGTTACAGGATAAGGGTTTTATTCGTCCTAGTTCGTCACCATGGGGTGCACCAGTGATTTTTGTGGATAAGAAAGATGGAACTCAGAGGATGTGTGTAGATTATCGGTCTCTTAATGAGGTTACCATTAAGAACAAGTACCCATTGCCTAGAATTGATGACCTGTTTGATCAGTTGAGAGGAGCTTGTGTATTCTCCAAGATTGACCTTCGCTCAGGATATCATCAATTGAAGATTCGTGCCAGGGATATACCCAAGACAGCATTTACTACACGTTATGGGTTATATGAGTATACAGTGATGTCATTTGGTTTGACTAATGCTCCTGCATACTTCATGTATTTAATGAATAAGGTGTTCATGGAATATCTGGACAAGTTTGTAGTGGTATTCATTGATGATATACTAGTGTTTTCCAAGACGGAGGAAGAACATGCTGAACATTTGAGGTTGGTCTTGCAGAAGCTCAGAGAACACCAACTATATGCAAAAAGGAGTAAATGTGAGTTTTGGCTTAAGGAAGTTTCTTTTCTGGGTCACATCGTTTCAAATGGAGGAATATCAGTAGATCCTGGCAAGGTGAAAGATGTATTGAACTGGAAACCACCTATCAATGCAAGTGAGATCCGTAGCTTTTTGGGATTGGCTGGTTATTATAGAAGATTTATAGAGGGATTTTCCAAGCTTGCAAAACCAATGACTGCATTGTTGGAGAAGAATGCCAAGTTTGTGTGGTCCGAGAAGTGTCAGGCTAATTTTGAGGAATTAAAGAAAAGATTGACTACTGCACCTGTCTTAGTTTTGCCAGACCTGAACAAACCTTTCTCTATCTATTGTGATGCATCTCGATTGGGATTGGGATGTGTTCTGATGCAAGAAGGTAGAGTTGTGGCATATGCATCGAGGCAGTTAAGGAAGCATGAGCTAAATTACCCTACTCATGATTTGGAATTAGCTGCAGTAGTTCATGCATTAAAGATATGGAGACATTATTTGATTGGACACAAGAGTGATATATACACTGATCACAAGAGTCTCAAGTATATTTTCACTCAAACAGATCTGAACTTGAGGCAGCGTAGATGGTTGGAGTTGATAAAAGACTATGATCTAGAGGTGCATTATCATCCCGGAAAGGCCAACGTTGTTGCTGATGCTCTTAGTAGGAAGAGTTATGCAAATGAGATACAAGTAATGCCTATGCCAAAGGAATTGTGTGCTGAGTGTAAGCATCTGAACTTAGGATTTACTGCTAATGCAGTGGAACTAGTATTGGAGCCTACTCTGGAGCAAGAAATCCGTAAAGGTCAGCAGAAGGATGAAAAGTTGAGAGAGATAGCTGAAAACATAGCGAAAGGAAAATCTCCAGGATTTCGTAAGGATGAGAATGGTACGCTATGGTTTGGGAAAAGGTTGTGTGTGCCCGAAGATAGGGAAATCCGAATGGCAATTCTGCGTGAAGCTCATGAGTCAGCTTATTCCATACATCCGGGTAGTACTAAGATGTATTTAGATCTGAAAGAGAAATATTGGTGGTATGGTTTAAAGAGAGACGTAGCTGAGTATGTTGCTTTGTGTGACACATGTCAAAGGGTGAAAGCGGAACATCAAAGACCTGCAGGATTGTTACAACCTATGCAGATACCCGAGTGGAAATGGGAAGAGGTCGGTATGGATTTTATAGTTGGGTTACCACGGACTCAACGAGGATATGATTCAATTTGGGTGATAGTGGATCGTCTGACTAAGGTTGCTCATTTTCTGCCTGTGAAGACTACATATAGCAGTGCGAAACTGGCAGAGTTGTATATGGAAAGAATAGTGAGTCTACATGGAGTTCCTAAGAAGATTGTGTCTGATCGAGGTACTCAGTTTACATCTCATTATTGGCAAAAGATACATGAATCATTGGGGACCAAACTAAATTTCAGTACAGCTTATCATCCTCAGACAGATGGTCAAACAGAGAGAATTAATCAGATATTAGAAGATATGTTGAGAGCTTGTGCTCTACAATATGGTACTAGCTGGGATAAGAGTTTGCCATATGCAGAGTTCTCTTATAACAATAGTTATCAGAAGAGTCTTCAAATGGCACCGTTTGAGGCTCTGTATGGACGAAAGTGTAGGACCCCGTTGTTCTGGAATCAGACAGGGGAGAGTCAAGTGTTTGGACCTGATGTATTAAAGGATGCTGAAAAGAAAGTGAGAATGATTAGAGATAATCTAAAAATAGCCCAGTCTAGACAGAAAAGTTATGCTGATACTCGCAGAAGAGAGTTGACTTTTGAGATAGGAGATTATGTCTACTTGAAAGTGTCACCCATGAGAAGTGTGAAGAGATTTAACATGAAGGGTAAATTAGCACCAAGATATATTGGACCTTTCAAGATTATAGAGAGACGTGGTGAAGTGGCATATCAATTGGAATTACCCGAGAGTCTGGCAGGTGTACATGATGTGTTCCATGTGTCACAATTGAAGAAATGTTTACGAGTACCAGAAGACCAGATTCCGATAGAGGAACTCACTGTTAAGGAGGATCTTACATATGAGGAGTTTCCGGTTAAGATTTTGGAGACTGCGGACAGAGTCACAAGAAGTAGAACAATCAAAATGTGTAAAGTACAGTGGAATCGGTATACCGCAGAAGAGGCTACTTGGGAACGAGAAGAGGATCTGAGAAAAACCTACCCGCAACTGTTTGAGTAAGCACCGGTCGAATCTCGGGGCGAGATTCATTTTAAGGGGGGTAGAATTGTAACACCCTAAAATTTGAAGAAAAGAAAAATAGGGAAAATGTGATTTTTATATTTATTTTTGGTGAAGCATGCAAATTTAGAATAAGAATAATTTTTTATAAATTTAAAATCAAATATAAGGGTAGAAACGTGATTGAGCATTCATGCTGCTGCATTTGGAGTTTTGTGTTGAGTGGTTTGAATCAAATTCAAATTTGATTTGAAAATCATTTGAAAAATGGATTTGAAAAATGGGAAAAGAAAAAGAAAAGAGATTTTTCTTCCCGGGCCGCTTCTTCATCCGCAGCTGCAGCCGGCCCATTTTTCTCCCGCGCCGTCCTCTCCTCTTGGGCCGAGCCGAGCCCAGCAAGCCGGCCCGTCTTGCGCGCGCGGCCGATCCCCCGCTCTGAGTCGCCGACAGGTGGGACCCGCTTGTCAGTGACTGCCTCCCCTTTCCTTTCTTCTTCCTCCAGCTTTCCAACTGCGAGCTCACCTTTCCCTCCTCCTTCGATTCGATTTGGCGGCTCGATCTCCTTCCCTTCCATAGATAGCGACGCCCCTGAGCTATAAAACGGACCCCCGAGCCTCCCCGCTTCGCATTGAACCCTAAATCATCTAGCCACGACATCCCGGGAGCGCCACCGTCGGAGCTCCGCCTCCACCGCCGCCATCCCGAGCTGACCACTGCCCTTAGCTTGCCCTCCGGTCTTCTTTTCGCGCGGGGTAAGATCACCGTGGTTCGCTCGTTCTCCCGGTGCTCTCGGTTTGTCGAACGGTGGTCGGTAAGGCCGTTTCTTCGAGCTCCGGCGAGCTCGGGTTTCCTCCGGCCATGGCGCCGCCGTCGGAGTACTGTGGCCGCCGGCGCCTCTTTCTCTCTCTTTCCCCGAGTTGATCTCAGCCTTTGATTTCAAATCCGACGGTCAAAATTAAAACATACCGGTTCGGCTGACGGTTTTGCTAAAGAGCCCCTGTGATTTTGTCTTTTTGAACCCACGGTCCAAAGCGTATTCTGGAAAATACGTTTTTAATAAATGAAAACGTAATTCGTTTCGGAAAAAAGAAAAATACGCTTTCTCATATTTACAGATTTGCCACTCAGATTGATTTAGCCGTAGAATCTTCGTTTTAACTCCGATTTGATCCATTCAAATTGCGTTAGATTCATATTTGCGAGCTCTATCTAATGGTGTAACTGTACAGTAGGTTTAGATTAATTTATTTTCGAGTTTTAATTAAAGTATTTATTTTTCTATAGGAAATCTTCGGAAATTCATAACTTTGTCGTTTTAGATCCGTTTTTCGTGATCTTCGCGTCTGTGTGATCCTAGCGAGTTGTAGATTCATTTTAAAGACTTTTTATTTTATTTTCTTACTGTTGGTGTATTGTTCTAATTATAGTCTTGTTTGTCTATGCATGATTGCCTCTGGATGTGTATTGTTGATAATGGTTGATCGAGTATAGACGGTGAGCAATTCGTTGGAGATCAAGAGCCTTACTTCGAGCAAGATCCTCAGGACCAGTTTGAGCAAGGCAAGTATAGCATGGGATTATCCTTGTTGTCCTATCCACATTATGCAATTAATGTCATTATGCATTTATTCCTTGTTAAGGATGACTTAGTGATTGATCCTATACCTTGGTACCCATTATGATGCATTGATTAGTTTGGCTAGTGGTTAAACATGGACTATGATCATGTAAATTGATTAGAGGAATATGCAATAAACATTAAAATATGATTTTGATTCTTGTATAAAGGGGATTAGAGCATGTGTGTTGTTTTGATGCTCTAATTGCTCTCCATAAGGACTCATCTATAAGCGACAATCCGGGATTTACAGTACAACTGTGGGGGCTATATGGCTCTGGCTTTAGTCATATAGAAGGACCTTTTCTAGCTTGTTAGAGGTAACCTTTTTGGCGTAAGAATGGCTTGACGAATCGGGTATAGTGCGGCCTCTGTCCTTATGTGTATAGGCTGCGGGTTATTGTGCCATTTGGAAGGGGGGCTCTACATCTGTTTGCCGAGTGAATCTAATGGCCCTAACTTGTTAGACGAACCTTCGAAAGACTTCATAGTGTTTACCTTGCCTGCTCACCTTGGTAGTGTTTTGGGAGTAATTAACCCGGGCATTTGGGTAACACGACTCACAGTGAAAGTGTACAACCTCTGCAGAGTGTAGAACTGTTATAACAGCCATGCTCACGGTCACGAGTGGCCTTGGACCCTTATGGAATAGTTGAATAATTGTTTATGTTTATGTTTTTGCTATTCATTAATCATTTCACATGGATCATATGTTTATTGTTTACATTGAGACCTATTGATGCTATTGATATGCTAAAATCATGTTAACTAAAAGCTACATGCTGATAAACCCATGATTATGCCTATTTGAGCCTCATGAACCCCATGTTACACTTGTTGAGTACGAGATGTACTTACGCTTGTTTATTCTTCTTATTTGGATAAAAATCCCGGATGGGTAACAGATGGAGGTAATAGCGACTACTACGCCTACTTCCCTGAGGATTACTAGTCTTGCTGTCAACCAGTCAATGTACCTGTGACTGGAGCTACCACGAGAGAGATTTTTATTTATACTTCTGCTACATTTGTGTTAAGACTATGTGTTTAAATATCGTGATGTAATAACATTTGCCATGATACTTCTGTTATAATTTGTGAACTTATGTGTGATTGATCTCTAGGCGCACATAAGGGTAAGCATTCCATTTGGTCGATAAATGGGTGTGACAGTTGTACTGTAAATCCTGGATGATCACGTATAGATAAGTCCTTATGGAGAGAAATCAGAGCATCAAAATAACCCACATGCTCTATCCCCCTTTTCGACAGTAATAAAATCATCTTAAATGGTTGGTTGCTTAATCCATTAGTCAAATTACAAGATCATTGTTCATAATTAAGCACTAGCAATAGCTACCCAAATGCATAACCCATAGATGACATGGAAACAAGATATCAATAGCTAAGTTATAATCTCTATGGTTGTCAAGGAGGAAACATGCATATGTATGATAATTTCAGTGAATAGGTAACAAGGATAGTCCCATGTTATACTTGCCTTAGAACTTGCTTTATGCCCAAAGCAACTTGCTCTGAAAAGCCTCAACTTAATCTTTCATTTGCAATTTCTGGCACTCAGCTTCTGGTCTTCACCTTCAGATCTTCGGCGCTCACGGATAGTCTTTCTTCTACTCGTAGATCATAGCAACCCAGCACACTAACAGGCATACAAGCAAACAAATAGGGACAACTAAGAACAATACACCACACAAGAGAAAACAATGTACTAAAGGAGAGCTACCGGCTACGGTCACGAGAACACAAGAAACGTCGATAACGGAACTATCGTTAAAAAGAAAAAGACTATCGAAATATTTATATTATAAAAGAAAAGAAAAGCCTACATACTTAATTTAAACAAAACCATGTGAAGCATATTAATTCAGATTACACAAATCATATTTTAGTTTAGAAACTAATTTAAAACTAATGTTGTTTTATTTATAAATATTGATGTACCATTAACCTTACAAAAGATAGATTTATGTGAGCATCTAATCGAAATTATATAATAGGGTTAAACTACACAATTCATAATTAATGAAAACATAATTAAGTTGACGTTAATCAAATTAATAAGTGTTTATAAAAGATCGATGTGAAAACCCTAAATTTCTTTTACTTGGAAAACTAATTACATAGATATTAATCAAACACATAAATATGTGGCATGTGAAACCTTCGCTTCTAGATAGAAGATCACGTTGCTAAGCTTACATACTCATCATCCTTGGTGCTTGCTAGCTTGCATTATTGACATGCATGCACGGTGCTATTTGCTTGATTCATTTTAATTGAGCAAACCATGTCAAACTTGTTAATATTAGACTGGTCAAAACACAATTTAATTCAAAAGTCGGGTTGAAGCTACTCATATTTTATTTATAAACCTTACCATCTAAACTGAGCAAGTTAAACATTACTTTGCACAAATATATAAAGGGCATGTGAGAGCACCTTCTCAATTTGTATATGACGTCAGTTTAAGCTAAATAAATCATAATTTTAAAAACACATTTATACTATCCTAATTGTAACTATAAACACATATGTTAGCATTAATTAAGTTAATATTTATATTTATTTGATAAAGGTCTATGTTTGCTTACGTTGTTTTTAATAAAAGACACTTGATAAGTATAAATCATATTATTATTATCTAATTCATAAACACAGGTCATGATAAATAGGGTTGCTAATGCGTAGCTTTAGTCGACATGACCACAACACGACTAGAACAGATTTGAATCACTATATAGCTTTTAATTAACAAAGCATTAAATAGTCATTAATTAAATTAGTGTTTAATTTAATAATTTTTAGAATTGTGTGACATGACAAACCTTAGCACTACTGCGTAGAGTGTGACGCTACGAAACTAATGCAACAAAAATGACTCGAATCGGACATAAAACGATTAGACGACGGAGATTATACTAACTAGTGGCAATATTGAAATTACGTCATCTTGTACCTTGAGTCTTCATCTCCTTCGCGAGGACAACAGCCATGGTTGCCGCTGCTGCACACAGGGAAGGAGAGGGGCTCAGGCAGAAACCTAGGTGCCCAGTTGGGCGGCACGGCGGCATGGCCGCGTGGCACAGGGGCCCACGTGGGCCGCGGCGAGGCCGACACGCCCGCACGACTGCACCCGCACGTGGCAGGGCGGCGGCGGCAGCGGCCACCTGCCTATAGCGGCGCGGAGCGAGGCGGCGCAGGGCCGCGGGTCCACGTTCGACACGCGGAGATGGGCTAGGGCACGGGAAAAGGCCGGGGTGTCGTCGGAGAAATGAACAGCAGCCATCTATGGTGCTCCTCGCCGGAAAAGAGAAAGAAGATTAGGGAAACGATGAACAGATGATGGATTCAGGAAAAGAAAGGCATGACAGCGTAGAGGAGATCGAGACTAACCTTTTGGTGGTGACAGAATTCCCTAGAATGCAACGTACTGACCGGAAAAGCTCGCCGAACCTTCACCGGAAGTTCGCTGGAACGCAAGTTGTACATGACGAACTTCGGCGAGAGATGGAGGGAGCTACGAGCAGCAGCTCGCGATAAGGGTTGTACTTCTGAAACCAACGCATCGAGGGCTACGCCGGCATATATATAGGTCTAGGCTTTGGAAACTTTTCAGAATTTCTTAATTTCGGGAAAATTTTAATTCCGAGAATAAAAATAATTTCAGAAAATCTAGAATTACCTTTTTGGCCGTGAAAAATAGCCCGGAGCTCAGAAAAATCATGGGAAAAATCCTAGAGACTCTTGGAAGGATAAGGAACTCAACTAAGTAATTTTGATCTCATGAATAGATTATTGAGATGATCGGAGAAAAAGATAAAGCTCAATGAAAAAGGAATTTAATTTCAGAAAAGGTTGGAAAATTTCTCTGAAGCGAAAGAAACACCGTCCTATTGTACTTTGAAACCATTTGCACTCACAAACACCAAAAGCAAGCATCACATCAAGCAATATCCTGTCAAATTAATTTGGAAAAGTTCAAAGATTCAATTTTTTTTTCTATAACTAATTGACGCTAACTAAAACTAAACTTTGAAAATTTTATCCAAATATCAAAACATTTATTTTAATTTGTGTTTTCTATGCACAACCCAAAATCAAAAATTTTGGGGTGTGACAAGGTGCTAAATGCGAGCCCTTGGATCAAACTGACTTCGACATATGGCTAAAATGCATCCTAGGAAGCGATGGAGGAATACTCCAGAAGCTCGTGGAGGGATACCCTAGGGGAGGGGTCCGGGCGACATCATGGTGGGGCCGGCCAGCCCCACCTATGAGCCTATGGTCCTCCGCTTCGGTCCCGTGCCTTCGGGTATCTTCTATAGTCTTCTAGTGTATACGCCGTCGCGATCAAGTTTTGTCATTTTTCTCAAATTGGTCCCCCTTCATACGTTTTCTAGAATAATCCTACAGAGTACAGAGATTCACAAAAACTCATGGAATTTGTCAATTTAAACCCTAGACCTATGTATAATCATGTATTTGAACCATTTCTTTTGTTTATTTATATATAAAATGTTGACGCTATCCACCGTCAATAGGAGCATTATGAGAAATCATGGTCTATTGTGGAACATCGATTGTCGATCAAGTCTGGATGTCGGCCGGTCAAGCATCATCCAAGGAGGTTCAATCCAAAAATTCTGGATGACATCAAGAAGGAAATCGAGAGGTTGTTCGAAGCCAAATTCATCCGATCATGCCGATATGCAGAGTGGATATCGAATATCGTCCTGGTATATAAGAAGAATGAGAAGATGAAAGTATGCATTGATTTTAGAGACTTAAACAAAGCTACACCAATAGATGGATACCCAATACCAGTAGCCGATTTATTGGTAGATGCAGTAGCTAGACACAAAGTCATCAGCTTCATGGATGGCATTGCAGGGTATAATCAGGTTTTCATGGCTGAAGAGGATATAGCAAAGATAGCTTTTAGGTGTCCTAGAGCAATTGGATTGTTTGAATGGGTAGTCATGACTTTTTGATTAAAAAAATGCTGGTGCAACTTATTAGAGAGCTATGAATTATATTTTTCATAAGTTGATTGGCGGGATTGTTGAGATTTATATCGATGATGTAGTAGTGAAGTCCAAAGGATATGAAGAGCATCTAGTTGATCTGCGAGAGACTATGGAGTGCACAAGAAAGAATGATTTGAAGATGAATCCAAACAAATGTGCCTTTGGAGTGTCAGCTAGATAATTTTGGGTTTTATGGTGCACGAATGGGGGATTGAGATTGGTCAGAAAAGTATGGATGCTATAGATGAGGCAGTCTCTCTGACTACTAAGAAAGAGTTGCAGTCTTTGCTTGGCAAGATCAATTTCATTAAAAGGTTTATTCAAACTTGTCAGAAAGAGTGTTGCCATTTTCTCCCTTGTTGAAGAACGACAAGGAATTCAAGTGGGGTGACATACAACAAAAGGCATTTGAGGAAATAAAGGAATATATGAAATCTCCATCCGTGTTAGTTCCCCCTCAATTAGGCAAGCCTTTTATATTGTATGTGGTGGCTGGTGACCAAACCATTGGATCGGCCCTTATTCAAGAATTTGAAGGAAAAGAAAGAGTCATTTTCTATTTGATCAGAAGACTTTTGGATCCAGAAACAAGATACTCTCCTGTCAAGAAGTTGTGCTTATGTTTATATTTCTCTTGCACAAAGTTGAGGCATTATTTGTTGACAACCCAGTGCACAGTGATATCAAAAGCTGATGTGATCAAACACATGTTATCAATGCCAATCCTAAATCCTAAATGGAAGAATTGGAAAGTGGATCCTTGCATTGTCAGAATTTGATTTGAGGTTTGATTCGGCTAAAGTAGTCAAAGGACAGGTAATGGCCGATTTCATTATGGAGCACCATAGGGCGAGTATTGACTATTCTGAGTTGGTACCTTGGGCCATGTTTTTCGATGGTTCTTCATGTAAGCAAGGTGGTGGCATTGGCATTGTTTTGATTTCGCCCCGAGGGCAAGCTTTGAATGTGCCTTTCAGATTGGGCCAACTATCACTAATAATCAAGTAGAATATGAGGACATGTTGAAAGGACTCCAACTTCTCTAGGAAGTACAGGCTGAGTCAGTTGAAATATTTAGGGATTCACAATTGGTTATCAATCAATTGCTCAGCCTATATGAGTGCAAAGACAACATGTTGAAGGAATATTATGACAAATGTAAAGAATTGCTTGATGTTTTTCTCTTAGCTCTCTTCAGCATATCCCAATGATCCAGAATCAAGAAGCTAATCGACTAGCTCAGAATACATCAGGGTATCAGATGATACAAGAGGTGCTTAATAATGAAGTTATAGCTGATGATTGGAGAATTGAAATTATTAGCTACCTCAGAAATCCATCACAAAAAGTTTCCTAGAAGTTAAGGTACAAATCGACCAAGTAAGTATTGCTAGATGATCAGTTATATTATCGAATAGTCAATGGGGTCCTGCTCAGATGTATAAACTAGGAGGAGGCCAAAGCCTTGATGAGAGAAGTGCATGAAGGGGTATGTGGAGCTCACAAATCAGCGTACAAGATGAAGTGGATTATTAGAAGAGCAGGATACTTCTGGCCTACTATTCTAGAAGATTGTTTTAGCTATTATAAAGGATGTCAGGATTGCCAACGGTTTGGCAATGTACAGAGGTCACCTGCATCAGCCATGAATCCGATAATAAAGCCATGGCCATTTAGAGGATGGTGAATCAATCTAATCGGTTAGATTTATCCACCATCAAGCAAGGGGCATAAGTTTATAATAGTGGCAACAGATTATTTCACCAAGTGGGTTGAAGCAATTCCATTGAGGACTGTCACATCAAAAAGCATGGTTGATTTTGTTAAGGAGCATATTATTTATTGGTTTGGAATTCCTCAAAGCACTACATTTGATCAAGGAACGATGTTTACTTCCGAAGAATTTAGAGATTTTGCCATTGATATGGGGATCAAGTTATACAATTCTTCCCCTTATTACGCTCAAGCAAACGGACAGGCAGGAGCTTCAAATCAAATTTTGATCAAGATAATCATGAAGAAGATTGAAGAACAGCCAAGGAAGTGGTACTTAACTCTCCATGAAGCATTGTGGGCCTACAGGATGTCTTGTCATGGATCGACCAAGGCAGCACCATACGAGTTGGTTTACGGACATGCTGCTATTCTCCCTTGAGAAATTTAGATGGGGTCAAAGCGTATTACATTACAAGATGATTTAACGGCCAATGATTAAAAAGGGCTAATGATGGACGATTTGGAGGACTTGCATTGTCATCGACTAAGAGCTCTTGAAAATATTGAAAATAATAAGTTGAAAATTGCCAACCAGTATGATAAGAAGGTTAGGAATAAGCAGTTTGAAGAAGGTGAGCTAGTCTAGAAAGTAAAACTGCCAATCGGAACCAAGGATAGCAAACTCGGCAAATGGTCACCTAACTAGGAAGGGCCCTATCGAATAAAACATTGTGTGCTTGGTAATGCTTATATTCTAGAGACATTAGAAGGAGAAGAAGGCGGAAGGGCCATCAATAGAAAATATCTAAAAAAATACTATCCTAGCATTCTGGTGAATTCCTGGATAACAGATTATTCAGTAATCAGGCTCTAATAGCCGATACTACACGTATTGCCTCTAGCAAAAAATTCCTATAGGGAGAGAATAGCCAATGCAGCATGCATCGCCTCTTCTAGTGCAAAAATTAGAATGCAAATAGATCCTCAAGAGGATCAGTTGAACATTACATAAGGTAATTTCCATAAATCTGCCCTATTACAAGTTAATCCTCGAGAAACACCTTTTGCAAGATGGTCTCAAGGGGAGTGATCTGGACCACCGCCTCGGCATGATTGACAAACTCCTCAATGTCCTCCTCATGATCATCGGGGTCCTCAGTTACTGGGAAGCCCGTCACCACAGTCAGAAGGTCCTGACCAGATTGAAGCGACATGGCAGTCAAGGCAACAGCGGCACCACGACAGATGCCATGAGAAGCGACCTGTAACACCCTTGGTGTTATAGTAAATAAAAACATGCCATGTCATCATATGCACTGCAAAGCACCCATGATTAGGGTAACTACGTTATGCATCAACTAAAATGAGTTTACCTTCTTAGGTTGTATGTGCTTCTAAGTGGTGTGCCTCGAATCCGAAAACCCAAATTTCAAATGTCACCGCAAATACTTAGTTTATGCCCTGCATAATTTGAGGTGTATGACTGTGTTATACACTAGTGCCAAGTGTAGGGTATGAGCTCAAGTCTAACTTATAAAATAAAGCTTCAAGTTTGAGTTTGCTTTTGGAGTCCAGAACTTGTTGCAAGTTTTCCGATTCGAATTCGAATTCAAATTTGAGGAATTATTAAAAGAATTTATTGTAACAGAACCGACCAAATTATAAGAGCACAAGTACGAAAACAAGCACCGAAGTGCTCAAATTTTTAAACTTGAGCCCATATAATCCCGGTAGTCAATCGAAATCACGAAGGATTTCAAACCAAACTGTTTACAACCAGGATCGCATCATTCAACATACACATCATACGTTACATTTCACAAGTAGTTCCGAAATAAGTTAACACCATGGAGTAGCAATTATTACAAACCGAGTTTGAAAGTAGCGGATGCATAACACACACTTTAGTTACTTAATTACTGCCAGTCTGGATGATCGACATCCCGCAAAAGCATGAGCAAAGTACATAAAGACGATCACGCCCCTGTGACCTAGTCCTCATCACCCGCAGGGTGGAGACACGTCTTGCAGAATCCCTGATAAAGCATGTCATCTGCAACAGGTGGGAATAAACCCTGAGTACTGGAATGTACTCAGCTAGACTTACCCGTCATAAACGAGAAATAAGAAGACACCAAGGATTATGCAAGGCTTACACAAGAGGCTAGCTGACACCACATTTTGCATAAAGGCATAAGTAGTTGAAACTCTTATAACCTGTACTAGCAGTTATTTTTAGCATTTACCTGTCATCTATCTTAGCACCTATACTAGACATGCACTTGATTATCATCAAACAATTATTCATATTATTTCCATAGCAGGTATAATTTGTGGCAACATTGTCTCATTCACTTAACCATCTGTTCAATTAATGAGATCTACGTTGCCGCTGCTCAAGTCAAGTGCTCACTAACCGGGAGCGACGGCGATTCGAATCGAATTCCTATCCAGCTGGAGGGGTATTTCTAACACTCACCGCGCAGACCCCTGCCAGGGTCGCACAGGCCACCATTTCGTATGATTCAGGAATCGCGGGTCCGAATGATGTCGCAACCCCAAGGGCGACACTCTGCCAGGTGATAGGGACTCTAACCCCCCCTTGGTCTCACGCCAATGTCCCCAAGCACATCCTTTCTCTCCTCCAAGAAGCAACCTACCATTCGATTCCCGGCCTGAATCACATTACTCGGCTTCGCGGTCGGAACGACTTATCCGGCCAACTAAGTGTTAGACTGCGTTCAACATGACTCAAGGACGTACAATGAATCGGTCCTTAAACGACTCAGACAGGCATGGCTCCACACCCAAGACGTGAAGTGTCTTGCAGCTGTACCATCGAACTCCCGCCCGGTCTCAATTTCATTTTACAGCATGGTTCCATCACGATAGCCATAAGCCACTCGCGACCCAATCCTATCTCTCGCGGATGACCGGAAATCACCCGACTTCTACCGTACTAAGCAAGGCTAAGCATTGACACATGCCTACACCTAATATAGGATTAGGGCACAATATCTGGACAAGGACAGGTATAATGCAACAGTTGTTTTCATACAACTCCTACTACTTAATGCAGTAAACAATTAAAAGTACTCAAGATATCTTTATAAAACAATGGGTTTAGCATGCACCGGGGCTTGCCTTTGAGAAACGTTGCGGGTCTGTGGTCCGGACACTCGGGTAGATCTTCTTCGGAAGCTTCTTCGATGGTGGGTTCCTCTGTCGGTTCCGGCGGATTCTGAACCTCCTCCGGTGTTGCTTGTTCGAATTCGAGGAGTGTCACCCCCTCCGGTACACCTATTGCATGAGTGCATAATAAATCCCATGAATGCATAATGAAAGATGCAATATGCTCGGAATGAAATGCATTACAAGAATTTAACGCTCTAATCAAATCACTTCAAAAGAGTAGGTGCAAATTTCCTCTCCGGTAGAGAAGTACTCACCTAATCTACTTAACCTAAGATAAAGCTGCTCATCCTCAGTTAAGGCCCTAACACCTAACAATTACAAAAGTAACATGTCTTAGGATACCACACCATATCAATCGGCAAAAAGCCACAGTAAGCATTCTGGACAGTAGCTACTTGTTTTTATCACAACTGGAGATTTACATTTCCAAAAGATATGATCTAAGGCAATCTGGAAAGCTTGAGAAATGCTCTACAATTCATTTTCAGACCTCAACCCCAAACTCCTAAGTTTTCCATGTCAAACTTCACAAGTTCCAGAATCTGTCCTCTCAAAACAGAGAGTAGCAGATTCTGAACTGCCACTTAAAACAACAGTAACTCTCAAACTACTAAGCCAAATGCTCCCAAATTTTGATACAAGCTAGTTCATCAAGTTTACTGTAACTTTGGTATTTACAAGTTTTCCAGCAACCAATTTTATCAAAGGTCAAACTTAGAAATACTACCAGCTGTCCAGAAGACCTAAAATTACAAAGGGTAAATATTTATTGTTGTGGCCCAAGTCCCCTAAAACCAAACTAATGTTACCAACAGTTCACATGAGGTATAAAAACACCAGAAAGTAAGGTGGACCAACTAGAACATTTATTTAACCCCATTTCTTAATTTACTTAATTAATTAGGTGGAATTTTAAACATATATGTAAACTGCTCCTAAAATTCTACAAAAATTACAGGGGACTCTCTGACCCCAAAAGAGACCACAGTAAACATTTGAACAAGTTTTATTCACAGAAACTCTCTATACAAAATTCACAAGCCCAAAAGGCTGATTTCTGTATAATTCATAAATCACATTGAAAAGTATCAAACAACAGATTTCATATTTTTCTTAGACACTCTAAGGTACCAAGACATTCTCCAAAAAGTTACAAGAACATTGCACATGTAGAAAAAGTACAAAAATTCCTTCAATTATTTCCTAGAATAAAATGATAGCCTTATAACTTGAAAATTACTTAAGCACTGATGCCCAAATTTTTACCAGAGCTAGGGCTAGCATAGAGTAACCTACTCACCAAGTTTCATGATTTATGGAACACTACAGCTCAAGTTATAAATTTAACAAATTTGCATGCATTCCAAAACACATTTAAAGGATCTAATAAATTCTTACAGAATTTCAACATCTCATGCCAGATTCATATTTTTCTAAAATACTACACATCATGTAGATTCTAACAAAATTTATCTCTTGATTTTTGGATCATTAAAACCCTAGATCTATATTTTTCCAACTTGTACAAAAATCAGTGACAAAATAATAAAAAATGAAATTCATTTCCGATGACTGGGCCGGCCCGGGAACTCGGCCCACACACTCGAGCGCGCGCGGCCCGCTCAGCGCCCCCGCCCGCGCGCGACACTGACGGGCGGGCCCCCGCGGTCAGTGACCGGAGGCAGGGGAGGCGGCGTCCCGCGAGCTCCGGTGAGCTCGAGCTCGCCGGAGAAGGACTCGCTCGGCCAACCGAACACCGCCTCGTGCTCTCCGTCACCCGGTGCGTCGATTGGTGCCCGTAGAATGGATGGGGATGGGGTGGAAGGGGCTTGCCACCGCGAGCGGCGGCCGGTGAGGCTCGGTGGCGGTGCACCGTCGCCAGTGAGGATGTACAGTGCGGTCTAGGCTCGGTACGAGCTTCACCGAAGCTAGGCGGATCCATTTTGATAGGAAGGGAGGATGGAGAGGGACCCGAAGCACCCCGACCACGGTGAGGTCCCATGGCGGGCTCCGGCGACCTCTCGGAGACGGAGAAGAAAGCAATGCGGCTCACCTTGAGTCAAATCGCGGGCGTTGGTGGGTCAAGGGGATGGAGGGTGGTGAGGCGGAGGGAGTGGCGAGGTCTGGCGGCCGGCGATGCGGTGTAGCTCGCGCTTGAGCTCGCCGGAGAAGGACGGAAATGGCGGCTCGGTCTCGGTGTTTTTGCGACTGGAAGAGAGAGGGTGCTCTTCCATGCAAGGTCTCTAAGTTAGACTTTTTAATTGGTCAAACTAGAACCTTCTAGGGTCAAATGGTGGTCAAACTTTTCTTGGAGGGAAATTTTGTAATTTTGGTCAACATGAACCTTGTCCCAAATGTTACCCTAAGTATAACTAAGGTGTTGTAGATCACGATTTGCTATCTTACCTTTTTGTTACACCAACTACCAATCACTCATGACACATACCAAACAAACCCTAAACAATCACATGAATTGCATTACATGAAATAGTAAACATGGGTTATGCATGTCATGCTTATGCAAATGCAATGCAATTAAGGACTAAACACTTGAGGTGTTACAGCCCTCCCCCTTATAAAAATCTCGTCCCGAGATTTGGAAAGCGTACCATTTTTCATAGAATTCCTTATAACCATCCCGCAAATAATCCTCCCGTTCCCACGTAGCATCACTCTCACTTCCCTGATTACTCCACATCACTTTGTACCACTTAACCACTTTACTTCTAGTTACTCGTTCCTGAGTATCAATCACTCGGACTGGCTTTTCTTCATAGGTTAGGTCGGATTCGAGCCTGATATCTCCTAAAGGAACCTGTTCCTCAGGAACTCGAAGACACTTTTTGAGCTGAGATACATGGAAAACGTTGAATATGGCTCTCATTTCAGGAGGCAACTGGATTTTGTACGCAACAGCTCCGCTCTTGCCTATGATCTGGAAAGGACACACGTATCTTGGTGCAAGTTTCCGCTTAACACCAAAACGTTGGACACTCTTCATTGGAGAAACTTTCAAATAGACGAAGTCTCCAACTTCAAATTCGAGTGGTTTTCTATGACGATCCGCATAACTTTTCTGTCTAGCTTGGGCTGCAGCCATGTGTTTCTGGATAGTACGGACTTGTTCCTCGGCTTCCTGGACAAAATCAATGCCATAATACCTCCTTTCCCCAGCTTCTACCCAGTTTAATGGGGTTCGGCACTAACGACCATACAAGGCTTCGAATGGGGCCATCTTAATACTCTCTTGATAACTGTTATTGTACGAGAATTCGGCTAAAGGTAACCATTTTTCCCAAGAACCCTTGGATGATATGACGCATGCCCGCAACAGATCTTCCAAGATTTGGTTAACTCGTTCCGTCTGACCAGATGTCTGGGGTGATAAGCAGAGCTTCTCACTAACTTGGTTCCCAGAAGGTGATGCAAATGCTCCCAAAAGCGAGCAGTGAACTGGGGACCACGGTCAGAAATGATAGTACGAGGTATCCCATGAAGCCGGACTATCTGATTGAAGTACAACTCAGCATAGTCAGTGGGACGATAATCCACTCTCACTGGGATGAAATGAGCTGATTTGGTCAAACGATCAACGATTACCCAAATAGAGTTATGATTTTTGACTGTGGGAGGAAGTCCGACAATAAAATCCATACTTATCTCCTCCCATTTCCAGCCTGGAATGGAAAGCGACTGAAGTAGCCCAGCTTTCATGTGCACAGCTTTAACTCTGCAACAGGTGTCACACCTAGCAACATATGCAGCTATCTCCTTCCGCATCTTAGTCCACCAATAAAGTGGCTTCAAATCATAATACATCTTATTGCTACCCGGATGGATGGACAACTTGGATGAATGTGCTTCGGACAGGATTTGATCTCTAAGCTCACAGTCCTTAGGTACCACTAATCTATCCTTAAACCACAGCACACCTTCGTCGTCTAACCTGAAATGCTTAGTTTCTTCCTCTTTCATTTTCCGTTTTATGTGAAATATACCCGAATCAGTCTTTTGGAGCTCAATGATTCTATTTCTGAGAGTACCACTGACAGTGATGTTGTACAAGACTGCCGGATGTAGCAAGCGGGATCGGTGAAAATCAGTTTCAACTAAGGAATGGCAGTGAGACTTACGGCTCAAAGCGTCCGCAACCACGTTTGCCTTGCCTGGGTGATAGTGTACTTGCAGATTATAATCTTTAATCAACTCGAGCCATCTTCTCTGATGCATATTTAGCTCGGGTTGGGTGAAGATGTATTTGAGGCTTTTGTGGTCTGTATAGATATTGCAGACATTGCCCAGCAGATAATGCCGCCATACCTTCAAAGCATGGACAACTGCAGCCAGTTCTAGGTCATGCGTTGGATAATTCACCTCATGCTTCTGAAGTTGTCATGAAGTATATGCAATTACTCGGCCTTCCTGCATCAAAACACCTCCCAAACCTATGCCTGAGGCATCACAGTAAACATCAAAAGGTTTCTCGATATCCGGTTGTGCCAAAACCGGAGCCGAGGTTAGGAGGGTTCGCAGTTGGTGAAAAGCCGCATCACACTCAGGAGTCCAGACAAACCTGGTGTCTTTTTGCAGCAACCGAGTCATGGGTTCGGCTATTTTTGAGAAATCCGGGATGAAGCGACGATAATAGCCAGCCAACCCAAGAAAACTCTGGACCTCATGAACAGAAGTAGGAGCCTTCTAATTCAATACTTCTTGTACCTTTGTGGGATCCACCATAATTCCTCCATCGGACAACACATGCCCAAGAAAAGGTACTTCACGAAGCCAGAATTCACACTTACTGAACTTCGCATACAGTTGATGCTCACGAAGTCTGCTGAGGACAATACGCAAGTGTTCAGCGTGTTCTTCCTCATTTTCAGAATACACCAAGATGTCATCGATGAACACCACCACAAACTTGTCCAATTCGGGCATAAACACCGAATTCATCAAGCACATGAAGTGTGCTGGAGAATTGGTTAGGCCGAAGGACATAACAAGATACTCATAAAGGCCATATCTTGTCGAGAAGGCTGTTTTTGGAACATCTTCAGGACGGATTTTAATCTGATGGTACCCAGACCTTAGATCAATCTTGGAAAAGACTTTAGCTTTGGACAATTGATCGAACAAGATGTCGATACGCGGTAGAGGATACTTATTCTTAACAGTGACTGCATTCAGAGGTCTATAGTCCACGCACATCCGCAAGGTTTGATCCTTCTTCTTTACAAAGATAGCAGGGCAACCCCACGGAGACGAGCTAGGACGGATCAACCCCTTCTTCAAAAGTTCATTCAATTGCACCTTAAGCTTAGCTAACTCATTTGGAGGCATTCTATAGGGTCTCCTAGAGATGGGTGCGGTGCCAGGCAGCAACTCGATTTTAAATTCCACATCCCGATCCAGAGGGAGTCCTGGCAAATCATCGGGAAAAACGTCCAGAAATTCATTTACTACGGGAATTTCAGCCAACGCCTTTGCTTGCACAGCATGAATTTCCCCCGACAATTCAACTTTTCTAGGAAGTTATACTAGAAAACCCTTTTTATCTGTAGGATCTCTGAGCATAACTACCCGAGCGGAGGTGTCAATGAGTACCCCATTCTGGCTCATCCAATTCATGCCCAAGATAACATCTATGTCTAACCCAGGTAAAACCAATAGAGCAAGCGAATAACTTCGCCCTTCTATCTCAAACTTAAGGTTCCCCACTACTTTGTTTGTGGAAATATTCCCACTTACAGCACTAATGCAATAACCCACACCTTCAACAGTATGCAACTTGTGTGCAAATTTGGATGCAAACTTAGGACTGATAAAGGAATGCGAAGCACCTGAATCAAAAAGTACCACTGCGGGGTGTTGGTCAACTAGGAACTTACCAGCCGTGACCACCTCACCAGATGGAATTTCTTCAATGCTGTTATAATGAGCGTGTCCCTGACGACCACCTTGATTGACATTTTTCTTAGGGTACGGACAGTTCCGGGCCCAATGGCCTGGCTTGTTGCAATTCCAGCAAGGCATATTGCTAGGAGGAACACTAGAGCTGCTCTGACCAGAAGTTCCCTTTGGCAGAGCGACAGTATACGCCTTACGGAATCCCGTTTTTGCAGCAGGCTTTTTCTGTGGCGGACGGAACTTCGTATTCTGAGCAGGTGGGCGTGGAGAAGGCCTTGGTGCAGCTGAGGCCCTTGACTGAGAAGCACTTGCCTCAAGGGCCCTTTTACGACTCTTAGAAGCAGAATAAATAGTATTGTTGTTCTCCTGTGTCAAAGCATCGCTGCTGAAATCATTGAAAGTGGTACACTTGCTAGTGCCCATAGTCTTCATTAGCTTTGGGCCGAGGCCCCTTTTGAAACTAGCAATCTTCTTTGCATCAGTGTCCACAAACTCTGTGGCATACCTTGCCAGGTTGTTGAAGGACTGCAAGTATTCAGTCAAGCTTTTGTTTCCCTGTGACAGCCTCATAAACTCCGTGTGCTTGATTGCCATAAGACCGGGAGGGATATAATTCCCCCGGAATGCCGCCTTAAACTGATCCCAAGCAATTGGAACATTGGCAGGCAATGTGGAACGATAGTGGCTCCACCAGATGCCCGCTGGACCATGCAACTGATGGGAAGCATACTCAGTTTTCAGCTCATCAGTTAGACGTAGCAGACGAAACTTTTGTTCAATGGTATTCAACCACTCATCAGCCTGCAGTGGTTCTTCCGCTTCCTTAAAGAGCGGGGGCTTTGTGTCCAGGAAGTCCTTGAAATCGCTGTACTGATTTGGCTCTGGGCCCTGGCAGCCATGACGAGCCTCTCGATTAGCCAGTTGGCGCATGGCGTCAGCCAACATACGCTGCCCTTCAACCACTGATTGCATCAACTCGGCCGGAGTAGGTGGTGGCGGAGGGGGCGGCTGTTCCTCCTCCTCATTTCCACGACCCCGACGTAGATTGTACGACATCTGCAAAATGCATAGCCAATGAGCACTGACGATGTGGGAAATTTGTAGATGAATTATTGCGAAATGTCAAACTGACTTCATGAATAGATTTCTCATAATAATTAAGGCACAATAATTCATCACAACCACACAATCCATTCAAGCGCATCAATTGACGAAATCATACTTGGTAATCCAACAAGATGTTCTTTGATAAAGGCTCACTCACAGGGAGCACAACGGTTACCGGACCGTTTACGTTGCTATCTACGTGATTTTTAACCTTTCGCACGGTACTTGGATTCGATCTCTAGATTTTTAGTTGACTGTGACAGGCTACTTCAAACTGACCACAAAGAGACTTCTCAATGGAGAGTTCCATGGTGGATCAGGACTAGCCACTTCGATACCTGCGCGTGCCAAGCAGCACAACCTTATGTCGCGCGCCATAGGAGGCCCTCGGTTTCGTCGCGGCACCGAAGGGTGCTAATCGTGACACCATCATCGAACACAACACAATAAGACATCCCGTTGTGATCGAAATTAACTGGTTCAAACTACATTCAGGAAACATATGGTTCATCCTTACATCCCAACGTCAAATTATTACAAGGCCTCACTCCTACACAGGGAGGCACAAAAGACGATCCTAACATTAAAGGTACGTGATGACTACTCTAAGCATCATCCTCCGAGTCAGTGTCAAGGATCTCCCCGCCGTCCTCATCACTGACAGGCTCTAACTCCTCGTCGTCTTCTTCTTCTGGCTCTTCCTCTGGTGCTTCTGCAGGTGGAGCATCCTGTGGTCCATCGACCTCCACTTCATCATCATCCTCAGCCATGAAGATTCCCGAACCCATATCCTCATCTACGTGGTTGTTTCTAGGTAGCATAGGATTAAGTTGGTTGTTCAGGCGGTGCACTTCTTCATGAAGGTTGTCATTGTATTCTTCAGCATTCTCTAACTGTTGTTCGAGCTCAAACTGACGAGCCCTCAGAACGTTCTCCTCGTGCCAGGCTTCATCCCTCTGTTCCATCACACGGACCAACATCCGCTGACAGTTGCGATTTGCCACTGTCAACCTCTGGACTGCAAGCGTTTCTTGATCTCGATCATGAATCACTTGCTCCAGTTGTTGCCGTGCTGCATCCCTAGCAGCAGTCACCTCTGCCAGCTCAGCCCGTAACCTTTCCACCTCGTAGGGCTCAGGACGGGGCTCGCGTGGAGCTAACTGGTGGCGAGGGACCCTTCCACCAGTTGACTTATGGGCTGTCATCCTGGTACGTGCCATCTGTATCAACAAGATGTGACTTAAAGTGAGAATCATTTAGGGGATACGAAATTTAATTTAGTCGGGACTATTTAAATTTTTAAGGAGGGAGTGAATGACATGTATGATATAATTAAACATGATGCATGCACGTTCCGTACGTCCTCTCACCTTAGCAGAAAACTAAAGTGCTAACGCTAAGCGGTGGCATACATACGTTCTCTCATATAAGCGAAACTATCGGTCTACACGTTACGCTGTTAGGGTACCTGCAGAAAATTCCATTGCAGCCCAACAATTCCCAAAATAACATACAAGAAAGCAGTAAACTAAATACTTTACATATACACATCCCCGGATGTATATATTTCAGTATCAAAGCTACCCGATTGATAGACGCCCACAATTAAGTGCTTTTACATAGTTACATGGTTTAAACATGTAAGTATGCAAGTCACCAAAACTACTCTCCCCTAGACCGCCGGTTGGACGATCATGCTCTCACAACTCACACTTACCAGAGCGTCGAGGTAATTGATCCATACATTACCACCCAAGTGGATGGCATCCATACAATATCACGCCGTATGGACGACGAAACAAAAACAAACAAGGCCCCCAAGTTAGTCTTTATAATAAGCCACCTAAGAGTCCTTATTTGGGCTAAGGGATGTGATCACTGGCATACCTATAAAAATAATTTTTAGAGTTTAACCCTTTTCGCAAACAAATACTTTTGTTTTTAATTACTCGTAAGATGTGTTTAATATTGAATTATGCTCCGATACCAGCTGTAACAGAACCGACCAAATTATAAGAGCACAAGTACGAAAACAAGCACCGAAGTGCTCAAATTTTCAAACTTGAGCCCATATAATCCCGGTAGTCGATCGAAATCACGAAGGATTTCAAACCAAACTGCTTACAACCAGGATCGCATCATTCAACATACACATCATACGTTACATTTCACAAGTAGTTCCGAAATAAGTTAACACCACGGAGTAGCAATTATTACAAACCGAGTTTGAAAGTAGCGGAAGCATAACACACACTTTAGTTACTTAATTACTGCCAGTCTGGATGATCGACATCCCGCAAAAGCATGAGGAAAGTACATAAAGACGATCACGCCCCTGTGACCTAGTCCTCATCACCCGCAGGGTGGAGACACGTCTTGCAGAATCCCTGATAAAGCATGTCATCTGCAACAAGAGGGAATAAACCCTGAGTACTGGAATGTACTCAGCTAGACTTACCCGTCATAAACCAGAAATAAGAAGACACTAAGGATTATGCAAGGCTTACACAAGAGGCTAGCTGACACCACATTTTGCATAAAGGCATAAGTAGTTGAAACTCTTATAACCTGTACTAGCAGTTATTTTTAGCATTTACCTGTCATCTATCTTAGCACCTGTACTAGACATGCACTTGATTATCATCAAACAATTATTCATATTATTTCCATAGCAGGTATAATTTGTGGCAACATTGTATCATTCACTTAACCATCTGTTCAATTAATAAGATCTACGTTGCCGCTGCTCAATTCAAGTGCTCACTAACCGGGAGCGACGGCGATTCGAATCGAATTCCTATCCAGCTGGAGGGGTATTTCTAACACTCACCGCGCAGACCCCTGCCAGGGTCGCACAGGCCACCATTTCATATGATTCAGGAATCACGGGTCCGAATGATGTCGCAACCCCAAGGGCGACACTCTGCCAGGTGATAGGGACTCTAACCCCCCCTTGGTCTCACGCCAATGTCCCCAAGCACATCCTTTCTCTCCTCCAAGAAGCAACCTACCATTCGATTCCCGGCCTGAATCACATTACTCGGCTTCGCGGTCGGAACGACTTATCCGGCCAACAAAGTGTTAGACTGCGTTCAACATGACTCAAGGACGTACAGCGAATCGGTCCTTAAACGACTCAGACGGGCATGGCTCCACACCCAAGACGTGAAGTGTCTTGCAGCTGTACCATCGAACGCCCGCCCGGTCTCAATTTCATTTTACAGCATGGTTCCATCACGATAGCCATAAGCCACTCGCGACCCAATCCTATCTCTCGCGGATGACCGGAAATCACCCGACTTCTACCGTACTAAGCAGGGCTAAGCATTGACACGTGCCTACACCTAATATAGGATTAGGGCACAATATCTGGACAAGGACAGGTATAATGCAACAGTTGTTTTCATACAACTCCTACTACTTAATGCAGTAAACAATTAAAAGTACTCAAGATATCTTTATAAAACAATGGGTTCAGCATGCACCAGGGCTTGCCTTTGAGAAACGTTGCGGGTCTATGGTCCGGACACTCGGGTAGATCTTCTTCGGAAGCTTCTCTAATGGTGGGTTCCTCTGTCGGTTCCGGCGGATTCTGAACCTCCTCCGGTGTTGCTTGTTCGAATTCGAGGAGTGTCACCCCCTCCGGTACACCTATTGCATGAGTGCATAATAAATCCCATGAATGCATAATGAAAGATGCAATATGCTCGGAATGAAATGCATTACAACAATTTAACGCTCTAATCAAATCACTTCAAAAGAGTTGGTGCAAATTTCCTCTCCGGTAGAGAAGTACTCACCTAATATACTTAACCTAAGATAAAGCTGCTCATCCTCAGTTAAGGCCCTAACACCTAACAATTACAAAAGTAACATGTCTTAGGATACCACACCATATCAATCAGCAAAAAGCCACAGTAAGCATTCTGGACAGTAGCTACTTGTTTTTATAATAACTGGAGATTTACATTTCCAAAAGATATGATCTAAGGCAATCTGGAAAGCTTGAGAAATGCTCTACAATTCATTTTCAGACCTCAACCCCAAACTCCTAAGTTTTCCATGTCAAACTTCACAAGTTCCAGAATCTGTCCTCTCAAAACAGAGAGTAGCAGATTCTGAACTGCCACTTAAAACAACAGTAACTCTCAAACTACTAAGCCAAATGCTCCCAAATTTTGACACAAGCTAGTTCATCAAGTTTACTGTAACTTTGGTATTTACAAGTTTTCCAGCAACCAATTTTATCAAAGGTCAAACTTAGAAATACTACCAGCTGTCCAGAAGACCTAAAATTACAAAGGGTAAATATTTATTGATGTGGCCCAAGTCCCCTAAAACCAAACTAATGTTACCAACAGTTCACATGAGGTATAAAAACACCAGAAAGTAAGGTGGGACCAACTAGAACATTTATTTAACCCCATTTCTTAATTTACTTAATTAATTAGGTGGAATTTTAAACATATATGTAAACTGCTCCTAAAATTCTACAAAAATTACTGGGGACTCTCTGACCCCAAAAGAGACCACAGTAAACATTTGAACAAGTTTTATTCACAGAAACTCTCTATACAAAATTCACAAGCCCAAAAGGCTGATTTCTGTATAATTCATAAATCACATTGAAAAGTATCAAACAACAGATTTCATATTTTTCTTTGACACTCTATGGTACCAAGACATTCTCCAAAAAGTCACAAGAACATTGCACATGTAGAAAAATTACAAAAATTCCTTCAATTATTTCCTAGAATAAAATGATAGCCTTATAACTTGAAAATTACTTAAGCACTGATGCCCAAATTTTTACCAGAGCTAGGGCTAGCCTAGAGTAACCTACTCACCAAGTTTCATGATTTATGGAACACTACAGCTCAAGTTATAAATTTAACAAATTTGCATGCATTCCAAAACACATTTAAAGGATCTAATAAATTCTTACAGAATTTCAACATCTCATGCCAGATTCATATTTTTCTAAAATACTACACATCATGTAGATTCTAACAAAATTTATCTCATGATTTTTGGATCATTAAAACCCTAGATCTATATTTTTCCAACTTGTACAAAAATCAGTGACAAAATAATAAAAAATGAAATTCATTTCCGATGACTGGGCCGGCCCGGGAACTCGGCCCACACACTCGAGCGCGCGCGGCCCGCTCAGCGCCCCCGCCCGCGCGCGACACTGACGGGCGGGCCCCCGCGGTCAGTGACCGGAGGCAGGGGAGGCGGCGTCCCGCGAGCTCCGGTGAGCTCGAGCTCGCCGGAGAAGGACTCGCTCGGCCAACCGAACACCGCCTCGTGCTCTCCGTCACCCGGTGCGTCGATTGGTGCCCGTAGAATGGATGGGGATGGGGTGGAAGGGGCTTGCCACCGCGAGCGGCGGCCGGTGAGGGCCGGTGGCGGCGCACCGTCGCCGGTGAGGATGTACAGTGCGGTCTAGGCTCGGTACAAGCTTCACCGAAGCTAGGCGGATCCATTTTGATAGGAAGGGAGGATGGAGAGGGACCCGAAGCACCCCGACCACGGTGAGGTCCCATGGCGGGCTCCGGCGACCTCTCGGAGACAGAGAAGAAAGCAATGCGGCTCACCTTGAGTCAAATCGCGGGCGTTGGTGGGTCAAGGGGATGGAGGGTGGTGAGGCGGATGGAGTGGCGAGGTCTGGCGGCCGGCGATGCGGTGTAGCTCGTGCTTGAGCTCGCCGGAGAAGGATGGAAATGGCGGCTCGGTCTCGGTGTTTTTGCGACTGGAAGAGAGAGGGGGCGGAGGAATGGAGGCCGGCTCGCACGTCGTGGCGTCTTGAAGGCGTCGCGGCCTGACCGGTGGGGCCAGGACCGGCGTACGGACGCCACCGCGCCTCCACGCGTCGGCGTGGTTCTGTGGCCGGTCGGCCACTTCATCACCGACGACTGAATCGCAATGACGATGCCTCCATCAGTGACTGACAGCGCGACTTTGGGTTTGATTAACTTCTAATCTAGCTCGTTTCAGTGGAAACTCCAATTAACAAAGTTATAGAACTATGTAAGCTCTACAATTTTGTAATAGGCCTCCAGAGCTGATTCGGTTTGGTTAGTGAGATATAGGGACATTAAGTAGTGCTCAGTGAAACTGAAACCGGGGTTCAGTTAATGATGCCGACTGACAGCTTATGTTCATGACACGATATCTCTTGAACCATTGAGAACCAGGCTTGGGTAATGTTGACAAAGTTGTAGGGCTACATGTGATCTACAAGTTTGTCAATATGAGTGAAAGCTGGTTTGGCTTGGTTTGCAAACTACAAGCTCCTAAAGTAGGCATCAGTAAAACTATAGGGTCAGATTCCAGACTTAGAAAAATTCTAAGTCTTGGAGATACTTCACTAGCTGACTTGTGGGCCTCTTTTGAGCATGTTGTGATCACTTTCATGGGATGGTCATATTGAGACTTTTGTTCTCCATGAATTTCTTTACAACTTTGCTTAAGGGTGCTCTTCCATGCAAGGTCTCTAAGTTAGACTTTTTAATTGGTCAAACTAGAACCTTCTAGGGTCAAATGGTGGTCAAACTTTTCTTGGAGGGAAATTTTGTAATTTTGGTCAACATGAACCTTGTCCCAAATGTTACCCTAAGTATAACTAAGGTGTTGTAGATCATGATTTGCTATCTTACCTTTTTGTTACACCAACTACCAATCACTCATGACACATACCAAACAAACCCTAAACAATCACATGAATTGCATTACATGAAATAGTAAACATGGGTTATGCATGTCATGCTTATGCAAATGCAATGCAATTAAGGACTAAACACTTGAGGTGTTACATTTATGAAGTCAACCTGGTCAACCAAGAGTGACATTTGGTCAAACTTGTGATGCTTGACTTAATGAAGCCCTTGGATGATGGTGTGAATATCAAGTTTCAATTTGAAACCTTTCCGAAAACCCTAAAAAGCAAAACCCTGATTTTACCCCTTTTAGAATAATTCAAAATCTAAATTTGGGAAAAAGTGTAAAACCAAGTTTGTAGATATTTTCTAGAGCTACAAGTTTGGTGTTTCTAGTTTTCAAAGTTTCAGTGTAAAATTTGGAGTAATTTTGAAAAGATTCAAATCTTAAATTTGATCCCTTTTCATCTCCCCAATGCAATTTCAAAATGGAGGCATAATTTGAAAATGTTTTGAATAGTAACATTGTAGGTCTTACCTAGATGTACACCTTTGGTATTTTGAGTTGTTGACATTTCAATATAAAATTCAAAGTAATTTTGAATTTACAGATTTCTAGAAAATGTCCCCTTTTCAATTTAAATTCAAATTTCAAAATCTAGGCCGAATTGGAAAATGTTTATATTGAGAAAGTTGTAGAACATTGAAAATTGAGCAACTTTTGTATTTACAGATTTTCAACTTCTATAGAAAAATTTAGAGTAATTTGGGAATTATCTCTAGTGGCATTTTCGTAATTAACTTGAAATCTGGCCAATGGCAGAGCGCCACCTCCCGCCCGACGCCGGTGAGCTTCGAATCCCTTCCAGGCACGCCTTCAACCGCTAGCTCCTGCTTCGGCATGTTCGCGACGAGTCGCGTGTCGTCTTGAGATCGGTTTCATCGCCCTATAAAGGCCGAGCACCACCTTCGTCGAGTTTTTCTTCTTCTCGATTTCCGTCACCGCCGAAGCTCCGCTGCTCGCCGTTGCCTCCGTTGAGCCATCTCCAGCCATGCAAATCACTCCATCGCAATCGCCTCGCTTCCGCAGACCTCCTCGCCCGCTCGCACCAACCTCTACCGCCCGGTGTAAGGTCCTAGATGGCTAGAGGGGGGTGAATAGCCTATAAAGAATTCTACAAATACCACTAAGCAAACTTGTTAGAATAACAAACGGCATAAAGTGAGTTTTGCTTAGCCAAAGGTTGTGATGCAAGCCTCCTATCCACAAGTCTAGTAGATTATGATCTCTAGTTCACACCAAAGCTATGTCACTAATTTTACACTAGAGAACAAGCTAACAACACTACTAGCAAAGCTACCACTAGAGCTACACAAGATAATCTAGTAAAAGTGAGTGCAAGAGAGAGGATTGTGATTCTTATACCAACGGTGGAGTGAAGATGTTGCCAATCACCAAGATGATATACAATCAATCAATATTAACAACACAATATGGAGACTAATCACCAGGAGACAAGAGACACAATATTTTTGTTCACCCGGTGTTCACTTGTGCACCGACAAGCTACGTCACCGGTTGTGTCGACCAACACTTAGATGGTTTCCCGGTGTGACCCTCGAGTCACTTGCCCCTCAAGGCACACCCCGCAAGGCACCGCAAGACACCACTCTCAAGTGAGGTAACTCAATGACACGCGCATTCCACTAGAGTTGCTTTTGGTGTCCTGCCGAGGAAAGCACAAGAACCTCTCACAATCAACCGGAGGTGGCCAAGAACAAACACCTTCTCTTGCCAACGCCTCCAACAATCTCCAAGCCGATTAGGAGCGGTACTCTCCAAGAGTAACAAGAAATCCACCGGCTAAACCACCACAAGTGCCAGTAGATGCCCTCAAGCTATGCAATGCACTTTGGAATCACTCAATCTCACTTTTGATTTGCAATCAAGCAAGAGAGATGAGTGGGAGGAGAAGCTTTAGCTCAAAGGATGCACAAGAGTGTTAGAAATGCCAAGAGACCTCCCCAAGGGCCGACCAACACGTATTTATAAGCACCCCAAACAAATAGAGCCGTTAGCAATCCACTGGGCGTTTTTCGCGAGCGACCAGACGCGCTGGTCAAAACTGACCGGACGCGCTTCACCGCGTCCGGTCGCCCTGCGCCGTCCATGTGTCCCTCAAATTCAAACGCGGTCGTCTGATTTCAACGGTCAACACAGTGTACCAACGGTCACCGCGCGACTGGACCTGCTGCTCAACCGACCGGACGTGCCGAACGCACAATGCCGCGCACCAGCGACGCATCGACCGGACGTGCTCCACGCAACGACCGGACGCGACAGAGCCAGCATTCGGTCGGACTCCATTAAGCTCCATTCGCAACCGGACACGTCCGATCGCATGTGACTGGACACGCCGCGCGTCCGCTCAGCCCTTCGCCACGCACTGTTCCTCTAGGTGCCCGACCGAACGCTCCGGTTCCGCGAAGGACCGGACGCGCCGGTTGCAAACCCTAGCCCGCGCGCCTGACTGCAGCGTTGTACTAACCGGACGCGTCCGGTCAAACCGTGACCGCGTTCGGTCTAGCATCCGATTACGCTGGTGACCTCCGTTCGCCTCCGTTTCTTTTCTGACTTCTGACGTAGTGGAAAATAGGCATTTCATTTCCTCGAAATCGCCTGAATCCCAAACCCAAACCCCTCTCTACCCACAAGCCACAGCGCGACCAACGCCACCTTTGCAAATGTGCCAACACCATCAAGTGTACATCTCCATGTGCTTGTGTGTTAGCTTTTTCTCAATCATTTTCAAAGTTTTTCCAGTTAGCTCACTAGGCCCTACATGCAAAGCACTTCATGAATTCACCTAGTGGCACCCGTGCGTTGAATAACCGATAAGACTTCCCCTCTTAATAGTTCGGCTATCGACCCTAAACCACTCACACCCTCTATGGTGTCTTGAGTGCAAAACAAAATGGCCCTATGGTTATACCTTTGCCTTGAGCCCATTTTGTTTCTCCAAATTATATGATCCACTTCATATCATCACATGACCGTCTCGATCCATCGACCTTGACTTCACTTGCTCTTCACCGTTGCATCGGTCCATCGGCGCCAAGTCTTACTCAAGCTTCACCATCGCATGGTCCTTCGCTTTGAAGCCTCGACTTGCCCTTCACCTTCACAACCGGTCCATCAAGCCAAGCCTCATCTTGGTCTTCACCATTTTGGTCATACGAGTCAATGTCATGTCTCATATTCAATGACCACCTTTATCTAAATCATCCACTTAGATACAAAGGTTAGTCCTAGGTTTCATCAATTAGCCAAAACCAAACTAGGGACTTTCACCCGGGACGCTCGCGTAGCCGTCGTCTTCTCCGTGCATGATCGGAGCGCCGCCACCACCACCCTCACTATGGTCCGGGCTCTTTGGTCCGTCTCCGTCTTCACCGAGCACACCGTCGTGATCACGGTGAGCTCCTGAGTGTGTTTCTCACTTCGTTTGAGTCGTTACCACGCTGGTGGGGCATTTTCACCATGACGCCATCATCACCGTTCTGCCATGGCCGTCGGGGAGGGGTCACCGGAGTGCAGGTTTGGTCGTAAAGGGTCGTAGTGAGTTCGCGAGACCAGTAGGGTCATGTTGGTTTAGCTCGGTCTCACCGGGGTCTCACCATCGGTGAGATGGCAGTCGGTGGTCACCGTTGGCCACGGTCAACGTCGAGGAGGAGGATGACGGGCGGGGCCGCGTCGTCAGCGAGAGGGAGGGGGCAGGGAAGCGAGCGGGCTAGCCTGGCTTTGCTGGGCCGGGCGGAGCTGAGTAGGCCGGGGGAGAGGGAGAGGGAGAGGGGCGCAGGTGCGAGCGGGCCGCGCGCGCGTGCGTCCAGTTGGGCCGAGCGGCCGGTGAAGCAGGGAAGCGGCCCGTGCGGATGGTTTTCATTTTTATTTTTCTAAAAATGTTAAATAGTAACCAGTATTGTTTATTTTGTTGTGAATTATTTAGAATTCCAAAAATACTGACAATTTTTGAGTAAACTCTCTGTACTGTGTACTATTTAGGAAAAATATTAAATCCAAATTTTGTTTACTTTTTGTAAGTTATTTAATTGGCTCAATTAATTAATAAATGGCTTTTCCATAGTTTTTCTAGGCTTAATTAATTATCCAAAAATTATGAAAATTGTTTTATCCCTTAGTTTTGATGTACGCTTTCTAAAATAAAAAAATTTTGAGCTTAATTAGACAAAGTTGATTTTATTCTTAATTTATGATTTATTAATTAATTAGTTAATCAATTAATTAGAGCTCAATGATTAGGGTTGTTTGACTATGAGATTGAGTGTTGACTTTGGGTCATTAACACTTAATGACCTTTAGCATCCTTAATTGATTGTTTAAGCTCTTTTAATTATGTTGTTAAGACATCATTAGTGTTATTTCATGTGATTAACGAAAGTCTCTTTTGAAGTAGTTAACCTAAGCGAACCCTAGGTTAGGGTTAGGTTAGAGTCTTTTGTTTTGCAATTGTACCGCGAAGGAAAGTTGTACTCAAGTTATTAACCTTGTTATTCATACATCAAGCATCATGTTTATTACTTCATCATCTTACGCATACGTTATCATCACGTGTAGTCCCCGTGAGCGAGGAGGTTGCCGAAGTCGAATCCGTTCCCCAAGTAGAGCCGATGTCCGTGGAGGTGGGATTTGATATTTGCGGTACTGACCCAAAAACCTAAACTTCCCATCGACCAAGGCAAGCCCTGATTACATTTAACCCCTTCCTTGCGTTTTGAAAAGTTTACTTCACTTATATTAATGCTTTATTGCATTAAGTGATAGGAGTTGAGTGATAACCTAATTACTGCATTACCGTCCTTGATACTTCGATATCATCCTTGTTACTATTTTTATTTGAAAATGCTTAGTATGCTTAGCCATGCTTAATGAGAAAACTTTAAAAATGTTAAGCAAAGTTTGAAGGGTTGTTGGACAACCACTTGATGAATAATGATGATGATAATCTGGGACCGGTCGGTGGACTTGCATCGAGAAAGGAGTCCCCATGTAGTGTCTCCGACTGAGTCAGTTAAGGACCATACCATTGTTTGAAATGCGTGTGTCGAGACTTTGTAACTGACCACATGCTCCGGTAAGCCTAAGACCTCGGTAATGCCAACACGTGAACGGCAAACCGCGCACTAGGAGTGGAGAGATGGCGAGAGTAGTGTGTACCCTCGTAGCCAAGGGCTGGATTGGAGGTGTACTGTACTCTCAGGTGGTGCTAGACCTGGTAATGTTTTGGAGGATCCGAGTGAAGATTGATATCTGTAGGTTAAAGTCCTACACGTGTCATGTGGTTAGGAATCCCCAGCTGGGTATAATCGATTCGAATCGTCGCTGCTCCTCGGTTAAGGAGACTCGATTCTCTGTTCAACATCGTAGTTAAGAAATGAAACTTTGATTGGAGAATAAGAAAGAAGTTGTATGAGTTATATGATCTAGATTAGGATCACTTACATTCTGTTGATAAGTTAATGCTAAAATAAAACATTGATCCTAAGGATTTACTATTAGTAGCTTTTATGCAAAAGAACCTTGATTCTTGCTGGAACCTCACCTTGATTCCCCTGAGCCTGCATTCCTGAGTCGTCTTCACCCTGTTTCGTCAGTTAAATCTTGTTGAGTAATTTCGTACTCAGGGTTTGTTGAACCCCTGTTGCAGGTGCGTCTCATGAATAGGTGTGTTTCATACCCTGTTGCATGACCGTCTTTGCGGTAAGCGACAACGAGTAAGATGTTTGGCTCTTAGGCAGAGTGTCGCGTTTTGGTGATTGTAATAATGTAAATAATGCTACTCCACTCTTACGGTTGTAACACTAAACTTAAGCTTTGTAAGTTTGAAACAACGGGTTGTGAACCTATGTTATGTAAGACTTCCACTTTTGTACTCTGATGTAATTTACTATATAAACTGTTGTAATACTGTAATGCCTCTGAAATGTGATCCTGCTCGGAAGATCATGGATGATTTGGGTTTCCCGAGGTCACCCGACAGACTTCTTAAATTCTTTGGAACACGTGTATGGTGGTTAGAGGTCTTTAAGATGATAACAAGTACATGTGGGCCATATTATTTAGGAGGTTCTGCCACAGCTGGTATCAGAGCGATCATTGTCAGGGTTATTATAGTATTGCATTTCAAAACTTTCAAAAGATTTGGGTCAAATGAATTTAACTGGTTATTTTGGTCCAAATTGCTTATTACCTATCTCTATTCCTCTTATGGCACTTTAGTCATGTTTAAAGACTATTGGTGAATAGGATGTTAAAATTGCCCTATGTATATAGTTTAATGTTTTGTTACTCTTGTGCATTTATTTACTGTCAATCTTTGATGTTTAGTTTGTAAGTCGGATCATGCATCATAATTAATGAACCTGTTAATTACCTTCCCTGTTAATGTGGTTTGGGTTAAGTAGTATCAATCCTATTTGTGCTAAATTTTAGATCCTCCCCAACTATCCTTACCAATTCTATCTTTTCCTGCTATAGGACGGCCCGTACCAAGTTGACGCCTCGCAAGTCCACCGGACCCAAGGGAGTTCCTCGTCTCCAGCATGCTCCTAGGGACGAAGGTGCTAGTAGCAGCAGTAGCAGGCCTGACCCTCAGGCTGAGATGGAGAGGCTTTCCACTAAGTTAGCCTAGGCTACACGTGATAGAGCTACTGATGCTATCCAGGTCCGGGAGTTACAAAGTCAGTTACGATGGCTCACCGGGGCTCATTTGAGTTGTGAACGGATGATGGGTCATTTGGTGGTGGAAATGAATGAGACATGGCATCGAGAAGATGTTGCCAGGGAACGTGCTGAGGAGCTACAGTTCTATGTTAATGATCTGGAGGGAAATAACCAGATTCTCCACGAGGAAGTGCATCAGCTATTCTTTCAACTGCATCCTCCTCCTGGTGCAGCTGAGTTAGACCCTGGTGTCATTCTCGCAGATGGTGGTGAATCTCGGAGGAGTCTGAGGAAGAATAAGATCCGGATGAGATGGAGCTTGTGGACGAAAGTGATGATGAGGGAGGTCATGTTTCAGGAGTGGACACTGACCGCGAGGACTAAGGTGGTCGAGTGTTAGTGTTAAGCTAGAAGTTTGTGTATGTTGTCAGCCTTAGTTGAATAGGGTAGTCTGGCTGGAGTGCGGACTTGTATATTAAATAAATGAATCTGTGTAGTGTGTTTGTAGTAACTTTTATAAAGTTCAATAAAAGTTTGTGAATAAAGTTTGGTTTGTTATCAATAGATGGCTCATACTGATGATGGTACTGGAACCTCAGTGGGTGGGAATGGTGTTCCTAATCCACCACCCGTTCCACCAAATTTGGCAGAGGCTATGGTCGCCTTTGTCAATGCTACTGCAGAGAATGCTAGGTTACTAAGAGAAATGGCTCAGCATAATCAAAATGCACCACCAGGCAATCAGGGTCGGTACAACCACCGGAAGGAGACCACTTATGTGGATTTCACTGATACCCGGCCCCCAGTGTTTACCAGAGCTGATGAACCTCTAGAAGCGGATGACTGGCTCTGTACAATGGAGTAAAAGTTTGACCTCATTGATTGCAGTGAATATCAGAAGCCGGTGTTTGCAGCCCAACAGCTTAGAGGTGCTATAGGAGCTTGGTGGGGAAACCATCTTGCTGCACAGCCAGCTAGTCACCATGTGACCTGGGCAGAATTTCATGAAGCCTTCTGAGCTCATTTCATTCCGGAAGGTATTATGATCAAAAAGTTGGAGGAGTTCCTTTCTCTGAAGCAGGGAGATTAATCAGTGATGCAGTACGTTGGCAAGTTCAATCATTTATCGCAATATGCTGCTGACCAAGTTAATTCAGATCAAAAAAAGCAAGCTTGTTTTATGAGGGGCTTGAATTCAAAGATTCGAACCATGATGATTGGTTGCCTCAATGTGACTTATCATGATGCTGTTAACATTGCTCTTTCGTCAGAAGAGGAGTATCAGAAGCACAAAGAGGTTAAGAAGAAGGTGTCATATGGATCTTCTGGTAGAAACCAAAAGCACCAGAAGATAGTGTATCATCCCTAGAATCATTTCTGTCCTCCTTTTCGTCCACCCCAGTTTCAAGCCCGGCAACAGACATTTGTCTGCCCTGTTGCAGCTCTACCATACCCATGCTAGCCGAATGCTCCTGACATTCATCCCCCAGTCACACAGGGCAGCAATATCAATAACTAACCCTGCTATAATTGCGGAAAGATAGGGCATTTTTCAAGGGAGTGTCCATACCCGAGGTAGTACAATCAAAATTTTTAGAAAGCTCCTGTGCCCTAACAACAAAACCAGAACCAGCAGCGAGGCAATAATCATAATGCCCAGAAGGGCAAGGCTAAGAAGAAAACCGGACATGTCTTCTACATGCAAACTGGGGCAATTCTAGAGGGAGAGCCCATCATGATGGGTATGTTTCTTGTTGCAAATCACCCTGCAGTTATGCTTTTTGATTCAGGTGCATCACATACATTCATCAATCAAACATTTGTCATGAAACATGTGATTCCAATTGGGGAAATGAAAGAAAACTTCTTTATATAGTCGCCCGGGGGATGTTTGTGTACTAAGGAAATGGTGCATCAGGTACCTATAGAATTGGGTGGGCATACTTTTCCCATGTCCATGATAATTCTAAAGGATCAGGATATAGATGTGATCCTAGATATGAATTGGATGTATCAGCGTGGAGCTGTAATAGACACTTTGAATAGAACAATAAGATTGAACTTACCTAATAGTAGTTCTCAACTTCTCATCCAACTCCAAACACCAAAAAGGGCAGTCAAAAGAGTTTGTGCAACCTCTGTGAAGGAGATCAGAGATATCCCTGTAGTTTGCGAGTTTCCAAATGTTTTCCCAGATGATCTGCCTAGTTTACCTCCTGACAGAGATGTAGAATTTGTGTTTGAGTTGAAACCTAGTACTGCCCCAATATCTAGAAGAGCATAAAGAATGACACCAAAAGAATTAGCAGAACTCAAGATACAGTTACAAGAATTGCTTGACAAAGGTTTTATCCAACCCAGTTCTTCACCATGGGGATGTCTAGCTATATTTGTGAAAAAGAAGGATAAAACTCTGAGGTTGTGTGTTGATTATTGTCCATTGAATGAAGTGACTATCAAAAATAAGGATCCCCTTCCTCGTATTGATCTACTCTTTGATCAACTTGCTAGAACCAAAGTGTTTTCTAAGATCGATCTCTGATCTGGCTACCACCAAATAAAAATCTGCCCTGACGACATTCCAAAGACTGCTTTCACTACTAGATATGGTCTTTATGAATATCTAGTCATGTCCTTTGGTCTTACAAATGCACCAACCCATTTCATGTACCTCATGAACTCTGTTTTCATGCCGGAGCTCGACAAGTTTGTCATTGTCTTCATTGATGATATCTTGGTTTACTCCAAAAACAAAGAGGAACATGCAGAATATTTACGCATCGTTCTAAGTCACTTGAGGGAACATCAGTTATATGCTAAGTTTAGCAAATGTGAGTTTTGGCTTAATGAGGTGCCATTTCTCGGACATGTTTTATCTGTCGAGGGTGTTGCTGTTGACCCTAGCAAAGTAAGGGATATTCTAGATTGGAAGCCCCCAACTACTGTCCATCAAATTCGTAGTTTCTTGGGAATGGTGGGTTATTACTGTCGATTTATCCCTGATTTCTTGAAGATATCGAAACCTATCACTGAGTTGTTGAAGATTCAAGTCAAATTTGTCTGGTCATCAGAATGTGAGAAAGCTTTCTAGACTCTGAAAAGGTTGTTAACCACTGCTCCAGTTTTAGCTCAACCAGATATTGAGAAGTCATTTGATGTCTACTGTGATGCTTCTGGTATCGGTATTGGATGTGTATTAATGCAAGAAGGTCGAGTGATTGCTTATGCTTCTCGACAACTCAAACACCATGAAGAGCACTATCCAACTCATGATTTAGAGTTAGCGGCTGTTGTTCATGCTGTTAAGATCTAGCGACATTACTTGTTGGGTAATACATGTCACATCTATACAGACCACAAGAGTTTGAAGTACATTTTCACTTAGGCTGATTTGAATATGCGCCAATGAAGATGGTTAGAGTTGATAAAAGATTATGACTTGAAAGTACATTATCATCTAGGTAAGGCAAATGTTGTTGCCGATGCCCTTAGTCGAAAGACTCATTGCAACTGCTTGACAGTGAAGCCATTGGATATTTCTTTGTGCCACGAGATAGAAAAGCTGGGCATTGAAATAGTGTAACACCCTAAATTTTGCACTATTTGAGAATAGGGTTCAAATGATTTAAATCAGAGTTTTGTGTTCATGAAAACATAAGAAACTAAAATTTTTATTAAATTAAAATTCATCATAGAAAGTTAGTAACAAGGTTGTGCATACATGCTGGTGCAACATTCAAGAACCAAGAGCATGAAGGAAAAAAAATAAAAATAAATAAATATATATATATATATATATATGTGGGTTCTATGAAAGTTGACGTCACTTGGAAATTATTTGTATCAAGGAAAGCTTGGAGAAGTGCACGCTTTTTGCTTCATGCCGGTGGTCAACAGGTGAAGCCGTGAAGGTCACATGTGCTCACGTTGATTAAGCCCTTGCCGCAATATTTTAATATATATATATATATACAACACTAGTATTAGTTAGCTATTTTTAATTCACATATGGGTTGGGCTTTAATAATTAATTAGGCCTATTAGTAAAGATGGAGGGTGCAACGTCAATTAGCACCATATCGCTAGTTGACGTGAAGGTGGAGAGTCTTCCTCCCTATATATATGTCCGGCCTGCCTGCTAGCCCTGTTTTCCGCCGCTGTCGCCGCCGCTGTTGTCGCCGCCGTCGCTGTTGCCGCCGCCGCCGCTGTTGTCGCCGCCGCCGCCGCTGTTGTCGCCGCCGCCGCTATTGCCGCGCCGCCGAAGCCGGCTCGCAGCCTCGGAGGCCTGCACGCTGCCGCGTAGGATCGGCTCGTTACTGGGCGTCATCGCCGCCGACCTCCTCGTTCACCAACTGCGACCCTGATCCGACGCCGCTCGAGCTTGCCATGGTGCCGAGCTCCGCTGTGCCGTCAATCTGCAACCTCCATGCAAAGATGAAGATCCTGAGGACTTTATCTTCGCCTTCAAGTCCATCCGTGAGCGCTCGTCACTGCCGCTTGACAGCCTCCGTTGGTGAGCATGCATCTCTATGTTTCTGTTCCTTCCTTGTCCCTATTCTGCACCTCCTCGTGCTCATGTTTTTGCCGGCCATGCCTCCGCAGCTTGACACTACCACGACTGTTGGTCGTCGTAATCTCCATCGACCCAATTGCGTCTTAGCCGTCGGTGAGAACTCCAGAAATCATGCTCTCTACTCTCTCGCTCTATGTGTCAACAATTGCATCTCCAGGCTCATGCTGTGTTTCTAGCGCTGCCATGTGATGTCACCGAGCTGTTTTGCTGCTCCGCGCAAAACCCACACCTGAAGCTATCTGCTAGCTAGTTTGCCGCTACTTTCTGCCTGTGCACCGCTGCATGCAAGCCTAGCTAGCTGAAGCATCTATGTCACCCCACGTGTAACCGCAGAACCATCATCGTACGCAAGGGCAACATGCAAGCGTAGTCATGCCGAGCTTGGGGAGCAGCACGTCCAATGACTAACAAGTCATCCAACACTTCTATTACGTTAGGGCTAATTATCAGCTTTAATCCTACGCCATATCACTATTTTAGCTCTGTTTCTACCGTTTTTGGTTGTTAGCTGCGTGTTAGTGTTGATGTGTAATATGTCGCAATTTTCTTTGTGAATTTAATTTAAATATTAATTTGATTAAGATTAATGTGCAACTAGCTTTCTAAATTAATTAAAAACAATTTAGACTACATAACCACGGTTTCATAAATAAATATTAATTTAATTCATGTTAACATGTGTGTTTATGATTATAATTTAGTTAGTATCAATGTTTTTCATGTCGCTCGACCACAAATTTATTAACTTGAATATTTCTTTACTAGTTATAACTTGGTTAATTCATGCATGAAACATATAATGGTTTAATCAGGCGCTTTACATGATTTATGTTTTCTAAAAAGATAAATGTTAAAGTGGCTTAAATAATATTAATGTTTATAAACAAAAGCAACATAGGACAAAATATATTACAATTTGATTGGTTTAAACATGATGTCATGGGTATGATTTGTAGCCGTTTTTCTTTAGTAAAACAAATCCCGAAATACGATAGAAATACATATATACATACAATCTTGTTTTGATCATAAAATCTTCGTTTTAACTCCGATTTGACCCGTTCAAATTGCGTTAGGTTCGTATTTGCGAGCTCTACATGTTAGTATAGTTGTACAGTAGGTTTAGAAAATTTAATTTTCGAGTTTATATTAAAGTAATTATTTATCTGTAGGAAATCTTAGAAAATTCATAACTTTCACGTTTTAAGTTCGATTTTTGTGATCTTTACGTCTGTGTGATCGTAGCAACGTGTAGAATAGTTTTGTAAGCTTTCCTAAATGTTTTTCTACTGTTGGTGTACTGTTCTAATTGTATCTTTTGTTTGCTTCGTGTATGTTTGCTCGGAATGTTTGTATGTTGATGCTTGGTGATCGAATTTAGACGGTGAGCAGTACTACGACGATTAGGAGTATTATTTTGAGCCGGACCAGCAGTATCTATCAGAGAACTTTGATCAAGGCAAGTATAACATGGGACTATCCTTGTTACCTATTCACTATAATCAATATCATATGCATGTGTCTACCTTGACAACCTTAGAGATTATAACTTAGCTATTGATATCTTGTTTCCTTGTCACCTATGGGTTGTGCATTTGGGTAGCTTTTGCTAGTGCTTAATCATGAACAATGATCTTGTAATTTTGATTAATGGATTAAGCAATCAACCTTTAATGATGATTTTATTACTGTTGAAAAGGGGGCTAGAGCAAGGGGTTATATTGTTGCTCTAGTTTCTCTCCATAAGGACTTATCTGTACGTGATCATCCGGGACATACAGTACAGCTGTGAGGGCTATATGGCTCTGGCTCTAGTTGTTCAAGAGACCTTTTCTAGCTTGTTAGCGGTTACCTTAAATGGCGTAAGAATGGCTTGACACGTTGGGTGTAGTGCGAGCCCCTGGCCTAGTGTGTATAGGCTGCGGTTGTTGTGCCACAGGGAAGGGGGGTTCTACATCTGCCTGCCGAGTGAATCTAATGGCCCTAACTTGTAAGACGAACTTTTGAATGGCTTTATATGGTTTCTTGTGCTTAGGGATTCATGACCCCTTAGCATTTGGAAACCATGACTCACAGTGAAAGTGTACACCTCTGCGCAGAGTTAAAAACTGGTATACTAGCCGTGCCCACGGATACGGGCGGCCTTGGAACATTTACAGATAGATGATCACCATTGTTATATCATGCTTAATTACTGTTGATTATTATTATGCTCATGTTAATGCTATTCATTATCCTTATTACAATTGATCATTGATTCATTAATGGGAATTGGAATACCTTGATGCTACTCAATTGCTAATTATATGATGACTAAAAGCTAAACGCAGTCAAACAGTGTCTAGCCCTTTGAGCCTCATGAACCCTGTGTTATACTTGTTGAGTTCGACATGGACTCACTCTTGCTATTTCCCCCACACTCCAGTGTGTAGTAAAATGCTACTCGGAAGAAGGACAAAGGTGTAGTGGAGCTTCCAGAAGACTAGTAGAAGTGCTAGGCATATGTTACCCCCAGTCAGCCGTCCCTGAGAAGAATGGAGCCTGAAGTTTAGACACCGTTCCGCGATACTCTGATGTAAGTGTTAATATAGCTATGTATACGTTATATAATAACATTGTTTCTGATACTTTTTCATTCTGGCATATGTGTGGACTTCCTGGGCACACATATGATTAGCCTGGTTTTGTTCTTTAGAAAACCGGGTGTGACAGAGTGGTATCAGAGCGGTGTTGACTGTAGGACGTATGCCAAGTAGCACTGGACGTATTCTAAAACTCATTTTACTATAAAACTATTTTGTCATCCCTTGACTCATTGATTTTGACTATTTCCTCTTCCTTGTCTTGTTGTATCCCCTCCTTGATATAGCTTTCTTTGAGCTATTATTTCTTACTCCCTTAGTTTTCATTTTATGTTGTTTTTACTACAAGTTTTCTGATCTCACCTTTTTCAAAAGTTTGATGGTATTTCATCATCCATACTCTTCCCTTAGGATGACCACCATTGTTGAAGAAGTCCGTGTAGTACCGATGATGTGATTGGTGCTTTGCTTTGCCTGATGTGTGCTTGTTTTGCTTGATGTATTGCTTGTGTGTTGCCTTGTTCTCGTGTTTCAAAGGTGGCTCGGAAGAAATAAGTCTTGAGGAGTAGCTCGATCCATGATAAGTGGGGTAGGTTTTACGTAATACCTCGCATGCTGATTTCTATAGCAGTCAGCAATGTTTCTGTTATATCTCAAGATATGGACATGAGAAATTTATGAAATTTTACTGGGAATAACTAGACTTCTGTATCTTTCCAAACCCACTGGACTTACCTTTTTATCTACTTTGAGCTAAGAGATATACCTGTTCCAAGTTGGGGTCACTGCGCAGTCTGGAATCCTGAAACAGTTTCGGTTAAGTTCGGTTTTTGACTAACTTATGGACAGAATCTGGAAAAGTGTTGTGAATAAAAGTTGTAGATAATTTCATAAGCTTTCCAACCATGTAAAGATCACTTCATTTGGATCTTTGTAGCTCGAGTTATGCCAGATTTACTGAACTGCTAAAATTGGAATTCGCCCAGAAATTTTCTGCATTACTTCCTTATCTTGTATGAGTGAATATATCATTGGATATCTTTGAATCTCATTGATTTGCCTTGGAATCTTACATTAGAGATGATTATGGTTATCTAGTATAAAAGGAGATGCAAGTTACTTTGGTGTCCCCTAGTTTTTTTTTCTTAAGGGGGTAGCAAAGTTGTGAGTGTTGCAAGATGAAGGTTTCGTATGTCCTAGTGCTTCACTTAGAAGAAGTGGTTATCTCTATGATTGGAAGTCTACTCATGTGCTAGTGTTGTTTGCTTGAGATCAGTGCTTTGTTGGATTGTTTACAAGAAGCTCGGGTATTCGTCAGGACTGGTCTTCACTTAAAGCTATCATCAATTGGGAGTTCAACATTCAATTCAACATACTCTATACAAGTTAGCATGGACGACATAGGAAGGAGATGTTGGAAGTCTATAGTTAGTTTCATGAAAACTTAGATGACATCACCCCCATATCAGTAAGTTTTAAGTGAAGGACTTATCATTAGCAGCAATCCTTAAAGAGAGTGTTGTCTTCAATGGCATTGCTAGGTGGAACAAAATCTTTGTTAAGTGGGGTAGTGTCCGCTACCATCAACAATCTCAAGCGACGAGGTACGAAGAACTGAAGATCAAACCTTATCTTTCTTGTCATCTTTTGGCTATCCTTGATCTATGTCTTATATCTCATCAACGCAAATCAAAGAAGCATGAAGACTTGAAGATTAGTGTCATCGATCTCTCTAGTCTCTCTGAATCTTGTTCCTACCTTATCCTGTCTTTTTAGAACAGTCTGTCTTCTTTAGCTTATATCTCTATTTTTGGACCCCCAAAAATCATGGATAAATTCTGGACAATAGTATACTTCAATATCTTTCTCTGACCGTAAGAACCGCCCTGATAGCTATTATTATTTGGGAGTTATGAAAATCACAAGGCGACGGATCTGTGCTGTCAGCAACCTGGAATAGTTTCTGTTGTGTACAGTTTTCGACTACCTTAACTGCAGAATCTGGAGAAGTGTTCTATAAGAAAGTTGTAGTAAATTTGATAAGCTTTCCAACGGTATAAGCTACAACAACATTGGATTCACAGAACTCGAGTTATAACTGTATTTCTGCACTACTGTTTTTCTGTTCGCGAGGAAGTGTAGATTACTTGTTCTTGCAAATGCTCATGAAGCTCTTTGGGATGTCAGAAGGACATAATGGTAGTCATCACTCAGAAACAAATGCAAGCTATCCTTTGGTGTTCTCTAGTTGATCTCTTCTTAAGGGGTTTGCCGAACTAAAAGACGATACATGATGGAGGATTTATACGTTCTATTTTCGTCATCTGGAAGCATCAGCTATCTACATGGTTGCAAAGTCATTATCGAGCGTAGGTATCTCTTCTCAGGGTTGGTAACCTGTTAGAACCATCTACAAGGATCGTAAGGGTCTAAAGGAGATATTTACAAAGTTGGATTTGAGCTTGTGGCATCATCATCATTGGATAAGAGTTGATCAGGGAAGAGTGAAGACTTGCAGATTAACTTATCTTTCTCCCTAGTCTCTCCGAATCTCGGGACGAGATTCTTGTTAAGTGGGGTAGAATTGTAACACCCTAAATTTTGCACTATTTGAGAATAGGGTTCAAATGATTTAAATCAGAGTTTTGTGTTCATGAAAACATAAGAAACTAAAATTTTTATTAAATTAAAATTCATCATAGAAAGTTAGTAACAAGGTTGTGCATACATGCTGGTGCAACATTCAAGAACCAAGAGCATGAAGGAAAAAAAAAATAAAAATAAATAAATAAATATATATATATATATATTTATGTGGGTTCTATGAAAGTTGACGTCACTTGGAAATTATTTGTATCAAGGAAAGCTTGGAGAAGTGCACGCTTTTTGCTTCATGCCGGTGGTCAACAGGTGAAGCCGTGAAGGTCACATGTGCTCACGTTGATTAAGCCCTTGCCGCAATATTTTAATATATATATATATATATACAACACTAGTATTAGTTAGCTATTTTTAATTCACATATGGGTTGGGCTTTAATAATTAATTAGGCCTATTAGTAAAGATGGAGGGTGCAACGTCAATTAGCACCATATCGCTAGTTGACGTGAAGGTGGAGAGTCTTCCTCCCTATATATATGTCCGGCCTGCCTGCTAGCCCTGTTTTCCGCCGCTGTCGCCGCCGCTGTTGTCGCCGCCGTCGCTGTTGCCGCCGCCGCCGCTGTTGTCGCCGCCGCCGCCGCTGTTGTCGCCGCCGCCGCTATTGCCGCGCCGCCGAAGCCGGCTCGCAGCCTCGGAGGCCTGCACGCTGCCGCGTAGGATCGGCTCGTTACTGGGCGTCATCGCCGCCGACCTCCTCGTTCACCAACTGCGACCCTGATCCGACGCCGCTCGAGCTTGCCATGGTGCCGAGCTCCGCTGTGCCGTCAATCTGCAACCTCCATGCAAAGATGAAGATCCTGAGGACTTTATCTTCGCCTTCAAGTCCATCCGTGAGCGCTCGTCACTGCCGCTTGACAGCCTCCGTTGGTGAGCATGCATCTCTATGTTTCTGTTCCTTCCTTGTCCCTATTCTGCACCTCCTCGTGCTCATGTTTTTGCCGGCCATGCCTCCGCAGCTTGACACTACCACGACTGTTGGTCGTCGTAATCTCCATCGACCCAATTGCGTCTTAGCCGTCGGTGAGAACTCCAGAAATCATGCTCTCTACTCTCTCGCTCTATGTGTCAACAATTGCATCTCCAGGCTCATGCTGTGTTTCTAGCGCTGCCATGTGATGTCACCGAGCTGTTTTGCTGCTCCGCGCAAAACCCACACCTGAAGCTATCTGCTAGCTAGTTTGCCGCTACTTTCTGCCTGTGCACCGCTGCATGCAAGCCTAGCTAGCTGAAGCATCTATGTCACCCCACGTGTAACCGCAGAACCATCATCGTACGCAAGGGCAACATGCAAGCGTAGTCATGCCGAGCTTGGGGAGCAGCACGTCCAATGACTAACAAGTCATCCAACACTTCTATTACGTTAGGGCTAATTATCAGCTTTAATCCTACGCCATATCACTATTTTAGCTCTGTTTCTACCGTTTTTGGTTGTTAGCTGCGTGTTAGTGTTGATGTGTAATATGTCGCAATTTTCTTTGTGAATTTAATTTAAATATTAATTTGATTAAGATTAATGTGCAACTAGCTTTCTAAATTAATTAAAAACAATTTAGACTACATAACCACGGTTTCATAAATAAATATTAATTTAATTCATGTTAACATGTGTGTTTATGATTATAATTTAGTTAGTATCAATGTTTTTCATGTCGCTCGACCACAAATTTATTAACTTGAATATTTCTTTACTAGTTATAACTTGGTTAATTCATGCATGAAACATATAATGGTTTAATCAGGCGCTTTACATGATTTATGTTTTCTAAAAAGATAAATGTTAAAGTGGCTTAAATAATATTAATGTTTATAAACAAAAGCAACATAGGACAAAATATATTACAATTTGATTGGTTTAAACATGATGTCATGGGTATGATTTGTAGCCGTTTTTCTTTAGTAAAACAAATCCCGAAATACGATAGAAATACATATATACATACAATCTTGTTTTGATCATAAAATCTTCGTTTTAACTCCGATTTGACCCGTTCAAATTGCGTTAGGTTCGTATTTGCGAGCTCTACATGTTAGTATAGTTGTACAGTAGGTTTAGAAAATTTAATTTTCGAGTTTATATTAAAGTAATTATTTATCTGTAGGAAATCTTAGAAAATTCATAACTTTCACGTTTTAAGTTCGATTTTTGTGATCTTTACGTCTGTGTGATCGTAGCAACGTGTAGAATAGTTTTGTAAGCTTTCCTAAATGTTTTTCTACTGTTGGTGTACTGTTCTAATTGTATCTTTTGTTTGCTTCGTGTATGTTTGCTCGGAATGTTTGTATGTTGATGCTTGGTGATCGAATTTAGACGGTGAGCAGTACTACGACGATTAGGAGTATTATTTTGAGCCGGACCAGCAGTATCTATCAGAGAACTTTGATCAAGGCAAGTATAACATGGGACTATCCTTGTTACCTATTCACTATAATCAATATCATATGCATGTGTCTACCTTGACAACCTTAGAGATTATAACTTAGCTATTGATATCTTGTTTCCTTGTCACCTATGGGTTGTGCATTTGGGTAGCTTTTGCTAGTGCTTAATCATGAACAATGATCTTGTAATTTTGATTAATGGATTAAGCAATCAACCTTTAATGATGATTTTATTACTGTTGAAAAGGGGGCTAGAGCAAGGGGTTATATTGTTGCTCTAGTTTCTCTCCATAAGGACTTATCTGTACGTGATCATCCGGGACATACAGTACAGCTGTGAGGGCTATATGGCTCTGGCTCTAGTTGTTCAAGAGACCTTTTCTAGCTTGTTAGCGGTTACCTTAAATGGCGTAAGAATGGCTTGACACGTTGGGTGTAGTGCGAGCCCCTGGCCTAGTGTGTATAGGCTGCGGTTGTTGTGCCACAGGGAAGGGGGGTTCTACATCTGCCTGCCGAGTGAATCTAATGGCCCTAACTTGTAAGACGAACTTTTGAATGGCTTTATATGGTTTCTTGTGCTTAGGGATTCATGACCCCTTAGCATTTGGAAACCATGACTCACAGTGAAAGTGTACACCTCTGCGCAGAGTTAAAAACTGGTATACTAGCCGTGCCCACGGATACGGGCGGCCTTGGAACATTTACAGATAGATGATCACCATTGTTATATCATGCTTAATTACTGTTGATTATTATTATGCTCATGTTAATGCTATTCATTATCCTTATTACAATTGATCATTGATTCATTAATGGGAATTGGAATACCTTGATGCTACTCAATTGCTAATTATATGATGACTAAAAGCTAAACGCAGTCAAACAGTGTCTAGCCCTTTGAGCCTCATGAACCCTGTGTTATACTTGTTGAGTTCGACATGGACTCACTCTTGCTATTTCCCCCACACTCCAGTGTGTAGTAAAATGCTACTCGGAAGAAGGACAAAGGTGTAGTGGAGCTTCCAGAAGACTAGTAGAAGTGCTAGGCATATGTTACCCCCAGTCAGCCGTCCCTGAGAAGAATGGAGCCTGAAGTTTAGACACCGTTCCGCGATACTCTGATGTAAGTGTTAATATAGCTATGTATACGTTATATAATAACATTGTTTCTGATACTTTTTCATTCTGGCATATGTGTGGACTTCCTGGGCACACATATGATTAGCCTGGTTTTGTTCTTTAGAAAACCGGGTGTGACAAATAGTTCAATAGGGCAGTGTGGCCAACATCACCGTGGAATCCACTATCTGAGATCAGATTATTGCTGCTTAGAAAGAGAATAAGGGTATAGTCCACATAAAAGAAAAAGTTAGAAGGGAAAAAGGTTTGTGTTTCAGAATTGATGAAGCAGATGTCCTATGGTTCAAGAATCATCTAGTCATACCCAAGGTTTCTGAACTATGTCAGTTAATTCTTGATGAAGCACATTTAACCAGATTCTCTATCCACCCAGGAAGTAATAAAATGTATCATGATCTGAAACAAAGATTCTGGTGGACTAAGATGAAGATTGAGATTGCCCGATATATAGCCAAGTGTGACACTTGTCAGAGAGTGAAAGTTGTACATCTGAAGTCAGCCAGATAATTACAGCCATTACCCATTCCATCCTGGAAGTGGGAAGATATCAGTATGGATTTTATGGTGGGTTTACCCAAAACTTCAAGAAGGTTTGATTCTATCTGGGTTATTGTTGACCGCCTCACTAAATCCGCACATTTCATTCCAGTCCAAACTATATATCCAGTTATCCAATATGCTAAGATATATTTTGAAAGAATTATCAGTCTTCATGGGATACTGAAGACCATTGTGTCTAATAGAGGTACACAGTTTGTCAACAATTTCTAGAGGCACATACATGTGTCCCTGGGTACTAAACTTCTACACAATACTGCTTATCATCCGCAAACAAGTGGACAGACTGAAAGAGCCAATCAGATTCTTAAAGATATGTTGAGATTGTGTGCGCTCAGTTATTTTGATACTTGGGATGAATGTTTACCCTTAGCAGAGTTTTCTTACAATAACAGTTATCAAGAAAGTATCAAAATGGCACCATTTGAAGCACTCTATGGTCGCAGATGCAGAACTCTACTGAACTGGTCAGAACCCAGAGAGAGATGGTTTTTCAGGGTTGATCTGGTAAAAGAAACTGAAGAGAAAGTCAGACATATACAAAATAATATGAAGATGTCACAGTCTCATCAAAAGAGTTATGTAGATAAGAGATGTCAATCACTAGTGTTTGAAAAGGAGATTATGTGTACTTGAAAGTATCACCTATGAAAGGAGTTAACCGATTTGGGGTTAAAGGCAAGTTGGCACCTATATACATGGACCGTTTCAGATTTTGGAATGATGTGGTAAAATGGCATACTGAGTGAGGTTACCGGAACAACTTTCAGCAGTGCATAATGTGTTTCATGTATCATAACTGAAGAAGTGTCTTCAAGTACCTGATCAAGTGGTTGACTTTGAGGGAGTTGAGCTTGAACCAGATCTAACCTATTCAGAGCATCCTGTCAGAGTTTTGGACCAGAAAGATCATGTTACTCGAAGTAGAACAATTAAGTGGTACAAAATACAGTGGAATCAACATTAAGAAGAAGCAACGTGGGAATCTGAAGATTACCTGATGAAGAACTTTCCCGAATTCTTTGCTTCTAAGTTACAATTTCTTCTTTAAGTTGTAACTTGTTCTTTTAAACTTGGTAATGTAAAAATCCCTACCTATTTTATGAACCAGTCTTGAACGTGTTTGTTTGACATGTTTCCTTTTCCATTACTTAACCCAAGGCTTCAAATCTCGAGACGAGATTTCTTTAAGGGGGAAGGGCTATAACACCCTTGGTGTTATAGTAACTAAAAACATGCCATGTCATCATATGCACTGCAAAGCACCCATGATTAGGGTAACTACGTTATGCATCAACTAAAATGAGTTTACCTTCTTAGGTTGTATGTGCTTCTAAGTGGTGTGCCTCGAATCTAAAAACCCTAATTTCGAATGTCACCGCAAATACTTAGTTTGTGCCCTGCGTAATTTGAGGTGCATGACTGTGTTATACACTAGTGCTAGGTGTAGGGTATGAGCTCAAGTCCAACTTATAAAATAAAGCTTCAAGTTTGAGTTTGCTTTTAGAGTCCAAAACTTGTTGCAAGTTTTCTGATTCGAATTCGAATTCAAATTTGAGGAATTATTAAAAGAATTTCCGAAGTCAACCTGGTCAGCCAAGAGTGACATTTGGTCAAACATGTGATGCTTGACTTAATGAAGCCCTTGGGTGATGGTGTGATCACTAACTAATCACCAATTAATAGAATATCAAGTTTCAATTTGAAACCTCTCCGAAAACCCTAAAAAGCAAAACCCTGATTTACCCCTTTTAGAATAATTCAAAATCTAAGCAAAATTTGGGAAAAAAGTGTAAAACCAAGTTTGTAGATATTTTCTAGAGCTACAAGTTTGGTGTTTTGAGTTTTCAAAGTTTCACTGTAAAATTTGGAGTAATTTTGAAAAGATTCAAATCTCAAATTTGATCCCTTTTCATCTCCCCATGGAAATTTCAAAATGGAGGAATAATTTGAAAATGTTTTGAATAGCAAAGTTGTAGGTCTTACCTAGATGTACAACTTTGGTATTTTGAGTTTTTGAAGTTTCAATATAAAATTCAAAGTAATTTTGAATTTAAAGATTTCTAGAAAATGTCCCCTCTTCAATTTAAATTCAAATTTCAAAATCTAGGCCGAATTGGAAAATGTTTATATTGAGAAAGTTGTAGAACTTTGAAAATTGAGCAACTTTCCTGCTTCGGCGTGTTCATGACGAGCCACGTGTCGTCTTGAGATCGGTTTCATCGCCCTGTATAGGCCGATCACCACCGTCGTCGAGTTTTTCTTCTTCTCTATTTCCGCCACTGCCGAAGCTCCGCTGCTCGCCGTTGCCTCCATTGAGCCATCTCCAGCCATGCAAATTGCTCCATCACAATCGCCTCGCTTCCACGCACCTACTCGGCCGCTCGCACCAACCTCTATCGCCCGGGACGCCCGCGTAGCCGTCGTCTTCTCTGCGCATGGTTGGAGCGCCGCCACCACCACCCTCACCGTGGTCCGGCCTCTCCGGTCCATCTCCGTCTTCACCGAGCACACCGTTGTGATCATGGTGAGCTCCTGAGTGTGTTTCTCACTTCGTTTGAGTCATTACCACGCCGGTGGGGCATTTTCACCGTGATGTTGTCGTCACTGTTCCGCCATGACCGTCGGGGAGGGGTCTGTGGAGTGCAGGTTTGGCCGTAAAGGGTCGTAGTGAGGTCGCGAGACCAGCAGGGTCATGTTGGTTCGACTGGGTCTCACTGGGGTCTCACCGTCGGCGAGATGGTAGCTGGCGGTCACCGTTGGCCACAGTCGATGTCGGGGAGGAGAATGACAGGCGAGGCCGCGTCGTCAGCGAGAGGGAGGAGGCGGGGAAGCGAGTGGGCCAGCCTGGCTTTACTGGGCCGGGTGGAGCTGAGTAGGCCATGGGAGAGAGAGAGGGAGAGGGGTGCAGGTGCGAGCGGGCCGCGCGCGCGCGTCTGGTTGGGCCGAGCGGCCGGTGAAGCTGGGAAGCGGCCCGTGTGGATGGTTTTCGTTTTACCATCCTTCACTTATATTAATGCTTTATTGTATTAAGTGATAGGAGTTGAGTGATAACCTAATTACTGCATTACCATCCTTGATACTTTGATATCATCCTTGTTTTTATTTGAAAATGCTTAGTATGCTTAGCCAGGCTTAATGAGAAAACTTTAAAAATGTTAAGCAAAGTTTAAAGGGTTGTTGGACAACCACTTGAATGATGATGATGATAATTTGGGACCGGTCGGTGGACTTGCATCGGGAAAGGAGTCCCCATGTAGTGTCTCCGACTGAGTCAGTTTAAGGACCGTACCGTTGTTTGAATTCTGTGCGTCGAGACTTCGTAACTGACCACTTGCTCTGGTAAGCCTAAGACCTCAGTAATGCCAACATGTGAACGGCCAACCACGCACTGGGAGTGGAGGGATGGCGAGAGTAGTGTGTACCCTCGTAGACAAGGGCTGGATTGGAGGTGTACTGTACTCTCAGGTGGCGCTGGACCCGGTCATGTTTTGGAGGATCCGAGTGAAGGTTGATATCTGTAGGTTAAAGTCCTGCACATGTTGTGTGGTTAGGAATCCCCAGCTGGGTATAATCGATTCAAATCATCGCTGCTCCTCGGTTAAGGAGACTCGATTCTCTGTTCAACATCGTAGTTAAGAAATAAAACTTTGATCGGAGAATAAGAAAGAAGTTGTATGAGTTATATGATCTAGATTAGGATCACTTAAATTCTGTTGATAAGTTAATACTGAAATAAAACATTGATCCTAAGGATTTGCTATTAGTAGCTTTTATGCAAAAGAACCTTGATTCTTGCTGGAACCTCACCTTGATTCCCCTGAGCCTGCATTCCTGAGTCGTCTTCACCCTGTTTCGTCGATTATGTCTTGTTGAGTACTTTCGTACTCAGGGTTTGTTGAACCCCTATTGCAGGTGTGTCACATGAACAGGTGTGTTTCGGACCCTGTTGCATGACCGTCTTTGCGGTAAGCGATGACGAGTAAGATGTTTGGCTCTTGGGCAGAGCGTCGCGTTTTGGTGATTGTAATAATGTTAATAATGCTACTCCACTCTTACGGTTGTAACACTAAACTTAAGCTTTGTAAGTTTGAAACAACGGGTTTGTGAACCTATGTTATGTAAGACTTCTGCTTTTGTACTCTGATGTAATTTATTATATAAACTATTGTAATACTGTAATGCCTCTGAAATGTGATCCTGCTCGGAAGATCGTGGATGATTTGGGTTTTTCGAGGTCATCCGACAGACTTCTTAAGTTCTGTGGAACACATGTATGGTGGTTAGAGGTCTTTAAGACGATAACAAGTACATGTGGGCCATATTATTTAGGAGGTTCTACCACATGACCTCCCTGATGCGATGACGCATGTCCTACAGATGCTGCTCGGTGGACTCAACCACGGCGTTCACCATATCGGCAATGTTATAGGCTATCAGACGGAGATTCTCCATCTGAGCCATCATGGCCGAGCAAAATTCAGGGAAACGAGAATTAGAAACAGAGGGAGGTGACCAGAAACAAAACCTTTGGAATGAAATCTTACCTGCAACCATGGAATCGGCTTCGGAAAGCTGAGTGCGCAAGGAGGCGGCCTCCGCATCAGAAACAAAAAGAGCCGTCTGTTGAGTGGCAATGTGACTCTCAAGTTGCCGTTTAACTTGGTCGATGCCGTGTAGAGGTTCCGCATCTCCTCCAGTTAGCGGCGGAAGCAGCGAGCATCGTCCCCATTGTAGGAGTCCGAAGACCCTACTGAAGAGCTCGAAGAACCGATGGCAGCTGCGGTAGCATTCAACGAACCGACCATTGTGAGAAGGCGGTTGCTGCCGTGCTGAACAAAACTGTGCAATGAGGGGTCAGGAAAAGATCAGAGAAAGATTGATCTATCGAGATATGTTCAGGACTCACCCGAGATCACGGAGACATTGGCGGTTCAGCGGGCGACTCCCTCCAAACTCCTCCGGCGCCGGGCGCTTACCATGGTTGCCCTCGCCAGCCATTGGGATTTTCTTAAGAGGAGAAGGAAATCCGCCAGAGTATAGAGGCCAGAAGAAGAGTATGGAAGGCGGAGAACAGTTTGCAGGTGTGTTGGCCACGAGGTATTGGCCCTTATTTATAATTGTAAGTGCACCGGGTAGATTTCTCGAGAAACGAAAAGGCCAGCCGCAGTTAATGGAAGGGGAACCGTCACCCCATTGGAATTGAAAGTTTCACAAAAATAAGTAATGGGATCTTGAGCAGTCAATCACGGATTTACTGTCCTTGGAAGCGTTTTTCCTACTTGATCGGCTATTGGCAAGTAAAGGCAAATCGATTGTTTTCGGGAGTACAATTGAAAATTAAAAGGGGAAGTATAATCTTTATTGCCAAAAGAGATTTCCTGGTTGCAAACTAAGGATTGGAAAAAAACTTTCTCAATAATTTCTCCTGGATTGGCGGTAAAGGCTAATGCGTTTGGTTCATCGCCGAAATCTTCGAGCAGTACAGAGATGCCTATGCGGCCAGAAGGATTGCTGTGAGGAAGGTGACGAAGTTCGTATCCAGAACAAGCTTGTGCAGAAGCCAAAGCAGCGGCAGCGCCGTGACGGACGCCATGGGTAGAGTTTTCTTGGACTCGCTCCCAGATATCATGCAGATGATCTGGCCGTGTGACACCTCGGGCATTGACCCCATTCGCGGCATAGGCAGCGGCGACGCGGAGATTATTATGCTGCTATTGCAGGGTTGAAGATGGAAAAGAAAGAATTCATCATGATTAATCTTTACAAAGAGAGTTGAGGGTGTATTCTTTTACCTTCAAAATGGATGATAGCAGCTTGCAGCTCGATCTGAAGATTATGAATCTTAACGTCAGAGGCATTAAGTTCGTGAACCACACGATTAATGATCTCAAGAGCACGGTTGAGATCCTGATTGGCATCCGTGTACAAGGAGCGATATTCATCTCGTTCTCGAGGAAAATGCTCGGTGTCACCACCAGAGAAGATTGGCAGCTGTACTAGTGGGATTGCTTGGTTGTTGGGTGGATCGTTTGAAGGGATTGGATTGGTCCTACGATGCTGAAGGAGGACCTGCAGTTCAATCGAAAACTCGTCGCTGGGACGCTTGTGATTCTCCATCGATTAGAAAGCGGTTTTGGGTCGAGTCTAGAAGAGAAGGGTTATGCAATATGGCAAGAGATGATTATTCTGCAAGGTCTAGAGGTTTGTATTTATAAGCCCGAAGAGTTGGAAATATCTTGGAAGGAAAGGGATACATCTGATCCAAACCATCTTGTTCTGAGAATTTTGGAAGATGATATGTGGGAAAGGAAAAATTGTGCCTAACTCGAACGGGATCTTCGGGGTGCTCGTTGAATAAAATGATTGAGCCTCACGGTTATTCGTAAATCATGGTGCAGAGACAAGGGAATTTTGGAATAAAATAATTTTATCCCAAAATTAGGGGGCATGTGTTTACACCAAAATTTGGAAATGAAATGCAAGAACTCGAAGAGTGGTGCACAAGAGGCATCGAGTCTGCAAAAGTGGCAACAGCCGATTCTGAGGAATGTCGAGTTGGTTGTCTTGATGACATCAGCCAGATACAGAGAGCGACGGCATCGGACTCTACAAAAAGGAAAGACTTAAGAGTCCAAGTTATCATTTAATTTAGGAAATTTTCTCTTAGCTTTCAATTATTGTAATAGGTCGTATCCGACTAGGAGTCATGTCAAAGCCTTTGGGTATAAATATAAACCTTGGCTATTGTAATTGAACAACAACACAATCAATCAAACAAACCGGCTTCACGCCAAACCCTTAGGAGTAGGAGTAGAGTAGATCTCGGCGAGTTCTTCGACATGTTGGGCTGCATCATCCGTTGACCTCCAGCTTGTTTGTGAGTACTGCCATGGCTTGTTTTATCTTGTACGGCCTGTGCGATTCTACCTCGCACCCCACTGCTCGATAGATCAAGTTAGTTATCGATCCTTGTCTGGTTTGAGTACGGCCTATGCGATTTTGCCTCACAACCCACTTCTTAGATTAGATTAAGAGTTAGTTATCGGCTCTATCTAGACGTGGCACTCTAGTAGATTCATTAAGTTACCGATGTTGCTTATTGTTTTCATTGTTTATCTAATTACAGCAATATCACTTTGCCCGATTGAGATTGATGTAGATCGGCTTTATATCCTGCTTAGCCCATCATTTGTTAATCTAAACTGATCTAATCTGCATCTTAAACGATGTGTTATTTTTTATTGGCTGTTTAACTTCAATCTTGATCGGCATAGCATGCGGTTAAGTCATATCGGGTCTTTAGTAGATCTATCGGTTAACGGGAATTTCTCCATGGTTCACGGCCTGTGTGATTCTGCCTCACACCCCACTGTTGAGCTGTTCACGGCCTGTGTGATTCTGCCTCACACCTCACTGATAAGGCGCTATGGAGTGAGGAACGTTAGCAGGTAGATCCGTTCCTGATCGGGTATGATCTTAACTGTATGCTATGCTGAATCGGCTATTTAGCCGATATCAATTGTTTTCACATATACAGTTTGCACCATGAGACCGTTGAAGTAGGGATAAGTTAAAAGATATGTTAGCCCCATGATCTTACTATTGCACTACGGCCTGCATGATTCTGCCTCATGCCCCACTGATCACAGCGGTAGGTGAGATCTAATGTGTTCATTAGATTTACTTTTTATTAAACAGTTAAATGATGATGAGCTGTAATCTTTTACATAAAAAGAAGTTCGGTTACTTGTAATCATTGTTTTAGCACGAATTGACTAACGATGACATCCTGTTGCCTTTGATTAATACATTGTATAAATAATGATGCTTATTCCCAATGATAACCGATTTCTTCTACCATGATTATATGAGCTTCAATTGATTTACTCTTATGAATGTACCAGAATCGACTATTTGGTCGATCTCCTTTCACATCGGTTCTCAGAGCCGCATATTCGGAACTGTCTGGCAACACCAGCATATTCCACTCTAAATTACTGATTAGCTCTCTCTTCCTTGTCAATTGCAGGTCAAATTGACTGGCATGCTGCAGGATCTCGGACCGGTCGTCCACGCGTCGGGGCTAGGCGGATTCCAGACTCCGATTCCTCCCAGCCTCCTTCGAGCGTGTGCCATCCGCGCGATCGACGCATTTTCACGCGGACACTACGTCAATTCTCACAAGACACATTAGAAAAAAAGATAAATTCTAGAAAATTTTAGAAATATCATGCTTTTAATTTGGTAGACTAAAATTATCATATCCAATAATAGCCACTGAATCTATTCTATTTTACAAACAAATTACCCACCTTTATCATAATGAAAAATATATAAAGTACTCTCTAATTTTGCATCTAAATGACACACCTCCGCCAATATAAAAGAATTTAAAATAACCCCTAAATTTTTATCTAATTACCCACCTTTGCTATTATGAAAGATAATAACCCCTAAATTGACATCTAAATTACCCACCTCTATCATTATGAAAGAATTCAAAACAACTGCCTAAATTTGTATATACATTATCCACATCTCCCATTATAAAAGGATAATACAAAATACCAGTAACACCACGAACTATTCACACGTGGCACTGTAGGCATATTAGGATTAGCATATGGCTTATAGTTTGCAAAGTGTAGTAACATTTTGTTTGTCGTCATCGATGCTGGCAGATTTCTCCTCTTGTTGGACCTACCAGAGAGATTATGATTTTAGGATCAGGGACTAACGAGCGTGAGTTCCTTCTGTGTTGCCGGGTTGTTTTTAATACTGCATTATGGCATATAATTTGTTTGCATAATGCTTCAAGTTCCTTATTGGATTCCCTATTTTCACAGTGCGGCATAATTAGGTGTTCTAATTGTTACAGTATGGGTTCCAGCGAGAGCGACTTACTGATTGTTCCATCTTCTCTGGCTATGAGTGCGACTACGATTTTTCAGTGGCCTCCTTTCTTTCTTGCTAGGAAGGTACACCACTTAAACCATGCTGTAATTAAATTACTCGGTTTTCTTCTGGAGGCAGTACTGCAATGATTATGGCTATGATATTACATATTCCACTAGCACTTGAGATGGCAAAGTTTGTTAAGAATGATGAACTACTGAATAGGAGAATAAACAAAGATCCTTATACTTTACATGCTGTGATAGAATGCTACGAGACATTGTTAAATATTCTGTACAGCCTTACAGATGAACCAATGGATAAGAAGTAAGCCAGCATTTTTTTTTGTGCACCTGATGTTTTGATCTCTGTTTATTCTGGAACAACAATTGATCAACTAGTTAGTTCATATTGTCTGTCTTGATGGGTTCAGAGTTGTTGATCAAATCCGGGATGGCATTGAGGCTAGCATATGTAGTCAGCCTCTTGTGAATGATTTCCGGTTGGCTGGACTTGCTGAACTAAGTGCTAAGTTTTATGTGCTGCTAGGTCTACTACTGGTATTAAATTACTAATGCTCAATTTTGTTGTATTTTGCTGACCAAATATCTTTACTGCACTGCATTTTTGTAGTTCTCCAAAAATTTATCAGTCCATTTTCAGAAACATTATCATGAAGACAGGAAGAAGCAGATTGTCAATCTGTTACAGGATATAATGGAAATAATTACACAAGACATTATGAAGAATGGACAAGGGTAAAATCTTTGCTAAAATGTGCAGTGTTATGAGTAATTCCTGACAATAATTTTTGCAAATCCTTTAGTATTTTGAAGGATGAAGGCAGATTCATTCAACACTTTGCAAATATAAATCTGGACTCAGTGAATGTTAAACCTTAGAGAGAAAAGGTTATTTGTCATTTCAGGCAACTTATTTTAATATTCATTTTCAACAAGTTCACAATAACTAGTTTCCTTAAATTTGATTTATAATTCTGTGTTAACACCTAACAGTGCGTTAAGATTCGACTGTTGTTGGCAACAAAAGGTTATACAAAGCATTTACCAACGATTCATGAGGCCTGGCGTAGGATCATATATTTTTTTTCAAACTCACTATTCATGAAGATGCCATGAGCACCACAGATTCGCAATATGATGTCATTCAGGTAAGGAACCTAACTGAACCCCCAGCTACCCAATACTTCTTTTCTTTAACCAACATGTGTTTTTAAGGTCTTTTGCTCTCTATTCCTTCATACTTAGTCGGCATTTTCCTTTGTCTCAACAAACCTCCCTATTACAACATCTCCAAGAGTTCCCAATAAAGCTCCCAATCTAGGATTTGGCAAGAATAGAAAAAAAAAACCCATCCCCAAGAGCTCCCAATCCCATCTCCCAATCTTTTGGAACTTGGAAAAAATCAGCGAAAGCGCGGATATATCCACGCCTGGAAGACGCGCATATCGGTCTCCCAATTTAAGGTTGAAGGGTGTAGAAAAGAATAAAGAGTAGGAAAGAGAGACTATGCAAATGTACAAGAGAAAAAGAATATATAAAAGTGAGGCCAAGCTCGAGGTTAGCGAAGCAACGATCCAGCCGAGCGTCGTGGTTGTCGAGGCGCTGACCGAACTTGTCGATCTTGTCGAGCATGAGCTTCAAATTGGGGTCCATGGCACCAAGTTTGTGCTGCTGACAGGTGATGTGATCGTGAGTGGCGGTGGTGACAGGATCGAGGGCGAAACAGAGGAGATCAGAGGCCGGAGAAGAAGCAACGCATCGAGAGAAGTCTGATACCAAATTGTTTGCAGTAGCAGGGATTGGGGATCAGAATTGGGGAAGAAGGAAGCAATAGCACAGGAACAAGAGAGTGCTTTAACAGAATTTAGTTCAGGTTTACAAATTTCATAATCCTTTCATCCACTCTCTTCTCTCTTTGTATACTATCTTCTTTTTTTTATGCAACTTGTATACTATCTTCTAACTGAGCCGTGTTGGGCTGGACACCAGTGGATTCTTCCTAACTCTTTTTGGGCCGTCCTCCATCATCTCCAAGCCCATCTGTAGCAGCGGAGACTTGACAAAGCTGCTGTGCCAGATCGGGAATAGTAGAGCTGGTGACATTCATGCAGTTGGCAGGGCAAAGAGACAGGCGTGGACAGGGAAAGAGTGTCTTGAGGTGGGGATGGTGTGACTCCGCGTGTGGGAGAAGGACTAGCTATCGTGCGGGGGATCGGTGGGGGAGGCAGATAAGGAGCACCCCCGGCTAGTCCCTAACTTTTTTCTAGTGACTGGAAAGAACGGGATGGATGTCTTGTTAATTTCGAATGCCATATAGAATAGCTGCTGGAGTCAAATTTCTTGTCACACCTATTTTTAAGGACAAAAATAGGATGCATAAAGTACTCATGTGCGCCCCAGGTCATGATCGCACACACAAGCAGACAAATTACATAGTATCATCACAGTGCTTATTACATAGCGAATAAATATTTAAGACATAGTCTTGAACGATAAATAATAATAACTAATAACAATCTTCAGCGGAAACTCCATACAGGGACACGGTTGACTGGTTGACACCAAGACTAGTACTCATTACGATAATCTTCCTCATAATCTTCATCTGTTATGGTGGAAATAGCAAGAGTGAGTCCATGTCGAACTCAACAAATATAACACAGGGTTCATGAGGCTCAAAAGGCTAGACACTGTTTAACTGCGTTTAGCTTTTATTCATATAATTAACAATTGAGTAGCATCAAGATAATCCACTTCCCATAGTAGAACCAATGATCAATTGTAATAATGATAACGAATAGCATTAACATGAGCATAGTAATAATCAACAATAATTAAGCATGATATAACATTTATGATCAACTATTCCATAAGAATCCCCAAGGCCACTCGTATCCGTGAGCACGGCTAGTATACCAGTTTTTAACTCTGCGCAGAGGTGTACACTTTCACTGTGAGTTATGATTTCCAAATGAGTGGGGAGATCAAGCCCAAATACCCGAAAACCATATAAAGCCACTCAAGAGTTCGTCTAACAAGTTAGGGCCATTAGATTCACTCGGCAGGCAGATGTAGAACCCCCCTTCCCTGTGGCACAACAACCGCAGCCTATACACACTAGGCCAGGGGCTCGCACTACACCCAACGTGGCAAGCCTTTCTTACGCCATTTAAGGTAACCACTAACAAGCTAGAAAAGGTCTCTTGAACAACTAAAGCCAGAGCCATATAGCCCTCACAGCTGTACTGTATATCTCGGTTATCACTTACAGATAAGTCCTTATGGAGAGAAACCAGAGCATCAAAATAATACACTTGCTCTAGCCCCCTTTTAACAGTAACAAAATCATCTTAATTGTTGATTGCTTAATCCATTAATCAAATTACAAGATCATTGTTCTTAGTTTAAGCACTAGCAATAGCTACCCATATGCATTCCCAAGGTTGACAAGGAATCAAGACATCAAGCACTAAGTTATAATCTCTAAGGTTGTCAAGGTAAGCACATGCATATGTATGATAACTCAATGTATAGGTAACAAGGATAGTCCTGTGTTATACTTGCCTTGATCAAAGCTCTCCAAATAATACTGCTGACTTGGCTCAAAGTAATACTCCGAAGCGTCCAAATACTGCTCACCTTCTATACTCGATCATCAATCAACAACATACATGCATCCAATCAAACATACACGAAGCAAACAAAGAGATATAATTAGAACAGTACACCAATAGTAACAAAACAGTAATAAAAGTTTATAAAACTCATCTACACGTTTCTATGATCACACAGACGCAAAGATCACCAAATTCGGAGTTAAAACGTGAAAGTTATGAATTTTCCAAGATTTCCTATAGATAAATAAATACTTATTTATAAACTCGAAAAATAAATTATCAAAACTAACGGTACAACTACACTAACATGTAGAGTTCGCAAATACGAACCTAACGCAACTTGAACGGATCAAATCGGAGTTAAAACGAAGATTTTATGACCAAAACAATCCTAGTGGCAAAACTGTAAATACCTGAAAACGTATTTTTGATTTAACCGGAAGGGAATACGCTTTCAAAACGCGAAAACGTATTTCCTGAAATGCGCCAAGGACCGCGGGTTATATAACGAAAAAGTGCAGGGGCTCTTTAGAAAAATTACCCCGCGAAGGGGTAAGATCTATTCTTGGCCGTAGATCACAAAATGGACGGCCACCATTCATCAGAGAGAGACATGGAGAGAGAGAGTCGGTCATCTCCTCCCAATCCGGCCGGCGGCCTCCATGGCCGGCCACCCAAGGCTCGCCGGAATCAACCGGTTTTCCTCTTTCCGGCCACCGTTTTCCCCGAAACCAACTCCAATCGGACGAGGAGCTCAATGCGAATCCATCTATGCGGTACAAGCTAGCTACGGTGAATTGAACATGATACGCGACGAGAGGAGGGCGGCGGCGCCATTGCCGACTTGTCGGTGATCTTCATTACCGCATGATATAGCTCGAAAACTTAAAAGAAAGACATGAAGAGAGAGAGGAGAAGATGGCAAACTCACTCAAGCGGAAAAATTAACCACCGAAGCACCCGAAGACCTCTCCCTCGCACAACCGAAACCGCCGACGCCTCCCAAGCCCTAGAGCTCTAAATCCCGTGGCAACCCTAGCGTTTTAGTTGAAAAACGGAAACTAGATGACCTACACGTCCTATTTATAACCTCTACCAACCGTGTTCGGGTAGACTTGCTCGGGAATCTTGGAACCAACCAACGAAGCCGACTTCGGTTCGAAGTCCCGAGCTCATACGGAAGGAAGAAGAAAACCGACACCCTGGCCCCACCGGACAGCGACTAAGAGAGGGGAGGGAAAGGAGGCCGCTGTTGGGCTCAGCCGGATTGGGCCGCGCGTCCGCTGGCTCAGCTGGCTCGGCTGACTCGGCAGTTGGGCCGGCCCACGCGAGGAAAGGAGGAACGGGGCCGCGGCTGCTGGACTTGACTGGCTCGGCCCACTCGGAGCGGGCCAAGCTGCAGCGCGGGAGAGCAGGCCGGCCGAGCAGCAGGTAAGCTCTTTCTCTTTTCTTTTTTTTTATTTACTTGCTTTCAAAAATATCTCAAATACATTCTAATCCAAAATAAAATAAATCAAATCCACACCATACAATAAAAATAAATGCAACAGCATGAATGCAACATCAAACTCATTTTATTATTATTTTAAATTGGCCATTATTTGTTATCCAATTTATTCAAAATTTGTTATCTCTAAAATTTGGGTGTTACAAATTCTACCCCCTTAAAAGAATCTCGTCCTCGAGATTGGACTGCTTACTCAAATAACTGCGGATATGATCTTCTCAATTCATCCTCTCTTTCCTAAGTTGCCTCTGCCTCTGAATATCGATTCCACTGTACTTTACACATCTTAATAATCCGACTTCGAGTAACCCTCTCAGCAGTCTCTAAAATCCTAATCGGAAACTCTTCATATGTAAGATTTTCCTTAACAGTCAATTCTTCCAAAGGTATCTGCTTCTCAGGTACCCGCAAACACTTCTTAAGTTGTGAAACATGAAACACATCATGCACCCCAGATAAACTCTCAGGCAACTCTAATTGGTAAGCAACTTCCCCACGTCTAGCGATAACTTTAAATGGTCCAACATACCTTGGTGCTAGTTTACCTTTCATGTTAAATCTCTTCACACTTCTCATAGGTGACACCTTCAAATAGACATAATCACCTACTTCAAAAACTAGATCTCTTCTCCTATTATCAGCATAACTCTTCTGACGAGACTGTGCCACTCTCAAATTCTCACGAATCACTCGCACTTGGTCTTCTGTGTTTCTAAGAACATCTGTACCAAACACCTGAGATTCACCTGTCTGATCCCAAAACAATGGAGTTCTACACTTACGTCCATACAAAGCTTCAAACGGTGCCATCTTAAGACTCTGTTGATAACTATTATTGTAAGAAAATTCTGCATAAGGCAAACTCTTATCCCAACTAGTTCCATATTGCAATGCACAGGCTCTCAACATATCCTCTAATACCTGGTTGGTCCTTTCAGTCTGTCCATCTGTCTGTGGATGATATGCTGTACTAAAGTTCAATTTTGTTCCCAAAGATTCATGTACAGCTTTCCAAAAGTGCGACGTAAACTGCGATCCTCGATCAGATACAATCTTCTTTGGAACTCCGTGCAAACATACTATCTTCTCCATATACAACTCTGCCAATTTTGGTCCATGGTATGTAGTCTTAACTGGTATAAAATGAGCAACTTTGGTTAACCTATCCACTATCACCCAAATAGAATCATAACCTCTCTGAGTACGCGGTAACCCCACTATAAAGTCCATACCAACTTCCTCCCACTTCCATTCAGGAATCTTCATTGGTTGCAACAATCCAGCAGGTCTCTGATGCTCTGCTTTCACCCTCTGACAAGTATCACACAATGCCACATACTCAGCCACATCTTGTTTTAGTCCAACCCACCAATATTTCTGTTTAAGATCCAAATACATCTTAGTACTACCAGGATGAATAGAATAAGCTGACTCATGAGCTTCACGAAGAATTGCCTGTCTAACAGCTTGATCCTCAGGTACACACAACCTCTTTCCAAACCATAAAATCCCATTATCATCCATTCGAAAGCCTGGTGACTTACCAATCACTATATCCTCCGCTATCTTCTTTAGTTTCTCATCCTTCAACTGACCCTTGTAGATCTCTTGCTCTAAAGTAGGCTCTATCACTAATTCCATTGTATTAGTAACAATTCCCAAATTCAAATATTTGAATTCAGCACATAACTCCCTAGTCATAGACAATGTTCTTATCTCATTAGCATAACTCTTCCTACTAAGAGCATCAGCTACTACATTAGCCTTACCAGGATGATAGTGTATCTCAATATCATAATCCTTAATCAACTCTAACCATCTGCGTTGCCTCAAATTCAGATCTGACTAAGTGAAAATATACTTCAAACTCTTATGATCAGTGTATATGTCACTCTTATGTCCAATCAAATAATGTCTCCAAATCTTTAATGCATGAACTACAGCTGCTAACTCCAAATCATGTGTAGGATAATTCAACTCATGCTTTCTCAACTGTCTAGATGCATAAGCCACAACTCTGCCTTCTTGCATAAGAACACATCCCAAACCTTGACGAGAAGCATCACAATAAATAGAAAACTTCTTACTCAAATCTGGTAAAACCAAAACAGGTGCTATAGTCAACCTCTTCTTCAACTCCTCAAAACTAGCCTGACATTTATCAGACCACACAAACTTGGCATTCTTTTCTAACAAAGATGTCATAGGTTTAGCAAGTTTAGAAAACCCTTCAATGAACTGTCTGTAATATCCAGCTAAACCCAAGAAACTACGAATCTCGCTAACATCGGTAGGTGGTTTCCAATTCAATACATCCTTTACCTTGCCTGGATCCACTGATATACCTCCATTAGAAACAATATGACCAAGGAAAGAAACTTCCTTCAACCAAAACTCACATTTACTTCGCTTCGCATACAGTTTATGCTCTCTAAGTTTCTGCAATACCAACCTCAAATGTTCAGCATGCTCTACCTCTGTCTTGGAAAATACCAGTATATCATCAATAAACACTACCACGAACTTATCCAAATATTCCATGAACACCTTATTCATCATGTACATAAAGTATGCAGGTGCATTGGTCAATCCAAACGACATAACAGTATACTCATACAATCCATACCTTGTAGTAAAAGCTGTCTTTAGAATATCAGAGGCACGAATCTTCAACTGATGATAACCAGAACGTAAATCAATCTTAGAGAACACACAAGCACCTCTCAACTGATCAAACAAGTCATCAATCCTGGGCAAAGGATACTTATTCTTGATAGTTACTTCATTTAGTGACCGATAATCAACACACATCCTCTAACCACCATCTTTCTTATCAACAAAAATAACTGGTGCTCCCCAAGGTGATGAACTAGGTCGAATAAAACCTTTATCTTGTAATTCTTTAATTTGTTTCTTAAGTTCTTCTAATTCATCTACTCCCATCCTATATGGTCGTTTGGCTATAGGTGCAGTTCCAGGTAATAATTCAATAAGAAATTCAATGTCTCGGTCAGGCGGCATACCTGGCAATTCATCAGGGAAGACATCCGGAAATTCCTCAATCACTGAATTCTCCTTAATAGTATCTTCAAGCTGATTCACTACCGCAGTTGGTTGCTTCTGCATTACTACATCCACATTGATTTTATCTCCATTAGGCGCAGTCACAACTACCACTTTCTGCTGACACTGAATCTCTGCCTGATTTTGCTTCATCCAGTCCATACCCAATATCACATCAATACCAGATGTTCTCAACACTATAGGAGTTATCTTAAACTCTACCCCCCTTAATACCATACTAATTGGAAGACAACGATTACTGGTTTGCATGGTACCTCCAGGTGAATTTACTAAGAGAGGTTCTTTCATAGCTAGCATGGGTATACTATGCATTTTAACAAAAATGTTGGATATGAATGTATGAGATGCTCCAGAGTCAAAAAGAACAGTTGCGGGAGTGGAATATACATTAAACGTACCAATCATAACTTCTGGTGCATCATGAGCTGTATCAGAAGACACGTGATTCACCCTTCCAGTACCAGATTGCCTCTGGTTGCTCTTCTGGCTCTGAGGGGTCTGTTGGTTCTGCTTCTCAGGACAATTATAAGACAAATGGCCCTCTTTACCACAGACAAAACATCTAATAGGAGTGCTGGGAGTACTATTCTTCATGGGGGTAACATTGGGATTTTCAGTGCGAGGAGTCTGTTGCCCAATCTGCTGATACTGTTGACGCTGTGGATATGATGAACGCTGCTGCGACTGATTGTTTTGCCAATTTTGGGACCACCTCTGATTTGGATTGCGATTCCACTTACTAACCGGTCCCTGAAACTTCTGATGAAAACCATGCTGAGAAATTGTGCGTTGACGGTTGTTGCTTCCTGAGCTTTGCACCTTCATCTTCCTTTTTCTGTCCATCTCCCTACGCTCATTATCAAGCACAATAGCTTTGTTCACCAGCTCTTGAAAACTAGCATAGTTATTCCCCTTCAGTTGCAAGCGAAGATCATAATAAATTCCCTTCAAGAAAAGACGCTGTCTGTCTGCATCTTCCCTAACTTCATTGGGAGCATAGCGAGCCAACTGGGTGAACCTGTCATGATATTCACTCACGCTCATTTGTCCCATCCTAAGGTTTCTGAATTCTTCCTGCTTCAGCTCAATTATACCTTCAGGAATATGACGAGCTCGAAAATCTCTAACAAACTCATTCCAAGTGATAGGAGGAGCATTGTCAGGGCGTGCAGCCTGATACGACTCCCATCAAGTCTGAGCTGTCCCTTGTAACTGACCAGATGCATATAACACCTTTTCTATATCATTGCATTGGGCTATGTTCAGCTGTTTCTCCATTGCCCTCACCCAATCATCTGCTTCTAAAGGATCAGCAGCATGAGAAAACACTGGAGGGCGTCCCTTCAAAAATTCTCCACGTTTATCCCTTACTTGAACAGGTGGTGGTCCTCCAACAGGGGGATTGTTCTGCATATGCTGCATAAACATCTGCATCAGCTGATTCTGAGTTTGCATGAGTTCCTCCATAGTAATGGGTGGATTAGCACCCCCACGGCCTCTGCCACGACCTCTGCCTGACATCTGTTTCCAAAACACAGAAGATGAAATTCAGTACAATCCGAGATGATGTATATAATAGATAAACAAAATCTGATTTTTTTCTGGGCGAACTCCAATTTCAGCAACTCAGTAAAACTGTCATATCTCGAGGTAAAGACGTCCAATTTCGGTGATCTTTACATGGTTGGAAAGCTTATAAAATTATCTACAACTTTTATTCACAACACTTTTTCTGATTCTGTCAATAAATTGGTCAAAAACTGAACTTAACCGAAACTGTTTCCGAATTCCAGACTGCGCAGTAACTCCAACTTAGAACAGGTATATCTCTTAACTCATAATAGATATTACAGTGATTCTTGTGGGATTGAAAAGATATAGAAGTCTAATTATTCCCAGTAAAATTTCTTAAATTTCCCATGAACGGATTTTAAGTTATTTCTAAAACATCCCAGACTGATCCAAAATCAGCAAAGGATAGAACTAAGTTAACCTCATATTCAACTAATATATATTGATCAAACTTAATATTCTTAACCATGGAACTTGTAGGCATGTCTACAAAACTCCAGCACACATTACAAAGATCCAAATCACACATTATCATAATAACAATCCATCAATCACACAATTGTTCACACCACAACTGACTCTTAAAACAATCCAAACTTAAAATTAACTCGCAACTACTATCGTTCTTATTACATAGGGGTTTTTCCTATTTCCTAATTAAGCTTCTCATAAATCTTAGGACGACCTAACTCCGCCCTTAATTGGTCAATCTCCTTATAAGCTTGCTCCTTAAGTTCTTTTTCCTTCAGCAACTCATCCTTCAAATCCACCTCATGGAGAGCCAATTCACGAGCTAATCCCACCGTAGCTTGTAAAGTCAAAGAGGAATCATCTGCAAGTGGCACGGTCCAAATACCCTTGTCATGAAGGAAACAAGGAAAATGCCGGAGTGCACCCATTAGCGTCTTGTCCGAGCGTAGACCATGGTAGTAAACAAATGCATTGAAAGTGACATCCTCCATGCTTGTCTCCACGGTTGCCCGGCTCACTCGGGTAATGAACATTGACTCCACCTTAGGATCCTTAGTGGTAGGATCCCTTTTCTTGACCCATAACTCCGTCTCCCAATAGGAATCCATCCATGGATGACTATACTCTGCACTGCGATACTCCAAAGTAGCTTCCCAGTCGTAGTAGTAGTTGTCCAAAGTTCTTGTCAACATATCATGGAAGAAAGCATCAGCATTAGGAACCACGATATGAAACTTCGTAGTCCACCCCATAACTACATCCTCCATAGGTGTATCACCAACTCTTGATTCAGCATCAGATAGCTCTTGATCACCCTCTTCATATGGCTCCTGGGGTTTGAAACGGGCAACATACTGTGCAGCTGACAGACGGGGATGAGGAGGCATCTACAAGATTTAGACATAGATTAGATAGAATCAATGTATTTTCGCAATAGAATAAAGTAGAGGAAGCATAAAACTTTAGTAATTAACAAGGTGAAAAGAGGAAGCATGAATTAAGTGAAGTATGGATGCTATCAATGACCATTCTAACTAGGCTTGCGTCCTACAGTCAACACGGCTCTGATACCAATCTGTCACACCCATTTTTAAGGACAAAAATAGGATGCATAAAGTACTCATGTGCGCCCCAGGTCATGATCGCACACACAAGCAGACAAATTACATAGTATCATCACAGTGCTTATTACATAGCGAATAAATATTTAAGACATAGTCTTGAACGATAAATAATAATAACTAATAACAATCTTCAGCGGAAACTCCACACAGGGACAGGTTGACTGGTTGACACCAAGACTAGTACTCATTACGATAATCTTCCTCATAATCTTCATCTGTTATGGTGGAAATAGCAAGAGTGAGTCTATGTCGAACTCAACAAATATAACACAGGGTTCATGAGGCTCAAAAGGCTAGACATTGTTTAACTACGTTTAGCTTTTATTCATATAATTAACAATTGAGTAGCATCAAGATAATCCACTTCCCATAGTAGAACCAATGATCAATTGTAATAATGATAACGAATAGCACTAACATGAGCATAGTAATAATCAACAATAATTAAGCATGATATAACATTTATGATCAACTATTCCATAAGAATCCCCAAGGCCGCTCGTATCCGTGAGCACGGCTAGTATACCAGTTTTTAACTCTGCGCAGAGGTGTACACTTTCACTGTGAGTTATGATTTCCAAATGAGTGGGGAGATCAAGCCCAAATACCCGAAAACCATATAAAGCCACTCAAGAGTTCGTCTAACAAGTTAGGGCCATTAGATTCACTCGGCAGGCAGATGTAGAACCCCCCTTCCCTGTGGCACAACAATCGCAGCCTATACACACTAGGCCAGGGGCTCGCACTACACCCAACATGGCAAGCCTTTCTTACGCCATTTAAGGTAACCACTAACAAGCTAGAAAAGGTCTCTTGAACAACTAAAGCCAGAGCCATATAGCCCTCACAGCTGTACTGTATATCCCGGTTATCACTTACAGATAAGTCCTTATGGAGAGAAACCAGAGCATCAAAATAATACACTTGCTCTAGCCCCCTTTTAACAGTAATAAAATCATCTTAATGGTTGATTGCTTAATCCATTAATCAAATTATAAGATCATTGTTCTTAGTTTAAGCACTAGCAATAGCTACCCATATGCATTCCCAAGGTTGACAAGGAATCAAGACATCAAGCACTAAGTTATAATCTCTAAGGTTGTCAAGGTAAGCACATGCATATGTATGATAACTCAATGTATAGGTAACAAGGATAGTCCTGTGTTATACTTGCCTTGATCAAAGCTCTCCAAATAATACTGCTGACTTGGCTCAAAGTAATACTCCAAATCGTCCAAATACTGCTCACCTTCTATACTCGATCATCAATCAACAACATACATGCATCCAATCAAACATACACGAAGCAAACAAAGAGATATAATTAGAACAGTACACCAACAGTAACAAAACAGTAATAAAAGTTTATAAAACTCATCTACACGTTTCTACGATCACACAGACGCAAAGATCACCAAATTCGGAGTTAAAACGTGAAAGTTATGAATTTTCCAAGATTTCCTATAGATAAATAAATACTTATTTATAAACTCGAAAAATAAATTATCAAAACTAACTGTACAACTACACTAACATGTAGAGTTCGCAAATACGAACCTAACGCAACTTGAACGGATCAAATCGGAGTTAAAACGAAGATTTTATGACTAAAACAATCCTAGTGGCAAAACTGTAAATACCTGAAAACGTATTTTTGATTTAACCGGAAGGGAATACGCTTTCAAAACGCGAAAACGTATTTCCTGAAATGCACCAAGGACCGCGGGTTATATAACGAAAAAGTGCAGGGGCTCTTTAGAAAAATTACCCCGCGAAGGGGTAAGATCTATTCTTGGCCGTAGATCACAAGATGGACGGCCACCATTCATCAGAGAGAGACATGGAGAGGGAGTCGGTCATCTCCTCCCAATCCGGCCGGCGGCCTCCATGGCCGGCCACCCAAGGCTCGCCGGAATCAACCGGTTTTCCTCTTTCCGGCCACCGTTTTCCCCGAAACCAACTCCAATCGGACGAGGAGCTCAATGCGAATCCATCTATGCGGTACAAGCTAGCTACGGTGAATTGAACATGATACACGACGAGAGGAGGGCGGCGGCGCCATTGCCGACTTGTCGGTGATCTTCAATACTGCACGATATAGCTCGAAAACTTAAAAGAAAGACATGAAGAGAGAGAGGAGAAGATGGCAAACTCACTCAAGCGGAAAAATTGACCACCGAAGCACCCGAAGACCTCTCCCTTGCACAACCGAAACCGCCGACGCCTCCCAAGCCCTAGAGCTCTAAATCCCGTGGCAACCCTAGCGTTTTAGTTGAAAAACGGAAACTAGATGACCTACACATCCTATTTATAACCTCTACCAACCGTGTTCGGGTAGACTTGCTCGGGAATCTCGGAACCAACCAACGAAGCCGACTTCGGTTCGAAGTCCCGAGCTCATACGGAAGGAAGAAGAAAACCGACACCCTGGCCCCACCGGACAGCGACTAAGAGAGGGGAGGGAAAGGAGGCCGCTGTTGGGCTCAGCCGGATTGGGCCGCGCGTCCGCTGGCTCAGCTGGCTCGGCTGACTCGGCAGTTGGGCTGGCCCACGCGAGGAAAGGAGGAACGGGGCCGCGGCTGCTGGACTTGACTGGCTCGGCCCACTCGGAGCGGGCCAAGCTCCAGCGCGGGAGAGCAGGCCGGCCGAGCAGCAGGTAAGCTCTTTCTCTTTTCTTTTTTTTTATTTACTTGCTTTCAAAAATATCTCAAATACATTCTAATCCAAAATAAAATAAATCAAATCCACACCACACAATAAAAATAAATGCAACAGCATGAATGCAACATCAAACTCATTTTATTATTATTTTAAATTGGCCATTATTTGTTATTCAATTTATTCAAAATTTGTTATCTCTAAAATTTGGGTGTTACATTTCTTCTTCAGAAAGTCCAAATCGGATATTACGGTGAAAATGGCAAATCTCTTAGAGTTGCTCTTACTACTTCCCTATTGTACTTCTTGGCTGACAGCCTTACTACTTTTGCATCAGTATTTTAACTCCATACTTCAAAGAAGTGGTGCACTTTTCAGCAGAGGATCTGCATAAAAGGAATAAAGATGGAATATCCTTACTATTCTATCTATGAAAATCATATCCTGGTACAAACATACAAGTTTGATTTCACAATCCAGCAAGTCCTGTCAGGAAATGATTCATCATTGCCACTTTCTTCATAACAGATGAATGGAGAAATTTTTTTAAGCGGATAGATTTAAATCCAATTGATAAAGAGTCACTTAAATTAAACACGGATGAAATATGTCACTGGGCATCTTATAGGGCACAAACGCTCACCAGAACAGGTATTACAAATGCAAGTATTTGGTACATTAACTCTATATTGTCCTGTTGTCTTACCGCATCCCATTTTCCTTTACTAGTGAGAGGAATGATGTACTATCGGAGGGCACTTGAGATTCAGTGTATTCAAGACAAAAGTGATCTCGGTAGGATTATTCTTTCTGCATTCTCAATTTTTTTTATCGTTGGAGATAGACAAAAGTGATGTACTATCTTGTTTTAAACTCTCAGCTGTGTAGCATCTCGGGATGGTAGATGCTGAACCTAGTTCCATTATCTAAGAATTGGAGATAGAGAAAACATGCATAGAACAAGCTATTGAGTTTTTATTTTCTTAAGCTATTGAGTTTTTATTTTCTTTGCTATTGAGTTTTTATTTTCTTTGCCATCAAATATATTACCCTTGACAATATGACATAAAGTTTGTGAGCCTATTCAGAATATGCCACATGCCCGTCTTTCCCTTCCATATTCCCCATTGTGTAGGCAAATTCGTAAATAAATATGGATATTGTCAAATTGGCTCATGAACTTCTGCCATGTTGTGGAGATTAATATACTCAATGGGGATGTATAACTTCATGGAAAATTGTCGAAACATATATTCTGATCAAGTCAATTTTAATTTTAGGCAGATAGACTGGATCGTGATAAAATAGTAGAATCTTCTCGAGAAGCAAGGGTCATTGCTAATATCAAGTTCACCTATGTTGTTTCTTGTGAAGCCTATGGCAAGCAGAAAAAATCGACGGATACCAAAGATAGGGCTTGCTATGTGAATATCCTTAATCTCATGAAAACATACAGAAACTAGTTCTTTCCATATAGAAAATATAACTCTTAAATGGTAGGTTATTATTCCAACCCATCTAATTTTTTTATGTCTCAGGTACCCATCATTACGAGTTGCTTACACTGATGAGGTAGAAGTATTAACTGGAAATGGGATGACTTATTATTCTGTACTTGTCAAAGGATTAGGTTACAAATCTGATGAGGTACATACTGAACAAAAATGTAGCATGGAATCATTGCATTACGTAAATACCAAGAGGAATTATATACTATATATTCAGTGAAATATAAAACCAAGAGGAATTATATAAAACAAAAACCCAAACCTTTGAACCATGAAGACAGTAGTACCTTTTGTAACCTGCACCCCCCCCCAAATGCAAGGCATATGCAATAGTGCTACAATTGAAGGGTTGATAAAACACAAGGAAAATCCATTGTCCAAATCTTGAAATTATCATCAGAATGTGATATACATTTCAACAAAGGAGTTAAATGGTTGATAATGCACATAAGGAAAATCTAGAGTCCAATTAAAATTATCAACATATTGTGACAACATTTCAAAATTAAAAATACGGGCTGTCCTTTACCTTGTTGGGTTGTGCCATCTAGGTAAATCATCTTGCATGCACTTTTTAGGCCCTTAACCCATTTACATCACTACTACACAACTGACCTTTCGTCGATCGCCCAAAATACCTTTAGTCTCGGCGATTTCGGCGCCCGAGACTAAATAGGGCTTTAGTCCCGGTTGGTGTTACCAACCGGGACTAAAGGTCCCTCGCCAACGGCTCTGTCGTCAGGTGCTGTCGGAAGGGACCTTTAGTCCCGGTGGGTAACACCAACCGGGACTAAAGCCCTGCCTTTAGTCCCGGTTGGTGCCACCAACCGGGATTAAAACCTCCCCCTACAAATTGAACCTCCCTCTTCTTCCTCCCTGCCCGAGCCTATCCGAGCCCGAGCTTCCTTATTCATGTTCTTGTTGCTTGTTCTTCCATTGTTCTTGTTTGTCTTATCTCCGGCGATCAATCCACTTCAAACGCTTCTACGCCGTTGTCGATTTGTTTGAAAGGTTGCTAGCTTCATCCTCCTATATTTTAGCAGCACCATATGTAAATCCATGTTGTATATGGCTATTTTATTTCATATTTCTAGCTCCAATCACTTTTCATGTTTGAATTTTTAAGAACGATGCTAATTATAGTACCTAGAAAGTAGTATACACATATAATGTTTAGTTCTATTATAGACTTTTTATGATACTTTTTACTTTCATTTTCTCATTTTAAAATATTAAATAATGTTGATTCTTTGTCATTTTGAAACAAATTAATTTTAACTTTAAAAATTCTTCAAATTAATTTTATTTAGAGATAAAATTACATCTTTTAATAGAAAAATACCAATTTTATGATTTTGCTATCTTTTTATTAACGTCCACAAATTAATTTTAACTACTTATAAAATTTTGAACTCAATTAGACAAGGTTGTGCCGCGCTCTTTTCTCATACTGGGCTTTTAATTATGTGATGCCATATAATGCAGATAATGACACGCCATTGGATGTACAATGTCGATCGCCACTCTAACGAGTTCATTAAGGACGTGCGAGAATTCTGCAGAGTGGCAGAGGAAAACAAGCGGGATGGTTTTATGTGCTGCCCATGTGCCGTGTGTATGAATTTGAAAGAATTTTGTAACTCAAGAAGTATTCACTTGCACTTGTTCAAGTCGGGTTTCATGCCAAACTACATTTGTTGGACCAAGCACAGAGAGACTGGGGTTATGATGGAAGAAGGTGAAGAAGAACAAGCGGACCCTGACGATGTTTTTGCTCAATACTATGACTTCGCGATGGAGGAAGTTGAAGAAGAGGCGGATGCAGAAAACAGTATCGCTGAAGATGACGATGCTCTTGGTGATGTCATTCGTGACGCACAGAGAGATTGGTATTTATGACTTTTCTAGTTGAGACCATCCAGGGTTCCGAAAACTGGTGTTTGGCTATGAATTCTTTCAAAATTTAAAATTGAGTGGTTCAAACTTTTGTAAATGAAAAATTGACCATTAGACCAAATTTAGGTCTTGATGACTGGAACAAACTTTGTATTCATGAGCTTTCCATTCGAGACCATCCAGGGTTCGGTCAAAGTGTGTGTTTTTAAAAAACAATGTTTTGACTTTAGTCAAACTTGGTCAAATGACCTATTTGATGACTTCAAATGAAAAACTTTTGAATGCCAAGTTGTTAGATATCATCAAGATCTACATTTGATACATGGACCATATTTTCATCTGGATAAATTTTAGCAAGTCCCAAGCACATGTTTTCAAAATCGAAGATGGGTTTTGGTCAAACTTGGTCAAATGACAGACTAAATGACTTGAAATGAAAAACTTTGGAATACCAAGTTGTTAGAGCTCATCAAGATCCAAACTTTTTATATAGACCATTTTTTCTATTTGAAAAAGTTTAAATAAATAATGCTCACCAAATCTTGAATTTCACACAAACTATATGAAACTATATGTGGGAATTGTGGATTTTCAACTACACTTTGCCAACACTTTGTCAATTCCAAAAATGGTCTATATATGAAATGTAGATCTTGATGAGTGGAACAATATTGGTATTCATGACTTTTCCAGTCAAGACCATCCAGGGTTCCGAAAACCGGCGTTTGGCTATGAATTATTTCAAAATTCAAAATTGAGTGGTTCAAATTTTTGCAAATGAAAAGTTGACTATTAGACCAAAAATAGGTCTTGATGACTGGAACAAACTTTGTATTCATGAGTTTTCCATTCGAGACCATCCATGGTTCGGTCAAAGTGTGTGTTTCTAAAAACCAATGTTTTTACTTTGGTCAAACTTGGTCAAATGACCTATTCGATGACTTCAAATGAAAAACTTTTGAATACCAAGTTGTTAGAGCTCATTAATATCTACATTTGATACATGGACCATATTTTTATTTGGATAAATTTTAGTAAGTCCCAGGAACATGTTTTCAAAATCGAAGACGGGTTTTGGTCAAACTTGGTCAAATGACAGACTAAATGACTTGAAATGAAAAACTTTGGAATACCAAGTTGTTAGAGCTCATCAAGATCCAAACTTTTTATATAGACCATTTTTCTATTTGAAAAATTTTAAATAAACAATACTCACCAAATCTTGAATCTCACACAAACTATATGAAGCTATATGTGAGAATTATGGATTTTCAACTACACTTTGCCAACACTTTGTCAAATGCAACAATGGTATATATATATGAAATGTATATCTTGATGAGTGGAACAATATTGGTATTCATGACTTTTCCAGTTGAGACCATCAGGGTTCTGAAAAATGGCGTTTGGCTATGAATTCTTTCAAAATTCAAAATTGAGTGGTTCAAACTTTTGCAAATGAAAAATTGACCATTAGACCAAATTTAGGTCTTGATGACTGGAACAAACTTTGTATTCATGAGTTTTCCATTCGAGACCATCCAGGGTTCGGTCAAAGTGTGTATTTCTAAAAACCAATGTTTTGACTTTGGTCAAACTTGGTCAAATGACCTATATGATGACTTCAAATGAAAAACTTTTGATTACCAAGTTGTTAGAGCTCATCAAGATCTATATTTGATACATGGACCATATTTTCATCTGGATAAATTTTAGCAAGTCCCAAGCACATGTTTTCAAAATCGAAGACGAGTTTTGGTCAAACTTGGTCAAATGACAGACTAAATGACTTGAAATAAAAACTTTGGAATACCAAGTTGTTAGAGCTCATCAAGGTCCAAACTTTTTATATAGACCATTTGTTCTATTTGAAAAAGTTTAAATAAATAATGCTCACCAAATCTTGAATTTCACACAAACTATATGAAACTATATGTGGGAATTGTGGATTTTCAACTACACTTTACCAACACTTTGTCAAATGCAAAAATGGTATATATATGAAATGTAGATCTTGATGAGTGGAACAATTTTGGTATTCATGGTTTTTTCAGTCGAGATCATCTAGGGTTCCGAAAACCGGTATTTGGCTATGAATTCTTTCAAAATTCAAAATTGAGTGGTTCAAACTATTGCAAATGAAAAGTTGACCATTAGACCAAATGTAGGTCTTGATGACTGGAACAAACTTTGTATTCATGAGTTTTCCATTGGAGACCATCCAGGGTTTCAAAAACCAACATGTATCTCTGAAAATTTTAAATTTTAAAATTTAGACAATTAATGTCGCGCATTTGAATAATTATTATTGAAGAAACAAAAGTTTAACGTCCAAATGACCCAAAAATAAAATTTCTGTCAAAAGCCAACAATTTTATATATTTTAATTGCCCATTATATTTTTGCATTAACACAATATTCATTATAAATAACATTTATTTTGGATAATATGAAATATTTTAAAAAATAGTGTTTACAATTTTTATAATGCACAATAGAGTCAAACTAAACTAATGTGTATTTTTGAAAAAAAAATTATGATAAATATTTAATTTACTATGCATTTAGAAAGATGAAAGGAAAAAATGTGAAAAATAAAATTCACCAAATTATGGCGCCTAAACAGACGCCAGAATTTGGTGGAAGGACCTTTAGTCCCGGGTCTGGCCACCGCCCGGGACTAAAGGGGCTTTAGTCCCAGTTCCAGCCACGAACCGGGACTAAAGGTGAGTTTAGTCCCGGTTCGTGGCTGAAACTGGGACTAAAGGCCCTTTAGTCCCGGGCGGTGGCCAGACCCGGGACTCAAGGTCCCCTGGCCTATAAAGGCAGGGCCTTCTTCCTCCTCCCCACCCCCGCGCACACACGAATCGCCGCCGTCCTCCTGAGCACCGCCGCCCCGAGCACCGTCGCCACGTGCCCTCATCCGCGCCCTCGTCCGCGTCCGCAGTTCAGGAGAGTTCGCTAGGTACGGAACCAATGTCCACGTCCTCATCCGCTCCAATGTCCGCAGTCGATTGCCTACAAGATAACAATACACAGAAAGAAATCAAAAGTGAATGTATAGCCCTTGCTTTGTGGCAACAAAAATCACCAATTGGACATTGGAGCAGATTAGTATGAACAAGCATTATTAGGGCAAAAATGATTAGGGATCGAGGAAAGCGTCCGCGCCTGCGCCCGCGCCCTCGTCCGCGTCCGCACCCTTGTTCGCGCCCTCGTCCGCGCGCGCCCTCGTCTGTGCCCTCGTCTGTGCGCACCGCCGCCGCGCGCCCTCGTCTGCGCCCTCATCCGCGCCCTCGTCCGCTGCCCCGAGGACCGCCCCGAGCACCGCCGCCACCCCGAGTACCGCCGCTGCCCGGAGCACCACCGTCTCACTGCTTAGTGGTATAATAATTTGATGTAAAAAAATGCAGTCACCGAAGTCACTAAAAAATGATGTAAAAAAAGAAATAATTTGAATAATGCATTAGTATATAATAATTATATAAATAGTGATGTAATAATTAATATTTAGGGATAATTAGGGATACACACACTAACACACACACACTAAACACACACACATATATATTAATAATGTGATATATATAAATGTGATATAATATTTCATATGTATTAACACACACTCTTATAATACATTTGTTCCCTCTTTCTTCCTACTTCCAGATCGACGTCTCTCTACCGCCGTCACCGAAGTCCCCATCGTCTCCACATCGACCGCCGTCTCTCCGACGTCGTCTCTCCGCTCTCTCACCGGCTTCAAAATATAGGTATTGTTTAAATTAGTGCTATAATTAGTGGTATAAATTACTGGTATATTTGTTAGCAAATGATGTTCATAATCAAATGACATACACTAAACCCTAAATCCTAAACCCTAAACGCTAAACCCTAAACCCTAAACTGTAAACCCTAAACCCAAAACCCTAAACTGTAAACCCTAAACCCTAAATATTTTTGCAGAAATGGCCGACCCGAGAGAAGACGAAGAAATATTGTTGAACATGATCCGCGGTAGCGTTGAAGAAGGTCGTTATGACGATCGTGAAGGTGATGAGAACCCTGAGGGCATCGATGACGGTTCTCAGTACTTGGTCGACCCGAATGACTAAGACAATGTTGGCGAGGTCTGTAATATATGCAGCCTCCTATGTTTATATACATGAAATTCAAAAAAATTCCTTTATTAATTGTCTTGTTTCTACCTACATAGCCCTCTGTCTCAACGACAACTACGGGGACCAGCAGAAAAGTATGAGGCCCAAAGAAGCCGATGGAGGGCCGGTTGGTTATCACGGATTTTGACGAGGGAACAGGCCAGCCATGTGGACCCCATGCAAGGGCCTTTGTCAACCACTTAGGGTACCTCGCCCGGGATAGGATCCCGATCAATGTCCGTGAATGGAAGAAAAATAAGCAATGCCCAGAAATCAGTTATGTCTCCGACCGTGACAAGGAACTAGTTTGGGGTGACATGTTGCAACATTTCACGCTAGACAGAAACGATGAACAGTTGAAGGAAAGAGTTCGGGATTGGTCTATGAAGAAGATGGCCACACAATTCCAATGCTATAAGAAGAATCTATACAACGACTATATTAAGAAGAACAAGACTCCAGATTTCAACTGTAAGCACCTTGTCAAGCTGCGGCCGTTTTGGGACGAGTTTGTATAGTTCAAGATGTCGGAAGAGGGTCAGCAACGGGCGAGAAGGAACCAAGAGAATGTCCGACACAAGACCTACCACCATACGATGGGATCAGGTGGCTACCCTACTGCCATTACTAAGTGGAAAAAAGCCGAGCAAGAGCTAATTGATAGGGGTTGGTGCCAGAATCCCTCGACTGGCCTGAGCACGCCAAGCACTAGTTTTTCACTCACGGAGGCCGCCTGGACCTAGAGACCAGAAAGGTCGTGTATGGGGAACGCATCCAAGCTGTAGCAGAAAGATATCATCAAGCCTGCTCCGTCGCTCAAAGTGGAGAGTGGCAGCCGAACAGAGATAAAGATGAGCTGACATACGCCCCGGGGAACCCTGAGCACGGTGGATGGACGAGAGGCTATGGCTCCGTGTCGTGGGAGCATGCCTTCCCTCAGGACAGAGAAACTTATAGAAGCCGCTAGAGAAAGAAGGAAGAGGACAGGGAACGACTACCCAAGTTGGAGGAGGCTGTTATGAAGACCAGTGAAGTGGCCTGTAAGGCACTAGAGCAGGAGGAAGCGCTTAAGGCCACTATGAATGAGCAAATCAGAAAGGCCGTGGAGGAAGTTGTAAGTTCCCGCCTCCAGAGCTTGTCACAACTAGCCGCCAACATCAGCCCCGGCTCAGCTCAGTTGAAAAGCAGTTGTGCTTCTACAGAGGTGCCTGTGAGGCAAGATGATGACGCAGGGATGCGCTTCCCGGTGGATGATGTCACCGCTCCGTTGATGTCCTGTGAGCTGCATATTCCGGAGGGGAATGCCACAGTCAAGGTGGCTACCGGTGTTGTATCTCCTATCGACCCCACCAAGACACCAAGGATCCACTTGGTTGCAATATCACCTGGATATGCTAGTGTCTCAGTGGATAGAGTGGTCAAAGGCCATGAAAATGTGGCTCTGGATATCGAAGGTGGTGATTGGGAGAAGACCCTAGGTGAAGCGGAGAAGACATTCATATGTTGGAAGAAACGGTACATCATTATTCCTGGGACGCCGCCACCACAACCGAACCCTAGGTGTGGATGATTGTGAACGCAATTGCTTTTCAATAATTATGTACTATATATAATTACGGTTCACTCATGTATAAACCTTGTTCATTTTTTTCAAATCCAGGACCTCCCCAAGTCTGTCTATCCATTCACCACATGACCACAGTGTCGTGGGACACGACGACAACGATTTCATACAAGACAAGGCTGCATCCCCACTGCTGGCCGTATCTCCTCCATGACGTACTCCAACGCCGCCAGCGGCCCAATCTCCTCCACAATAGCAAGCTCCAACCGCGCCGCCGCCGCCTCCACCAATGCCGACAACGACCGCCTCATCGGCACTGGCTGGTCCATCGAGGAACAAGAGGCCCACTAACCCACAGAGATTGGTCCCACCACCTCCGCCGAAGAAACAACTTATGGTCACGAAGATCCCGAAGATGACCAAGCTTTCATATGAGAAGACTGATGAAGAACTTAATGCTTCAGTCAAGGCAGAAGTGAAAGCGTTCTTCGAAAAGACCAAAGCTGATGCACGAGCAAAGCAAGAGAAGCCATACCTAATGTATCCTCGTGTAAAGCTACGTCAAGTGGTGCAGGCTATGCAAGACGAGAAGCGTGCCGCTAGTAAAAACCTAGCGCCGCCACTATCAGACTATGAACATACTATCACAAAGAAAATCAAGGAGGACAAAAGAAAACAGAAGGCGCCCGGGAAAGATGTTGCACAGCTCGGCCAACAAGCGTAGCAATCAGTGCCGCCACTAGTGGTTGAGAATCAATATGGTTCCAACATGAACTTGATGCAAATATTGGTATCTGATGATGTGGACTTAGATGAACTCGCCAAGTGGATGAATGTGACTGGGCTTTCCTTAGAACAACTTCTCAGTCGGGAAGAACTAACAACTATTAAAGAGGCCGAAGTTGTTGATGAATGGCGGAGGAAGTACGTATATAGCAGGAGTCTATGCGACCCTGCAAAGGTAAAAAAATCTTGGTACACAAATGTACAAGTTGCACGAGTACTGAGATTCTGTGCACAACATCAAATTGAATAATATCTGGGCGTCCAAGTCAGAGACCGTCACTACTTCCGTGGAGATGACGTCATCTGGGTACAGTTTAGTGAAGTACACCAGCTTCTCTATATGGATGCTCTTGACAAATCTCTCATAAGCTGCTACTGTCTGTAAGTGATTCTTCCTTTTAATCAATAATACCACTCTAGCATATGTACATATTCATAATAACTATGCTCACGATGTGCAGACACATGATGAGAGAACTCAGATTGAAACAAGACGATCGAATTGGTTTTATCGATCCGTATGTCATGTACAAGGACACAAAGACTAAAGATCCATTCAATCTGAAGATCAAGGAAATGGAGAAAAACCTCCGGAGGTTCTTTTACAACCAAAGGCATAAGGAGTTGATACTCTTCCCTTACAATATGGGGTAAAGTGTTGTGTTATATTATGTCTTAGTCAATCCAACATTAATATATATATATATATATAAGTTGACTCTATAAACAAATGCAGGGATCACTGGATACTCATTGAGATTAAGATCAAGAAACAAACTATAAATGTGTGGGACTCAATGAGAAAAGAGCTGGCAATGTACCAAGACATGATAGACATGATCCAGAGGTAAGTTCTATCATTCTGTAATTATCTTTGCCTGCTCCTTTACTTTACTATGCTATACCTAATCAACAACCGATTTATTGGGTAGGGCTTGAGCTTGGCTACAACAAAGATATCATACGGATCTGAAAGTGCCACTTTCCCCTCCTATTCTACATAAGTGGGTGTCCAGACAACCGTACGGAACAAATTTATGTGGATACTACGTTTGCGAGTACATGCGGTGTAGCAAATTTACACCTGCTAAAGAGATGCTAAAAGTAAGTAACATGTGTATACAATAAATTCATATCTTATTTATTTGTTGAAACTAAATAAATCTTATGTATATTAATATCTTTTCCTTTAATTAATGCAAATGGAAGGAGTGGGAATTGAAAGAACAAGTGTTCAAGCACATAATACTCGTCGCAATCCAGGAGACGATCGCAGGTTTCATCAACGATCATGTCATCCTGGAAGACGGCGAGTTCCACCACAACCCTAGGTTGGATTTGAAGAGTCCAAACAAGAATGAACACTTGTATGAGCTTTGAGTGGCAGGCAAACATTTGTGTAACTCATTAACCCGCGGTCGAACACTTGATTACTTATATATATATATATATATATATATATATATATATATATATATATATATATATATATATATATATATATATATATATATATATTCATACTTTATTTGTGTGCAATAATAACGCTCTCGTATAGGTGCAACGTATACGGATAATAGCAGCGAAGAATAAATTGGAAAACAATATAACTGAAAACCAAAATCAATAATGAATTAGAAAGAAAAGGAAAAAGAAAAAAGAACCTTTAGTCCCGGTTACTATTACCAACCGGGACTAAAGGTCTCCCTTTAGTCCCGGGCCTGCAAACCGGGACTAAAGGTGGGACATTTAATCCTAAAACCTTAGTCCCGGCTCGCAGCCCGGGACTAGAGGTCCTTTTGGATCGGGACTAAAGCCCCGTTGTGCAGCAGTGCATGCACATGCTAGGTCCAAAGTGGTAGTATGCCATCTTGGTGTCAGTGCAACATGAACAGATATGGAGATGAGTTGGCACCCATGCCATTGATGTCATGGCTGAACTCCACCTTCATCCCTGACTTCATCATCTCTCCTTCCTCTCTTTTTATTCCATGCCCTTGCTGAGCATTTCCACGTCCTTCCATTGTGTCACCCTCTTCTAGGAACAAACACACCACTGATCGCATGGGCGTAAAGTTTTCCTGCAGCTGCATAGATCATGCCATCATCCATCCTCCAAAGGTTTAATTAGCATGGTCATAGAGATAGGTACATTCACCTTTTCCCTATGACAACAATGCACACCTCCATTGAGCATAAAGCATCGTGGGGCATGCGTTCAATATTTTCATCAGCCACCGCTACAGCTTCCAGCTCCGCTCACATCTCGCATCGATCTCTCTCTATTTCTCAGTATTAGGTAACTCTCCAGCTTTATAGCAGGTCTAAGGAGCCACTAGGTGCCATGCCATGGGAAGGGGAACTTCTCTTCACTATGTCCACAGATCAGCGATTGTTACTTCTTGTCCACCATCTACTTTCTCAAGAGTATAAATTAGCCTATTCCTTATTGGGCTCACATGTCCAGGGAGAGAATTCTAGTGAACTTGCAGGCCACCGTCACCCCTTTCATGCATTGATGAAACTCCCGGTCTCTATCAAATCCAATGAAGTAGAGAGTTCCTATTATTCATTCAAATCAACTCATTCCTTGACATGTTGTGCATCCCTTGATCACTACTTAACTTGCCTCTAGTTGTGCTCGGCTGTCATGTTCATTTTCCGGTTTGCCAATTGCCACCAAATCTGCCATAGAGCTCCACACTGCTCGAGTCTCTGCCTTATCTCTGGCTAAATCCATGGTTGCTGGGGGGCTGCACTAAGAGGTGGGATTTGAGCCCCTAGTGGCAAACATTGAAAGGGGCACTGAACAAGTGACTCTTATGGGTGTTCGCTTACATAGATGTTTTGTAGGGGACCCTTATTCACGTCCTCAAATTTGGCTAAATGTTAGAAAATATGTCCTTGAGCAGAAACATGCAGCCCAAACTTAATAATGTTTTTTGAGGTTTGAGATGATGAAATGATCTAAAAACTCAATGTTCACTTGTGTCTAATTATTAGATTTTTCAAAAAAAAATGCCTCCCTCCGTAACCCCTTTTAATATTGCAAGCACATAGTGAAATTCAAATTTTGTAAATGACCTTGGATGGAGAAACTACCAAAACAAAAGTTATAGATCTCGAATAGTTATACAACTTTGTAGTTGACAACTTTTTCATTTAAATTCAGTTAGTGCCTCAAACAATTAATTTAAACTCGATTTAGGATAATATGTGGGGAAAGAAAATCTATAAGACACAAGTGAGTGTAATGTGCAGTGGTAGAGGAGGGTACGCGCGAGGGGTGGAGCGGCTGGGTGTCTGACCGGTGGGGTCAACAAATCCAGTTTGTAGGGAAGGCTGGCCAACCGCCCCTACAAATCAACGATTTGTAGCAACGGTTTGGTAGAAGTGGTTGCCAAAACTATTGCTACAAATCTGCTGGAGCCGCCCCCTAAAAACCTGGCTGGCGTAGTGACTTACATGTGAAGGCTTGACTTGGAATCTTCCTACAGGCAGCATTTTATGACATGTCGGTCATGCCAATCAATGTTGGCCTATTAGGCTCTAGCTTCAGTGCATGTGGCACCCTACCTTGGCTTGGTATTCCAGAGCTTCTGGAAGGTGCACCCTATCAAGAAAAAATGGATGCACTATTTCAGATGATCCACTAATATGATGAATCCCGCACACTAGCTTAACTCCTGAGGGCAGCAACAACGAAGAATCTTTGTCCTACATTCTTTAGAGTAATGATTTGATACCATCTAGCAACATGAATTACTCTATTGGGTGTTATCCAGAAAGTAAATATATATTGTAAAAGTAATCAAAATTCGGTAATACAGTAGTGACCATAAAAATTGAAGACATTTCATACAAACTTTATTTGCCTCAGAGAACCTTATTGAATGATGTCCATGGTGCATGTAGCTTCGTTTTGACGTTTCTTTTATATGTAAACATCTTTTAGAAAATATACACTTCTATGTGATGCCCTTATTGATATCAGCATCGCCGTTGTTCAACTATCATAAAATTTTGCACCAAATTTAAAAAAGTACTCAATTTTTTTCTCGAACTATGCAGGAGAATTGCATGTCATTAGATTAAGATTGGAGAAACACACAAAACATAACAAAGGTGAGGCTAAATAGCCCCACCTGAACTCACACCCCCGAACACGAAACAAAACTGAATATATAAACAAAAGGGGAAAAAAAAACTCAATTAAGCAACATATCCAAATATTGCTTATGTATGTTTAAATTAACCATTTGTACTTCAAGTAAAATCACCAAATTTTCACTCTTTAGGAAATTTACCGGATCAAGCTCCTAGGAAAACCAACAGATACTGGTGAGGGAAAACTTGTAAGCAAAAATCATGCTATAATTTTTACTAGAGGGGAAGCTCTTCAGGCCATTGACACGAATCAGGTATCTCTTTCACTTCCATATTTCATGTTTTGGGTCTTGTAGACCAGCTTAGGTTGTCCAAAAATGTAGACTTGTTACGGGCATGAACTTTTATCAATACTATCATCCTAGGAAAACACAGCTGCGGAAAACTATATTTGTTTGGCATTTGCCGAATCTCACCACAAAAGATTGTGCTGCCTGCAGTTATTCTCTTAGTGTCACTTAAGTTCTTTTCACTGCATGAAGATAATTATTTGTTTACACTACAGCAAAAGGATGAAAGCTAGTTTAGTTCTTAGTTTCATCAATGTTTATTTGTTTGATAATCTGTTAATTGGCTCAAGCATACTTGCGCTCCTTTGATGGGAACGATGAGCAATAAAAAACTCTCCCACTCGTTTGTTGCTCTTTTATGTTTATACTACATTAAGCATTTCCACAGACAGGCACACAGCCTGCCTCTAGAAGAGGGTCTCTATTAATTGTGATTACAGAGGCGGTCCAATAGCACGCCTATGAAAATGATATTTCCAGAGGCGACGCCAGCCTCTAGAAAGTGAACCCCAAAAAAGATCCACCAGTGGAGAATATCTGCCACCCACCGCGAATTGTTCATGCCACCGCTGTTCCTTATCATCGTCCTCGTAGTCGTATACCGTGGGGACATCCTTCAACACATCTCCAACATCTTCTTTGCTTCGAGCCAAAAATAGAAGAAGAGCATCAAGCAAACCAGCATAGAGACTAACAACGATGAAGTGCATCACCTGCTTACCTTCGGTTACTCTCAGAGCCATGGTCACTGGCGCTGCAACCGTCCGCCTAACAACCTATCACTATGGCTTGAAGGGCACCAGTTCAACGACAACTGGGTGAATGCCAAGGCGGGAGCATAATTGAAGTATCAGGCATTCACCTGTGTGTCCAGCGTGAGTTACCTATCTAGTGGACCCTAAGTGGCCGAACCGGGAAAGATGAGAGGGACTGAGTCAAGCAGAGCCACATCACATTGGGTGTCAAAGTCGATGACGATGATGGTGATGCCACAGCGGTTGGCCTCAACCTGAGGTGGAGGGGGGGGGGGGGAGATCCCATGTATATATTATGGATTTCATTTATGGTGATGAAGATTGAGATCGCTTGTTGGGTGGGGCACTGGCACTGTTATTTGTAAAGCTTTGTTATTAGACACAGCACGATAAAGTAAAGGCAAACCAACAATGCAGAAAGAGAGAGAGAGAGTCTAAAGGAAAAGCAGGATTCAAAAACAAAGACATTGTGTAGTGATTAAAGATGTAAAGAAAAGCAAACCAAAGGAAAAGTAAATAAGATTCACTCACCAAAGGAAGTTATAGCCCTACTTTACGTCTCATGTGTCATTGTCACCGGCTCAACGCGCCCGTAAGGCTTTTTCCCAGACAAGCCTGCTTTATTGTTGCACAAGCACAATGCACTATCCCCGACAACCTGCAGGCGCGGTGTTGCAGACGGAGAAGACCCATGTTTGCAGCAAATAAGCTGTTAGGGGGTTACGTTAGAGCTTCCCGAGCAGCATGTGGCGGGTTGCTCATTGCTGTGCTTGAGGCAGCGGATTTCCTGGCGAATGTGTGACCGTGCTAAATCCCCTCGATCGCAATTCCTCAAGCCTAGAGTCTCCTTCCACATCTTATATTAAAGCCCACGTCATTTTTTTTTTCATATTGGCCAGTCCAATAATCCTGATGACAAATGCCTCAGTCAATTTTTTGGAAGCCCTGCTCTCTGTGATTGCACCACGTGGTGTTGCAACAGGTTAGTTTTGGCATTGCGTATACTCATGCATTATATTTAATTTCTCGACATTCTGAATGGTATAGTGACATTTAAGTTAGTTTTTCCGTCCTTTCTCTGCTGGAATTTCTAACATGATTTTCTTTATTGGCTTGTCCATATTATTGTCATAACTAATTTTATGTCATGCACAGTACGTAGGTTCTCCTTGTTGGAAACATGAACTATGTAGAAAATGTAGACCTTGATGAGTTCTAACACCTTTGTATTTAGAAGTTTTTCATCTGGGGTCAGTTAGTGTCTCATTTGACCAAGTTTGACTTGGATTTTTTAAAAAAACGACACTTTAACTGAACCTTAGATGGTCTCAAATACAAAAGTCATGAATACAAAGTATGTCAAACTCATCAAGATCTACATTTGGTATAATAGTCAACTTTTCATTTGACAAAGTTTGAACCATTGAAATTTTGAATTTTGAATTTTTCATAGCTACATGCCAGTTTTCTAAACCCCAGATGGTCTCAACTTGAAAAGTCATGAATACCAAGATTGGTCCACTTATCAAGATCTACATTTGATACATAGGCCATTTTTGCATTTGACAAAGTGTTAGGAAAGTGTAGTTGTAAATCAACATGTCTCGCACATAGTTTCATAAAGTCTGTGAGATTCAACATTTTGTGACTAGTGTTTACTAACACTTTCTTAAATGCAAAAATGGTCTATGTATCAAATGTAGATTTTGATGAGTTCTAATACCCTTGTATTCAAAAGTTCTCCATTTGAGGTCATTTAGTGCCTTGTTTGACAAAGTTTGACCAAGTCACATCTTAGATTTTTGAAACATGTGACTAGAGTTTACTAAAACTTTCTCAAATGGAAACATGAACTATGTATCAAATGTAGACCTTGATGAGTTCTAACACCTTTGTATTTAAAAGTTTTTCATCTGGGGTCATTTAGTGCCTCATTTGACCAAGTTTGACCAAGTCAAATCGTGGATTTTTAAAAAAAGACACTTTGACTGAACCCTAGATGATCTCAAATACAAAAGTCATGAATACAAAGTATGTCAAACTCATCAAGATCTACATTTGGTGTAATGGTCAACTTTTCATTTGATAAAGTTTGAACCACTCAAATTTTGAATTTTAAAATTTTCACAGCTACATGCCAGTTTTCGAAACCCTAGATGGTCTCAACACAAAAAGTTGAGAATACCAAGATTGGTCCACTTATCAAGATCTACATTTGATACATAGGCCATTTTTGTATTCGTCAAAGTATTAGGAAAGTGTAGTTCTAAATCCACAAGTCTCACATATAGTTTCATAAAGTCTATGTGAGATTCAAGATTTTGTGACTAGTGTTTACTAACACTTTTTCAAATGCAAAAATGGTCTATGTATCAAATGTAGATCTTGATGAGTTCTAACAACCTTGTATTTAAAAGTTTTCCATATGAGGTCATTTAATGCCTCGTTTGACCCAGTCACATCTTGGATTTTTAAAACATGTGACTAGAGTTTAATAAAACTTTCTCAAATGGAAACATTAACTATGTATCAAATGTAGACCTTGAAGAGTTCTAACACCTTTATATTCAGAAGTTTTTCATTTAGGGTCATTTAGTGCCTCATTTAACCAAGTTTGACCAAGTCAAATCTTGGATTTTTAAAACATGTCACTGGAGTTTACTAACACTTTTCCAAATGGTAAAATGAACTATGTAACAAATATAGATCTTGATGAGTTCTAACACCTTTGTATTCAAAATTTGTTCATTTGAGGTAATTTAGTGCCTCATTTGACCAAGTTTGACCAAATCACATCTTTGATTTTTAAAACATGTGACTAGAGTTTACTAAAACATTTCCAAATGGTAGAAAGATCTATGTAACAAATGTAGATCTCGATGATTTCTAACACCCTTGTGTTCAAAAGTTTTTCATCTGAGGTCATTTATTGCGTCATTTGACTAAGTTTGACCTTCTCATGTGGAGATGTTTGAGTTTTAGGCATCTGACGTTGCAACTTGCTCGAAACCTTCTCAATTTTTTTTATCATAGCCTCTACATGCAATAACATGACGCCCAGACAAGTTTCATGATTTTCGAATTTCGTTCGAATTTTATATAATTTAAAAACACATTTTCCGCAAGTTGTTTGTCATGTTACGTCAACAAGATGCTCGACATTATATGTGAGTTCCTAGATACAGCCTTAACATACACCAAATATCATGAATATCATTTTTTGAATCAAGAAATTACATTATTTCATGCACCTGCAGTTCAAATTTGAAGTATGCAAAAAAATCAATGAAACGGAAATAATTAACGAAATATACCAAAAAAATCAAAATTATCCCAAATTTAAACAAGGAGTTTTAAATAATGTGGGACAAAAAATGAGGCAAAAAAACAAAAAAAATTCTTCGGCCTCACAAAAAAATGGGGCAAAAAAAAATAGGGCAAAATTCTTCGGACACTTGGGGAAGAGACCCTTCCCTGAGTGCTAGGATAGGGCACTCGGGGAAGAGGCTGGCTTCCCTGAGTGCTAGGGAAGATACTCGAGGAAGAATTTATTTTTTTAAGTTTTAAGGGCGTGGGCGGGTTGGACTGTCAAGTAACATTTTTCTTCCCTGAGTGTTGCTCTTCCCCGAGTGTTGCACTCGGGAAAGAGGGCCTTTGCCGAGTGCCACTCTTTTACCAAGTGCCAGACACTCTGCAGCACTTGGGAAAGCCTCTCTTCTCCGAGTGTAATTCTTCCCCGAGCGCAACACTCGGGGAAGATTGGCTTCCCCAAGTGTCTGATTTTTAGCACTCGGGAAAGCCTGTGACACTGGGGAAATTTTGCCTCTCCTGTAGTGCATAGACCTGCATTTTTTTTGTAATATTTGTGCTAAACTTTTCAAATGCATCTCTATTCAAACACAATGATCTACAGCTCATCATCGACCTTTTTAAATTTAGAGACTGCAAATTTCTTCTTTATGTATTTTAGAAATGTAGCCACTTTGAGTTAGAATAATTGCTATGCTAATTTATGAGATTATAGTAACTTCTTACTATGTGATTTACTATAACGTTATGGTAAATATCTCTATGTGTTATAATAATCCAACTATCGTAAATATATACTGGCATTGTCATAAATTAGTATATAAAATTATTGTAAATATATGTGACTACAGAATAACTTATTTTGAGTATACTCTATATATATAGAACTACTACACTGTAGCTGGCTACAGAATAATTTTAATCTGTACCCAGGCCGCATATCCGAACCATCACCATGCGTCCAGCGCTCCACCCCAACCGGACCCAGCTAATCCCCTTTGGCTTGGCGCTTGCATCTCTGGTCCCATTCAATTAAGCCAGCAATTAATTCTGCTAATTAGTCGCTGGTTTTCTTTTGCACCCGCATAAACCATATGGCACAGAAAAACTCGCAAAAAGAAAACATATCGGAGGCGCGGCGGCTGCGTCCTGTCGGCGACACCCTCTTTGCGGCAGCAGCCTCATCTGTTGCACCTGGATGGCGATGGCCACAATGACTCCAGGCCAACCATGTCTACAGTCTGCACAGAGGCGACGATGCGTCTTTCTGCGCGTGGATGGACAACAGCGCAGCCCATCGAGCGGATGGCCTTGGCGGCGATGCGGCTCGCGTCCGCGCCCACGGTGACCCTCGACGGTGACGAGGCGCGCCCCGTGCGGATAGCAGCCCCGGCGGTTGCACACGGCGGGCAGATGGTGCCCTTCTGCAGTGTCATCTTGCTCCTGACGCCGATTTGCCGCGGGGATCCGTGAGGCAAGGCTCGGCGGTTCTGCGGCCTGGATGGCACCTGGGCGGCAGCGGCCCAGCCCGCGCGTATGTCTTCTCGGCTTCTCCAACGGCGGCAGCGCTCCCTTCCTCGGCGGATGGCGCACCTCGGTGGCACCACGGCCCGGCCTACACGGAGCGCGTCATCCCTGTCCGGCTCCCCGGACTGCCTCGGCCACGGGAGGCGTTGCGGCGTCAGCGCTGACTCGATTCATGTACTGATCCATACTGATCCATGGTGTGCGACGCTCCACGCTGTTGCTGCTGTCTCCATGCTGTTGTGCGGCGCCCCATGCCGTTGCTGTTACGTGACGCTCCATGCTGTTGCTGCTATGCGACGCCTCGGCGTGCCACAGGTCGCCACTGGCCACCACCGAGCTCTGCACGTTGGTCATCCTGCTGTCATACGTCGCCGACGTGCGCCTGCGCAAACCTACCAGAGGAGCCGAGGGAGTCGTCGCCGCTGCCGGTGGCCCCATCGTCGCTGACTGTGGCCGACACTCCGACCGCGATCTCCTGCCATTCTTTTTCCTTACGTTGCGCCGGCGCCGGAGTAGAAGGTATCGTCGATGTGGATTATCATAAATCATTCTCTGTTTAGTAAACCAAATGTGCTATTATGATGTGGATTATCATAAATCATTCTCTGTTTAGTAAACCAAATGTGCTATTATGGTAACTCGACTATGGTAAATAATAATATGGATTATTGTAAATCATTATTGTCCAGTTACGATTTTTTTTAGTTCATTTGCACGTTAATGTTGCTCGCTCCTTGGTAAATCACTAGCCATATTATCGTCACTTCTAATCTGAGGAGGCATATTCTAGTAAATTATTTAAAAATAACAAGAATATGGTATTGTGAATCATACAGATTATCGTAACTACTCAATCATAGTTAATACAATGATCCTTTCTAGTTCTATCGAATATTTCATGGTAAAATTAATCTCATACAGTTTTAGTAAACGTTTCGTTGAAATAGTGTGACACCAAATTATGGTAACTCACCAATATTATCATTGTGGTAAATAATGCATGATTACTATAGTCGCATGGATGTTCGTACAACTTCGGTTCTCATGTTACCATGCTTGCACGTGTACAACAAATACTACATAAAGAAGAAATTTGCAGTCTCTAAATTTTAAAAGGTCGATGATGAGCTGTAGATCGTTGTGTTTGAATAAAGATGCATTTGAAAAGTTTAGCACAAATATTACAAAAAAAATGCAGGTCTATGATGCAATTAATCCAACAAGGAGAACCTACGTATTGTGCATCACATAAAATTAGTTATGACAACAATATGAACAAGCCAATAGAGAAAATCATGTTAGAAATTCCAGCAGAGAAAGGGCGGAAAAAATAACTTAAATGTCACTATACCAGATGTTGACGGAAATGGTTATTTCCATAGCAACTTAACAGCAAACTTAATAGATGTTGACGGAAATGGCAATAAGAGAAGTGTGAATTTATTCTCATGGTAGTGAGGGTAGTTTGGAAATTTCGAGGGCAAAGATGGAAGGGGTAAAATTTCCAAAGATGGTAGTGAGGGTAGTTTGTAAGGAAAATGGACCCTAGGCTTATTTACTTTGGATTTTGGTGTTTGATGATCAACAAGACCAAATTGGACTAACGTGTTTACAAGTAATTGTGTTCTAGTTCAATAGGGTGCAAGACGTGACTTGGACGAAGACGACGTGATGATCCGATGGTCAACACCTCAAGCAAGACCTTAGAAGCATCATGGAAGACCTACAAGATCAAGCAAAGTCCAAGGCATGAAGATGGAACCAAGCCCGGCGCAAAGATCATGAAGAAACAAGTGAGGAAGTGCCTAGCAGTGACGACCGGATGCTGCCTTCGGCAGGACCGAACACGTTAGGTGCTAAACCCTAGCAAGGATCAGCACCAACTCAGCGACCGGACGCTGCACATTAAAGTGCACCAGATGCTGCACAGTAAACGACCAGACGCGGCAGCTTCAACGTCCGATCGACATCAGAGAGGTTGCAGAATGGCGAAACGTTGACCGAATGCGTCACATGGAAAGCGACCGGACTCGGCTTAGAGTCCGATCAACAATGAGCACCAACGGTTAGCTCCAACGGTCGGGACAACCAGACGCATCCGATCAGGATGACCTGCACGTCCGGTCAGTAGTAGAAAGTTGGGTTTCACCCCCAACGGCTACTTTCTTAGTGGAGCTTATAAATAGACCCCCAACTGGCCATTTGAGGGGGGAGAGTTGAGGAAACATACCTAGGGTGTTGATACACCATTTTAGTGATCTCCACTTGCATAGTGCTTAGTGTTTTCATTAGGTGATTAGCATAGGTACTTTGCGAAGTGCTTAGGTTGATTAGATCACTGCTTATGCGCTTGCTCTAGTGTTTAGTGAGGTTTGCACACCTCTCATCACCCGGTGCTTCTGCGCACCATTGTTGTACTCGGCGAGGCTTGTAGTCTTGTGAGACCACACCAACCGCGTTTGTGGTGTGGCCGCCACCGTATACCGAAGAGAACAAGGCCCATGGTTGTTCGGCCAGAAGCTTGATAGTGAAGACAGTCGGGAGTGGTCCGAGAGAGGCTTGCTGGAAGGCACACTGAAGACCCACTTGCGCGTGGGGAAGACTTGGGGCTATCCATGGAGTTACCCAACCAGGAGCTTGGCCCTTGCGAGGGATTCCTTGCGAGGGGCTCCAAGGAGGACATAGGGAAGCTTGAGTGCTTCTCGATACCTCGGTAAAAATACTGGAGTCGTCAATGGGAGTTTGCATCTCTACCTCATCTTTACCTTCCGTATTTACTTTGCTACCTTGGTTGTGTGCTTTATCATTCCTAGCTAGTTGATAGGCTAGTTGATAGGATTGAAACCTGGGTTACATAACTCTTTTGCGGTAGAGATAGCATCACACCTAGCAAAACCGAAGTTGCACATATAGATAGATTACTTTCTTTCATAGGTTTCGCTAAGGTGGAATTAGAGGCCAAAGTTTAGAGTAGATTTTGAAGTTGCCTAATTCATGCCCTCCTCTTAGGCGTCACAAGTTCCTACAAGTGGTATCAGAGCCGGTTGACTCAATTTGGACTTTTGGCTTAACCGCTATTGAGCCGACACTACTAAGAGTGGTTGGGATGGATACCTCTAGGCCTTCACACTTTGATGGCACTAAGTTCCCCTACTACAAAGCTAGAATGGCTTGTCACCTTAAGGTGGTTGACTTAGGTGTTTGGAGAGTCACTCATGACAGGATGAAACCCATTAAGAATCTCGATAAACCCACCAAGAGTGAAGAAAAAGAAATTCATTTCAATGCTAGAGCTAAAAATTGCTTGTTTGAATCTTTTTAGCATGGATGTGTTTAACCAAGTGTTCACTCTAAACACGACACATGAAATTTGATTAAAACTCCAAGAGCTCCATGATAGCACAAGTAATGTCTGTGAGCAAAAACGTTGCCTAGCACAACAAAGTTATGATTCCTTTGAAATGAAAGAAGATGAGCTTGTTCATGATATGTATTCTCATTTGAATCTAATTATCATTGAGCTCAACTCCAAAGGATTGACAAAGCTAGGTGATGTGGACATCGTGAGGAAGATCATCTCTGTGCTACCACAAAAGAAATATGCAAGCATCATCACCATACTCCACAACTTGGAAGACTTGAGTACCATGACTCCGGCCATATGGCAAGATTGTGGCATTTGAGATGTCACGCAAAATGGGTCAAGAAGATGCTTCTTCAACAAGCAAAGGCAAAGCTCTTGCATGTAATGAGAAAAAGAAGATAAAGGACAAGCAAGTTGAGACAAGCTCAAGCTCAAGCTCCTCAAGTGAAGATGAAGAAGAAGATGAGGATGATGATGATGAATCAAGTGATGATAATCAATCCTCCTCCTCCACCTCTGACCTTGATGAAGAATCTATCAAGCTTATCAACAAGGTGGAGAAGATGATCCAAAGGCTCAATGTCAAGGGTGTGCTCATCGAAATTCAAGATTTCATCTTCACCAATCAAAGAAATGAACATAGAAAGAAAGAAAGGAATGCTATGGATGCAGCGAGTTGGGGCACTTTGTGAAAGTTTGTCCAAACAAGCCCACACCCAAGACAAAGAAGAAGGCGTGCAAGGCCAAAGCCATCACATCAATAAGGTCATGGGATGATTCTTCAAGTGAAGAGGAAGATCGCCACAAGAGGCATGGACACATGCACTCATCATCAAGCACTTCAAGTGTGTGCCTTATGGCACGAGGTAACAAAAAGCCTATCCCTAGTGATAGTGACAATGATAGTGATAGTGATGATGAGCTACCTTATGATGAAATTGTGCAAGAGAATCTTAACTTTGCGAAGGTTTGCACTAGTCAACAAAAGAAGCTTGAAAAATTAAAAGAAAAGCTACATAGCTCACAACAAGCTTATGCTACCTTACTTGAACAATATGAAACATTTGCCAATCTTAATGTGGAGCTATCTACTAAAATTGAGCAACTTGAGACCATGTGCACAATCTTAATGTGGAGCTATCTACTAAAATTGAGCTCACAACATTTGAGCAAACTCAAATAATTGCACAATCAATGATGAGCAACTTGTTAAAAAATAATAAAAAGTTAAAAGAAAAGTTAGCTTGCTCACAAGATGCTTACAAAAGTTTGCTTGCTAAAATGGAAACCAAGTGCAAACATTGTGATGAGCTAATTAATAAAGTTGCTAATCTTGAAGCCATCAGTACAACCCCTATCGAGGCACCTAAAAAGAAGAATTCAATTTTTGACATGCCTAAAAAGGATGCCTCTACTTCTTGCAATGATTTATGTTTAGACTCACCCTTGTGCAACCAAGCTTGTGTTGAGAAAGTTGTTGTAAAAATATGTACATAAGAGGTTGCAATGGAGAATGAGAAGATCAAGCAAGAAGTGGATCGCCTCACCAAGGACTTGACTCAAGTGAAAGGCAAGACAGAGCAAGCCCAACTTCATCAAGATAACACCATCAAGGGAGTGAAGAAGCTTGATGAAGGAAAAATCGTGGTTTGCTATGTATGCCACAAGGAAGGCCACAAGTCCTATGAGTGAAGAATGGGGAGGAGCAAACAAGAAAGAGAAAAACAAGAAGAAAACAAGCAAGCTCTCCAACACTTACACCAACAAGGTGGACAAGAAGGCCTCCACACCATATCTCTTGAAGAAGAAGAAGAATGACAAATTGGTGGCCATCAAGGTGAACAAGCAAGCCAATAATGGGGCCAAACGCATTTGGGTGCCAAAGGAGATTATTTCCAACATGAAGAGCACCATGAAGGTTTGGATCCTGAAGGGGAAGTGAGAAGTCCAGTGGACTTCAGGGAATTTGGAGACTTGGCAAAGTTTGAGTGCATTCATGGGGTGCATCATGATGGTCAAGGTAATTGCCAAGTAGGTTAGTGAATACTATGGACCCAAATTCCCCTTCCCGTGTTAGGTAACTAGATTTAATTTCTTGCAATTTCAATTAGCATCTAGTTCAATTTCATGCCTAGGTTTGCATTTGCATGTTTAATCTTTTGTCATGCATACACTAGGTATTCCACATGGTAGGCTTGCTCGGTTTCACTCTTAACCCTTGGAGCAAACCTACATGGTTTAAATTGTTTAAGAGCACGACACATAGCTTGTTTTATAATTATTTATCTAATATGTGCCAAAGTCCAAATTGTAGATAATTTCCCCCAAATACCATTTTTTAATATGATTCTCACATTCATGTGATATCATCTTTCAAATGGTATTTTGATTTTCAAAAATCAATGTGCATGTCTCCTATAAGTATTCTATGCTTGTATGCACAAATTTAGGGGGAGGTTACTCTACAAGTTGGATGCTTTGAGACTAACATTCTTTTCAAGTTTATTATGTGTGTAGTAGTCTCATTGCAAGGAAAATGGAGTCCCCGGAGATAAGCATCAAACTTCAAATGACCACCATCCATTTCAAGTGGTGTCAATCAAATTGGTTTCTACAAGTGGTATTCCTAACCGATATCATTGTGTTGACTTCAATTTGATATTTATATGCTTTCTCTGTGCATTATATAGATCAAACTCCCTTGTGCATTATTTTGCTGATTATGCATATATTTCACCCTCCATCATATGTATGCATATATTTATGGGGAGCTTAGTCTATGTAATGTGAGATTCAAGTTTTGTGATATATTCCACTCCACATACAAAGGATCAGAAAAATTGACCCTCCCTTATGCTACTAATGTCTTCCTTTTCGATGTTTGATTCCAAAGGGGGGAGAATTTGTAGGACCAAAAGCAAGCCCGATCATAATATTTTACAAGTGGTAATGGTCCAAGAAAGGGAGAATAGTGTATTATGGAGCAAGGGAGAGGCTTAAGTCCATAATGCTACTTGGGGACATTTGCAAGGGCAAGATAAGTTTCCTAAGTTTTTTCACAAGTGGTATCTTTTTGCATGATATAAACTTGCCTTTGCATTGCATCCTAGCAAGTAGATAGTTTTTCAATTCCAAAATTTTTATTATTTGCTTGCTTTGGTCGTGTTGTCATCAATCACCAAAAAAGGGGAGATTGTAAGGAAAAAATACCCTAGGCTCATTTACTTTGGATTTTGGTGTTTGATGATCAACAAGACCAAATTGGACTAATGTGTTTGCAAGTAATTGTTTTGTAGTTTAATAGGGTGCAAGATGTGACTTAGACGAAGATGACTTGATGATCCGATGATCAACACCTCAAGCAAGACCTTAGAAGCATCATGGAAGACCTACAAGATCAAGCAAGATCCAAGGCATGAAGATGGAACCAAGCCCGGCGCAAAGATCACGAAGAAACAAGTGAGGAAGGGCCTAGCAGTGACGACCGGACGCAGCCTTCAACAGGACCGAACGCATCAGGTGCTAAACCCTAGCAGGGATTAGCGCTAGCGCAACGACCAGACCTGCACAGTAAAGTGCACCTGGCGCGCCGATACTTGCACTATTCATCATTGCAGCAACAACTCCAATAAGGACTGGACACTGCACAGTAAACGACCAGACGTGGCAGCTTCAGCGTCCAATCGACATCAGAGAGGTTCCAAAATGGCAAAACTTCGACTGAACATGTCAGATGGAAAGCGACCAGACTCAGCTTAGAGTCCGATCAATAGTGAGCATCAACGGTAGGCTCCAACGGTCGGGATGACTGGATGCATCTGATCAGGACGATCTGTGCGTCCGATCAGTAGCAAAAAGCTAGGTTTCGCCCCCAACGGCTACTTTCTCAGAGGGGCTTATAAATAGACCCCCCAACCGGCCATTTGAGGGGGGGAGAGCTAAGGAAACATACCAATGGTGTTGATACACCATTTTAGTGATCTCCACTTGCTTAGTGCTTAGTTTTCTCATTAGGTGATTTAGCATAGGTGCTTTGCTAGGTTGATTAGACCACCGCTTATGCGTTTGCTCTAGTGTTTAGTGAGGTTTGCACACCTCTCATCACTAAGTACTTGCGCGCACCATTGTTGTACTTGGCGGGGCTTGTTGTGTGGCCGCCACCATATACCAAAGGGAACAAGGCCCGCGGCGGTTCGACCGGAAGCTTGATAGTGAAGACGGCGGGGAGTGGTCCGGGAGAGGCTTGCTGGAAGGCACACCGGAGACCCACTTGCGCGTGGGGAAGGCCCGGGGCTATCTACGGAGTTCCCCGACCGGGAGCTTCGCCCTTGCGAGGGATTCCTTGCGTGGGGCTCCAACGGGGACTAGGTGAAAGCTTGAGCGCTTCTCGATACCTCGGTAAAAATACCAGAGTCATCGACGGGAGTTTGCATCTATACCTCATCTTTGCCTTCCGCATTTACTTTGCTACCTTGGTTGTGTGCTTTATCATTCCTAGCTTAGTTGATAGGCTAGTTAATAGGATTGGAACCTAGGTTGCATAACTTTTTTGCGGTAGAGACAGCATCACACCTAGCAAAACCGTAGTTGCACATATAGATAGATTACTTTCCTGCATAGGTTTTGCTAAGGTGAAATTAGAGACCAAAGTTTAGAGTAGATTTTGAAGTTGCATAATTCCCGCCCCCCCTCTTAAGCGTCACAAGTTCCTACAAAGCTTATCATCAAAAGTCGCGAAACTCAAACTTCCCCAATACATAGTAGATGGAAAATGATTAATTTAATTGTTATTTACACTTCGGCCATGTCATTCGTGATTTACTCGAAGCTGAAGCATCGATAGCACTTGCTAGCCTCAATAGTCGACTCATGTTGGCATATATTATACAGTGAACATGCTTGCTGATAAACCCATTCATTCATTCGTCAACATTCTCACTCACCAAAACGTTGAATTATTTCCTTATTGCCGTAATTACTATTAGAATCGCATACATCCATATTGCCATTTAATTGGGTGCTAGCTTGGTGTATTTTGTTTAGATCATTTCAGATTATTACTATCCGATAATAATTTTTGGTTCTCCTGTTGTGTTTTTAGTTCGAACTGATTAAGATAATAGTTGATACTAATCTGCCTTACTATTACTAATACGAGGCCGAACAGAGACACCATATAAATCCTCAAGAGACATGCTAGGAAAAAACTCAATACAAAATATCACAAAACGCTACTTGAAAAAATGATTTTTACGTGACAGATTCTTTGATTAACGAAGGTAGACACACCTAGCGATTGTCTCCCTGAGGTGACCGCCTCTGAAAATCATCGTTTTACAAAGGTGATTGTCTTAGGACGTCCACTTCCGCAAATCAATTTTTAGAGGTAGGCATCTTAAGATGTTCCTCTCTAAAAATTGCTATTTACAGAGATGGGCATCCAAATGCGCCACCCTCTAAAACTCGATTTTCAGACACGGGCACCTTAAGATGCCTGTCTCCATAATAGTTGCATCAAAAAATTAACTACTACATTTTTCATATGGACTTGGATAAAGACAAACTTTATATCAAAATAGTTGCTTTCAACGCGATCTATAATTTTGTAGTTGGAAAGTTTTTGATTTGAAACTATTTAGAGTACTAAAATATTGTTTAAATTCATAGATTTTGAAATTTAAAATTTAAAACTTTCAAAGGTTAACCTTGAATGTTGACATGGTCATAGTTGTAGTTCTCAATACAACCTACAACTTTGTAGTTGAAAACTTTTTATTTGAAGTCGTTAAGAATCCCAAATATATGTCGCAAGTTTATAGATTTTTAAATTTAAAATTTAAAAATTCTAAACGACCTTGAATGTTCACATAGTTGATACCAAAGTTGCAGTGGCTGACCTGATGTATTTTTTTCTATTCATAAGTTTTGATTTGAAGTTATTTAGTGTCTCAAATATTTGATTCAAATTTCTAAATTTTTCCATCAATCTCAAATGGAGACACGTCCGATTTAAATCTTTGTAGTTAAAACTTTTTTCATTTGAGTTTATTTAGTAGCTAAAATATGCAATATAAGATTACAAAATATTGATATAAAAAGATATCATCATATATATGGTTACAAATGAGTGTGTGGGGCAGAAATGGCCGATTAATAGTGACTATTGGCTAAATGCTAACACGGTGCCCGCCTCCATAAATGCAAAATAACCACCTCTAAAAACCATTACAACAGTAGTGAAAATAAAAAAATTTAGCCTATAATAATAATAATATTTTTTGGATCTATTCCATTTATTACTAAATTATTGAAATATGCCATTATAAAAATTTTAAACAAATTAACCCCTTAGATCTACATATACGTTACCAGTATCTACCGTTACAAAAGAAAATCTAAAATAACCTTGTATCTAATATAACCACCTTTGCCATTAGAATCTTTTAATACACCATATTAATGGTGTAGTAGTTGGCCCATGTGTCACGGTAGTTGTTGGCTTTACTACCACATTTGAAGTTTAGGAGAATTAGTGCGAGCTTATAATCCTTATAGATCTAAATTTAGCACCGTCTAGTTAATAATTTTAAAGAACTAAGGATAATGTGTATGCGGGCTCGTTTTACACGAGGACTAACAACTTAAGCAAATTTTGCTCATTCTACATGAGGAGCAAGAACTTAAGCAAAATTTAGATAGACTTGGGGGTCACGATGCAAGCAAGGTCGCTCTGCAAAGCGCCTGCAATCCCGCCGCTACTGCCACAACAAAAGTTTGCGGGCTTTGCGGGCGTCCACCAGGACTGAAGCATGCAGTCCGCATGCATGGGCTGGGCTTGGCGGCGGAGCTTGCAGAGCCTGCATGGCCCGCATGCATACTTTGTACTACAGTCCGCATGCATCAGGACTGAAGCTTGTCACAGCACGCCTATTCAAGCTTGGCACAATAGAACCACTTGCAGTATTGTCATTCTAACAATAATTTGTTACCGAGACACACCACAGAAAGAAAAATTACTAGAGAGTACAGTTTCTAGTATTATCTAATACACAGAAATACTCTATAAGTGCTAGGCTCTGAAGGTCTAACAACTAAGTGCTAACAGCAACAAATGCAAGCATCAATACGATGCTGCAAGCATCAATATGGAACGATAATCCCTTTGAGCGTTGTTTGGAAGTTGCAGGCCTTCTGGTCAACATGATAGAAAAATACGACACAATTTGTGCGGCACATAAATTAAATAACTAAGAACAGTCAAACACAAGCTAAGAACAGGCAGACAAGGCGATGTTCTGTTGCCTAAAGAAGCAAATGGAAATGTTACGCAGAGAAGATAATGACAAGCACCACCTTGCTTGACAAATAAATGAAACTCTCAAGTTCACAACATGGTGAAACTCAGCAACCTTTTCTCTCTGTCTGAGGTCATCCAAACAAGTTCCCTCAGCCCCCTGCCATGACTAAATTAACTTCCACCTCAACACATGCCATGACTTGGAATAGCATATTCAGTTTAATCAGGGAACAATTTTATAGTATGACAAAATCATAAATATTTTATAAAGTCCTAATACCAAAGACTCCATGGTCGTGTGTTCAATTGACAATGGTACGTACTAGTGGCACAATAGTTTCTACCAGGGTAAAAAGGAGCTTCTATTCATATCAGAAGCAGAATAGCATAACACAGATGAGATGACAAATATTGGACCTTGACATTCACTTTACATAATAAATACTTGTATGCCCACTAACGCGAGAGAAGTTAGGAAAAACCTCATGGATGCATACAGCGACGTTTCAGTTGGCAATAAAAGGAAGATTGGCACCAGCTCTGAGTTAAGTGAGACCTGGGTTCAGTGTGATGCTTGCAGAAAGTGGCGAAGGTTATATGATGGAACAGTTCTTGATTCTACCACAATGTGGTTTTGCACTATGAACACTGATCCTACACGGAATCCTGGGATTTTAAGATAAAGATAACCTATTTGCCAGGATTTTACATGAAAGATTTTTTGCCTGGAAATGAGGAAAACGTGACATTTTTCACAAACATATTGAAAGATAATGTTACTATGATCAATTCAGAAACCAAGAAGATTTTATTTATCTACAGCCACCTTGATAGTGGTACCTGCTAACTTAATTGATCACTGGACAACACGGACACAATGTCATGTGTCCTTGGATACCCTTAATGTTTTTGTGTGGGGAGACCACAAGAAGCCATCTGCTCACAACCTTGCTTGGGACTATGACATTGTCATAACCACATTCAGCAGACTAAGTGCAGAATGGGGTCCAAAGAAAAGAAGCCCACTAAAGCAGATCCATTGGTTCAGGGTTATACTGGATGAAGGGGACACACTAAGTTACAGATGGTTGTAGCTTTGGTTGCATCAAATAGGTGGATATTAACTGGTACACCTACACCAAATACACCAACTAGTCAGGTTGCTCATCTTCACCCCATGCTTAAGTTTCTTCATGATGAAACTTATGGTGAGAACTACCAGTCATGGGACTCTGGCATCCATAGGCCTTTTGAGGCACAAATGGAAGAGGGACGTGTTCGTCTTGTGTAGCTGCTTCAGAGGACTATGATTAGGCGAGGGTTTTCTGTCAAACAAGTGATCATATCAAGACTTTTTAGGCATTAAAACAGATCAGCACCAAAGGGTGCTCACATATCGTAGCCTATGTCTCAGGAATCAGGACAACTAGACATTCCAGTTAGATACAGTGGGGCTCCTTTTTCATTCTACACTAGATGTTGTTTACAGGTCAATCCTAGCTTGCAGGTTTCTTGTGATGCAAAAAATGGCAAAGAAGGTGAGCACAAAAACTAGAGGCATATCATACCATTGGTGGAGCAGAGAAAGTAGGGGGTGGCAGATACTCTGGAGCACGTGCAATGATGACATAAAGATCAACTAATAGCAGTGCTACTAACAATATTTTCCTAGGATTCTTAAAAAAGGAACCAAACTAATAGCAGTGCTAATAACAATATATTCCCAGGATTAGAAAGAAAAGAAATAAGCAGGACCTTACTAGACATGTGCTACTGATATAAGTCATTGGAGATGCTATCCAAGTTGTCAATTGATATAATGTCTAAATATGAAGAACCTGCAATTATAAATTAATATGCACCATCAGTTGATATTTACATGTATTAGAGAGATGATCGAATGAAACTAAAAGCATATTGCATACCAGCTGCTCGTAGCCAATCCTGAAAACACAATAAAGCTTCAACGGTACTGCCTGCAAGTCTAGTCCTGTGATCATTGATAATACGACCACTGGTGCTGAAAGCGGACTCAGATGGTACCGTGGAAGCAGTAACAGCCAAGATATCACGTGCTATGGCAGCCAATGTTGGATACTTCAATGCGTGCATTTTCTACCAATCTAGAATGTCAAAACTCTCATCATCGCATGGGAACAAATCATCATGCAGATACCTATCATACTTGTTGTTTTCTTCTTTTCTTTTGGCACTTGTGTGTTCACTCCAATCAGACCAAGAGTGACCTTTACCAACAGCTATCATATCATCTCCGTGGGTCTCCACTTGAGAAGAACCTCCCATTTGAGTAGAGTAGGCATTGAACAATCTTCTAATAGCTTGATCCACTTTATCAAGGTGAGGGACACTTCCATACTCTCCAAATGCTTGCTTCAAGCAAAACTCAATGAACCCAAATTTGAACCACGGATCAAGTATAACTGGCACACAGTTTGTGAAGTATGAAATCATCCAATACTTATCAAAATTTTCTTGCATTATGGAAACCATGGCTGCAATGGTTTCATTTGGACTAAATGCTTCCTCTTCTAAAACTTGTTTATTACTCCAGGTTTCATGAAAATAGAGGTTCGACGTTGGGTAGCTTGTACCAAAGACCACTTCCGTTGCTTTCTTGAATACCTTTAATAACTTGCATATTGAATTAGCCCTCTCCTAGTCTTAAGATGAGGGGCAGTAAGTATAGTTGCTATCTTTCACATTTAACTCAAGAAATGCCTCTTTGAACGGCATTGCAGACTCTGTCACATCACAAGTGGAGTTCCAACGATTTTCTTCATCAATTTTGGGCACACTCAGACAACGAATTCTTAGTTCCACAATTATATCCTCAAATGTCTCTTTTCTTGATTGAGAAGCTCAAACATACTTTACGCTCTCTCTTATGTTATTGATAACACCATCAATTGCTTGAAGACCATCTTTAACAATAAGGTTAATCACATGGGCAGCACATCTAATATGAAATAGATCACCATCACAATGCAACATATCCACCTTTAACAAATTTGCTTTCAAGATATCCATCATTGTATTGTTTGGAGCTGCATTGTCTAATGTAATGCTAAATAACTTGTCTTCAATATTGTAAAACTTAATAGTCGTCAACATTGAAGTATAGAGATTAAATCCATCATGTGGTGTTTTTACTACACAAAATCTGATTATCCTTTTTCGAACTTTCCAATCATCATCTATATAGTGGCAAGTGACGCACATGTAGCCTATGTTCTGATTGGAAGTCCACAAATCAGCTGTCAATGAGAATCTGAAATTACAGTTCTCAAACATTTCTCTCAGCACTGTTATGTGGTTCTTATAGGCTTCTAAGCAATTTTCCTTAATTGTTGTCCTAGATACAGTTTCTGCAAGTGGATTTAAGCTAGCTGAATAGCTACGAAATCCTTCATACTCCACAAAAGAGAACGGGAGCTCATGTAGTACAATCAGACGAACAAGCTCACATCGAGTCAGTTTAGGATCAAACCTCCAGTTAGTGAGAATAGCTGACTCAGTTGTGACTGATGACTATAACTTATCAACGAAATCATGCATCTTCAGTCTTAGCTCACAAATTTCCAAATGTCTATGCATATGACTAATCCCTCAAGTATGGGCAGTAGCAAATACCTCATAGCAGTGCTTACATCGGCCTTGGATGACTTTACCATCTTGATAGATGGGATCCATGCCCTTCCAAATAGTAGATCTCAGCTTTCTCGGCTTACCTGTCACTATTAAATATAAAAGAATTAAGACATGATTTAAGAATCAAGGCCTCTAAAAAGTGAAATACTACATCAAGTGACTAGTTCTCAATTTCTTATAACTGTACATGTACATAAAAATTAAGAAATGATGTCTTGTTCTAAGTTCACAGGTACAATATCAGTGACAGCAAGGCCAGAGACAAATTAGTTAATAAGCGAAAGCTTTTCCCAGGAATTACATGATCACAGCAGGTTATCACTTATCATTTATCAATGGAATATATCAGTATTATCACAAGAGTGCGATAGACCAAAGCTAATAATGTGTTATGCAACAGCTCATAGATATACAAAGGCATCAGCCATCAGGCACACTGGCCACAGCAGACCACCAGCAGCACTGCAGCAGCAGTACAAGAATAGGGCTATAGGCGTACATGATTTATTTCTAGGCTTCCATACTTCTCTAAACAAAAGCACAAGACTACTTCATACTTAAGTGTATGAATCCACTTAAGTTAGTTGTTCTAGTATGCAACTAAATTAATAGGATGGAATCAATGAGAAGATACCTCTACAGAGTCCAACAAAAAAAGCCTCTCCATGCAGCAGGTGAATGCTATTGATAACAAAAGTTGATCTGAGATAACAAAAGTTGAGGTTCATAATTACCATGGTCATGAGAGCTGTCACACCCGGTTTTCTAAAGAACAAAACCAGGCTAATCATATGTGTGCCCAGGAAGTCCACACATATGTCAGAATGAAAAAATATCAGAAACAATGTTATTATATAACATATACATAGCTATATTAACACTTACATCAGAGTATCGCGGAACGGTGACTAAACTTCAGGCTCCATTCTTCTCAGGGACGGCTGACTGGGGGTAACATATGCCTAGCACTTCTACTAGTCTTCTGGAAACTCCACTACACCTTTGTCCTTCTTCCGAGTAGCATCTTACTACACACTGGAGTGTGGGGGAAATAGCAAGAGTGAGTCCATGTCGAACTCAACAAGTATAACACAGGGTTCATGAGGCTCAAAAGGCTAGACACTGTTTGACTGCGTTTAGCTTTTAATCATCATATAATTAGCAATTGAGTAGCATCAAGGTATTCCAATTCCCATTAATGAGCCAATGATCAATTGCAATAACGATAATGAATAGCATTAACATGAGCATAATAATAACAACAGTAATTAAACATGATATAACAATGGTGATCATCTATCTGTAGATGTTCCAAGGCCGCTCGTATCCGTGAGCACGGCTAGTATACCAGTTTTTAACTCTGCGCAGAGGTGTACACTTTCACTGTGAGTCATGACTTCCAAATGTATGGGTTAGCTAGGCCCAAAACACCGGAAACCATATAAAGCCATTCAAAAGTCCGTCTAACAAGTTAGGGCCATTAGATTCACTCGGCAGGCAGATGTAGAACCCCCCTTCCCTGTGGCACAACAACCGCAGCCTATACACACTAGGCCAGGGGCTCGCACTACACCCAACGTGGCAAGCCATTCTTACGCCATTTAAGGTAACCACTAACAAGCTAGAAAAGGTCTCTTGAACAACTAAAGCCAGAGCCATATAGCCCTCACAGCTGTACTGTATGTCCCGGATGATCACGTACAGATAAGTCCTTATGGAGAGAAACTAGAGCAACAATATAACCCCTTGCTCTAGCCCCCTTTTCAACAGTAATAAAATCATCATTAAAGGTTGATTGCTTAATCCATTAATCAAAATTACAAGATCATTGTTCATGATTAAGCACTAGCAAAAGCTACCCAAATGCATACCCAAGGTTGACAAGGAATCAAGATATCAAAAGCTAAGTTATAATCTCTATGGTTGTCAAGGAGAACACATGCATATGTATGGTAATTTCAGTGAATAGGACAACAAGGATAGTCCCATGTTATACTTGCCTTTATCAAGTTCTCCGATAGATACTGCTGGTCCGGCTCAAAATAATACTCCTAATCATCGTAGTACTGCTCACCGTCTAAATTCGATCACCAAGCATCAACATACAAACATTCCGAGCAAACATACACGAAGCAAACAAAAGATACAATTAGAACAGTACACCAACAGTAGAAAAACATTTAGAAAAGCTTACAAAACTATTCTACACGTTGCTACGATCACACAGACGTAAAGATCACGAAATTCGGATTTAAAACGTGAAAGTTATGAATTTTCTAAGATTTCCTATAGATAAATAATTACTTTAATATAAACTCGAAAATTAAACTTTTCAAACCTACTGTACAGCTACACTAACATATAGGGCTTGCAAATACAAACCTAACGCAACTTGAACGGGTCAAATCGGAGTTAAAACGTGGAAGATATGGCCTAAACAAGATTGTATGTATATATGTATTTCTATTGTATTTCGGGATTTGTTTTTCTTAAGGAAAACAGCAATAAAGTGTGGGTGATGTCGAGATGATGTCATCATGCTAACAAGAGTTCAATGGCCATGATTTGCATCTAATAAACAATTTATAAATAAAAACACATTAATGTGAATATTAATCGAGTTAACATTTTAAGAAAGTGCCGACGCATGAACCTATGTCATTTTAAATTTAAAGGAGCATGACATAAATATTAATTATTCCAATCAAATATTTATAATTTATATAACCTGACACATATTCCAGCACTATCCGAACCATCCCATGTTTTATATTTAAACTAAACAAATTATAATCAAGAACCATCTAATACTAATCGAGTTAAAGCTAATCATATTTTATTTGATAAACTTATCTCATATTACTTAAGCTATTTAAACTTTACTTTGCGAAAGAAATAAACATATGAGTATACCTAGTGGCAATTAATATATGCAGAGTGTTTAAACTAAACAAATTTATATATTAATATATTATTTCAACATAAAGAATATAGAAATTACATAACACATGTTAAGACTTTCAGAGCTAAGAAACTAAGTGGTAGAGGAAACAATCTAAAATGCATAATACAATAATACACACGGACACACCTAAATGAATTAAGTGATTAAAAAAAATGCAACATCTTGCACTAGCAGACAAAGCAATTGGAACTCTCTACGTAGCTCTATTCTTCACGATAACATGCATTGATTTCTAGAGAACATAGCACTAGTACTAGTAGGCACATGAACTTTAATCAAGTTAATATTTAGATTCATAAATATGGACACTAACATGCACGCTGTTATAGCGAATCGGAGGTAAAACAGTGATATGGCGCAGGATTGAAGTTGTACGGTGGAAAGGGAATTATGTGCAGACGGCATGCATCAACATCATCTTTGATCAATAAAATAATAGACAAGGAGGTGAGGCTGACCTGCTATAAATCGACCAGCAGGAGTTTGCAATTGATGAACAGGAACAACAATATACGTTGTTGCTGATGGACAGGTGGACGTTCGGCCGCAGCAGCTCCTTCACCTTGGTGCGGGGTTCAGCAGGCACCATGGCGAAGCTTTGGACGGCGTGTGCAAGAACGGTGGCTTCGTCGGTTCGTCGGCAAGATCGAAGGCGAGCGTAAGAAGAAACTAGGGCTTGAGCGGCAGACTGCGTCTTGACGGTGAGATCGAAAGCGACGACAGGAAGGCGTTAAGGCCCATGGTGGCGGCTGCGGACAACAACAGCGGCGGCGAACGGCAACAGCAGCGGCGGGCGGCGACAGCGGCGGCGGCGGCAACAGCGGCGGCGGGCGGCGACAGCGGCGGCGGCGGCAACAGCGGCGGCGGCGGCAACAGCGGCGGCGGCGACAACAGCGGCGGAAAACAGGGCTAGCAGGCAGGCCGGACATATATATAGGGAGAAAGACTCTCCACCTTCACGTCAACTAGCGATATGGTGCTAATTGACGTTGCACCCTCCATCTTTACTAATAGGCCTAATTAATTATTAAAGCCCATTAGTAAATAAATGAATGGACATTTATGATTATTGCACACAAGCTTTGGTGAAAAATGAGATATTTATTATTTTCGGAATTAATTAATTTCGTGGATAAAATAATTCTAGAAAAGTCCAGAATTATTATTTAAGCCGCGAAAAATACTCCGAAAGCTCCGAAAATTCGAGGGAATTTTCTAGAGACATTATGGAACATGAGGAACCCAAATAAAGTATTTGGAGCTTATGAAAAGATGGATGAAGAGATCAAGGAAAAAGATTAAGCTCACGGAAATTGAAATTTTAACTCCAGAAAATACCAAAAAGTTTTCCGATGAAAAGTAAACGTCGTCCTATGATATTTTGAAAATAATAGCACTCACCAACACCAAAGACAAGCATCACACAAACACCACATTATTAAATTAATATGAAAAAGTTTAAAACCACAATTTTCTATATTTAATTAGCAACAACTTAACTTATCTAATAAATTTATTCAGATATTGAAATAATTTATTTTATTTAGCGTTTTTCCCGCACAACCCAAAATAGAAAATTTTGGGTGTGACAAGAGCCTGAATGAGCAGCTCCACTCCGTGGGCTACGTGACAGTGACCTACGCGGGCTGCATGACGGTGACCTCTGCGGGCTAAGTGACGGTGACCTTGGCCGCACAACCAACGGAGACACTACTAGTCTCATCATTGGTGACCTCGTCACCACAGGAGATAGCTTCTTTGCCATTGGAGGCTTGAAGCGCTTGGTTGCTGAAGGAGGCCTTTTACGCTTTGTTCTGGAAGGGGCGATCAAAGGGGAGGTTGCTTCTGTTGACATGTTGGGCTGCAGTACAGGAGGGAAAAAATTAATATACATTGCACATAATTGGTGAATCAATTTGGGGAAACAGTAATCATATCATTTATAAAATGAAGCATCCAATTTGGAGAAACCATAATCAATCTAATACCAACAGCATCAAGCTAGGTGTGCACAAAAAATTCATCAGATTTTGGACCTTATAAGGCCCTTTTAGAAAGAAGAATATACATCACATATATACACCTAGCAGCCATGTCTTCTCTCTAATATACATGCAAAAACTGAATTAATACTTCAACCATAGTTGCACAGCTTGTAGTATGAACTAATCAGAGATGAACCACCATTCTAACTCTACACCTATTTCAAGATGGGGTTTTTTGACAACAAACAATTGATAGAATTTGCTACAGGAAATCTCTTACTGTACAAAGAATCCATATGGAACTCGAAAGTCATCCAAGATTCAGAGTTTCATTCTTTTGGACAGCCATGTCCCATGATATACATTCACAGTACAAGAACACTTAGCAAGTTTGGATCCTCCCTCATGAAGTATGCAAGAATAAAAGAAGTACTGGCTGCTATTTGAGAAGCAAGCATGAATGGAATATACTATACGTGTGCTAATAGCCGTTTTGCTTCCCTCTCGCTACAATTGAAAAATGGTTTAATTAGTACTTGTTGCAACTGGTGTCTGTGTTCTGTTTCTCGATTAAGCAATCCATGTGCAGCTTGATGCCCTGTTCATTTGGCTTATAATCCGTACTTTTCAGCTTGTTTTTTTTAGCCAGAACAGTATTTTTCTCTCACAAAAAATCAGCCAACAGTGTTTTTCAGCCGGCTTATCAGCACAGCCGAACGGGGCAGCTAGGTAGGTTGGCGGAGAGGTTGACAGGGAAATTCATTACAAATGTGATGTGGAGGAACATTCTGGGTCAGTCTTTCTACCAGTTCTTTGTGATGTGGGAAGTAAGAAATTGCTGCCAGAACTTTGAGTATAATACGATGACCTAACACAACTAGCTAAAAGAAACAAGAGTTGAGAAGCCCCCTGAGATGAATTAGCTAGTGCGGGCTTGGTTCTCACCTTGTACCTATGAAAATGCTGGGATGGACATATCCTAATATTATACTCAAACTTAATATTGTTAAGATGTCACTAATATGCTAACAATGCGTTTCCTAACTTGAAGTACTGAACTTGATGAACTGAAGCATCAGCCAAACAGTTCCATTCCATCTGGTGTCCTACATTATATACTGATGAACTAAAGTCCAAATATATTTCATCGACATAAGTTCACGTTCACAACAATCCTAACTGAAGTACTGAACTCTGGACATTGAAAAACTGAAGTACTGAGGTAATCAGAGTGGAAACCAGATCCACATGTTCTCCACACCATCACACGCTCTCCAAAAGAAAACAGCAATACCTGCTGCGGCGTTCGGCCGTCAGCGTCCGCGTCGTGGAGCATGGGCAGCGTGGATCTCGGGGCTGGCAACCCGTACCGCAACGTCGCGAAGGCTGCAGACAATGTAGAGGGAAGGGTCTGCACTGCTGTGTGAGTAGCGGCGGCAATGGCCACACCGGATCAGGGGGGCTCGGCTGTGGACGTGCGCCCATCGCCGGTTCTATGCTTCTTGGCAACAAGGGCCTTGGTGGCCGGACCAAGGTTCGGCGGGCCCTTCCCCTTCCTCTTGGCGATAGGAGCCTCGGCGGCCGGAGCAGGGTCCGGCGGGCCCTTTCTCTTCCTCAGCGGCTTCTTCTTGGCCGGCGCGGTGGCAGGGGCATCGACCGGCTTCTCCGGCACCCGCATCGACGAAGATGGCGGCTTCTTCTTGGCCGGCACGATGACGGGGGCATCGACGGGCTTCTCCGGCACCGGCATCGGCACCACGGCGGGCACCTCGGCCATGGGCGTAGGTGAAGCGGCGGAGGTGGCGGCGGTGGTGGCTGAGTCACACTCGTACAGGAGCTGGAGGGAATGAGTCACAGGAGTTTGCAGGCTGCCTGCAATGCCCGCATACGGTAGCAAGCTAGCCTGCCTCAGCCCACAATAGAAAAGCAAGCAGGTTGCAGGTGTCCAGTGTGCCTGATTTGCGGGGCGGGATTAGCAGGCATGCAGACAGGCCCGCACCGCTTGCATCGTGACTTGGGGGTGTTTCAGCATACATTTTCCATGGAGGGTTCAGAGTGGCACAAACATGTAGTTGAGGGGTGGCTATGACGTGTTGAGGTGAGGAGGCCGTCCCTTATACTTAATGGTGGTGTATGGAATATTCTAGCCTATTAATAGCATATAGTAGTTGATTGTAGTTGATGAGATATCTGGTCCAGCTCTGAATCCATGAAAAAAACAACTATCGGCCATCGTGTTCATATATATCCATCCATATCCGAACCTAAGAACCTTCTACCACACACTAGCCGCAACTAAACCTTGTCAAGCCGGCTTGTAATAAGGAAGAAGAAACATATTTTCTTTTCAAAAATAGTTAAATGCACTAGCGGCCCTTAAACGTGTAAGGATGTGTCACTTAGATCCACAAACTTTGAAAATGCATTTTTGGCTCCCTAACTTGTAAGTGGTGCACCGCATGACCATATAAGCCACATGGACGTTTCCTGCTGATGTGGCATGCCAACATGACATGCTTTTTTTACATTTAACCCCTCTCCTTTCCTATTCTCACACGAATGGTCCCTTGTTTCCCTCCTCTCACGCTGAGCCCAATCCGTCCGACGTCACAGCTGTCCATGGGCTGCAATGGCTGTCAGAGAAAAGGGAAACAAGGAGAAAAAAGGATCTTTTTGTGAGAGAAGAGGAGACAGGAGCACTTAAATGTAGAAAATATGCCACGCTGGTATTCCCACATTGACAAAAAAAAACATCCACATGGTTAGCATGGATGTGTGGTGTACCACTTGATAAGTTTAGAGACCTAGAAACGTATTTTAGTTTATGGGCCTAAGTGACACACCAATACAAGCTTGAGGGTTGTTGGTGTATTTAACTCTTTCAAAAATTATATCATTGGTTTTGTAGCCATTGTGCACAAATGATGGCACTAACTGCCAACACGACTAACCGTTTGAGTTCCATATACTTCAACCCCATAACCAACAACGAAAGCTTGACACACTGCTAAGTTGAGGGAGGCCTATAACCACCTGCACAACTGCCTAGGAGTGAGCAAAAGGAAACTTAAAAAAGTGCCTAAGGGCAATCCCAATGGTGCATTGATGATGGTTTCTATTCTCATTAAATGACTTGCCACGTAGGCAAAATGCTGATATAGTAACGTAATTAATGAAGAAAGAGAGAAAAAATCATAGAAATGGTTTCTTCATGAAGAAATCAGGTCTACTCTTGACCCAATGCACCAAGAAACCATGAAATCATCATTGGGGAGAAACCACCAGTTTCTAGGGAGCTCGTGTCGCACTCCCATTGGAAGAAGAAGATAGAGTTGGGAGGAGAAAGAGAAAATAATTATTACTCATAGAAACTATGGGTTAGAAAGTAGCACTTTTTTTGGTGCGGTATCCTATGTTAGAAACTACTAGTTTTTTCATTGGGACTGCCCTAACGGCACTCGCAATGCATAGTTTCTAGGCAAAGTTTCCAAGAGAGAAAAAACAATTAATGTATATAGAAACTATCCCTCTCAATACATAGTTTTTATAGCAGTGTCTATATAAAGAATAACACAAATGCAGCAAAAATAAGAAGTAGATCAACTGTGAAAAGCAACCATATGACCTTGTACAATTGGCACAATATCTGCATGAAAACTGGACTGAGCATCACATGCACACATACAACCAAACTGGGCCTCAAAACCATATAGTACTAGATTTTATAACAAAATAGAAAAGCACATCACATCTGTGCACATGCATCGAACTACTTCTTCCCTCTGCGCGTACGCATGATGACCCCGTCCTCTGCTGCGGCGTGGGAGCCGCTGCCATCGTCACTGGATGGAGTTCCGCGGGCGGCGTTGCCGAGCGGTCGACGCACATGCAGGGAGGTCAGACCTACGTCCATCCGGTAAGAGTAATACTCGAGCGCTGCTGCCCCCTTCTCCATAGAGCTGTTGAGCGAGTCGTCGAACCCGTCACCGGCGACAGAGTACACCATCCCCGTCCCAGACGGCGGCGCGACCTAAGCGCCTGGCGCGGCGACCTGCGGCACGTTAGCAACTTAGCATGCGCGACGGTGTAGCGGCATTTGCGGCGGCGAGCACGGTAGCGGCGGCTCGCGCTACGGCGGCGCGGCTTGCGTGGCCTTCGCGGCAGCGGCGGCCTGCTGCACGGCGGCTCGGCCTTCGCGGTGATGGCCAACGGCACTGCAGCTTGCGTGACGGCGTAGCAGCAGCGGCGACTTTGGCGACGGCGGCATCTCGAGCTCATGCGTGGGTGGGGGTGGGGTGGGCTCGCTGGGCCTGTGAGCGGGCGGAACCGGCATGGGTCGGAGAGGGAGCAGGGGGAGTGGTGCGGGGAAGCGACCGTGGTTGGCTCGGTGATTAGACTCGGGTACTGATTATTATTTAATACCCAAAGTACAACAATATATGGGAGCGTATGCTATGGAAACTAGCTTCTTGTGGAAACTATGGAAACTTTAATCAAAGTCCACAGGATTCTAATCCGATGATCTCAGATGAAGGTGGGTCATTTATTCACTTAAACCCTCCCACCAATCTCTTCCTAATCATTTTTTTGCAAATGACTCCACCAGCGCCTGTACGTTCTGGCTGCCGTCGATCTGCGTGTTGGCCTGCATTGGTCCTGCGTTGGTCTGCGTGTTGGCCTGCGTTGATCTACGTGTTGGCCTCCGATCTGCATTGGTCCTGCATTGGTCCTGCGTTGATCTGTGGAGGTCCTGCATTGGTCCTGCGTTGGTCTGCGTGTTGGCCTTCGATCTGCAGGGGGCGGCTGCCGTCGCCCACCATGTGCCACGGCGGCGATCTTCAGGCAGCGATCGGTCTTCAGGCGGCGATCCACGGCATCGGCGATCGATCTTCACGGGAGTTACGGAGCCAGAACGTACAGGCGCTGGTGGAGTCATTTGTAAAAAAATGATTAGGAAGAGATTGGTGGGAGGGTTTAAGTGAATAAATGACCCACCTTCAGTTGAGGCCATCGGATTAGAATCCTGTGGACTTGATTGAAGTTTCCATAGTTTCCACAAGAAGCTAGTTTCCATAGCATACGCTCCCTATATATATATATATATATATATATATATATATATATATATATATATATATATATATATATATATATATATATATATATATATATACATACGTGGAGAGTATACTCTGTAGCTAGCTGTAGCTGTAGAATAGTTTATTTTGTAGCCGTCGAACTTATGCACCAGGGTGCAGCCGCTTGCATGGCTGGTGCGCTCTGGTCCGACTCGCATTAATTCCTGGCGACGCCCAGGTATTAGCTCACGGTGATTTCGGTAATTCAACCATGCGGCATGCATGCAAATTACAGGCCATAATTACAGGCAGAGCGCTTCATGCATGCAAGTTACTATAATTAGCACGGTTAATTTGTCTAGGCGCACGCAAATGTTCCTTACGATAATACTCCAATATACCTTGTCCACAAAAAAGTAAAAATATATTCTAGTTACTATAATTAGCACCCAAGTGTTTCAGGCACATGCAAATGATCTTGTTACGCTAATTAGCACGGAAATTTAGCACAAATTGACGTCAAATGGCTTCTATTAACGGGTTACTATAACATCTAGATCATTTTGTGGTAAATTTAGTTACTGTATTTTGAATGTCTGATTGAGTAGTTACCATAATCTATCTGATTCACAATACCATAATCTTGTTATTTTTAAAATATTTACTAGAATATATGATGCCTCCTCAGATTAGTTACCATAATGTGTTTACTAGATTTGCAAATTGGTTACTAGAATCTATGCTTATCTGCCCCTGGTAGTTACGATATTCTATTTACTAGATTTTTGAAAAATATATATTTACTAGAATTTATGCCTTTCTAACCCTTTAGAATCATTCACGAGAAACTTTTAATTTGATTTACTAAAATATATTTCTGACCATGTAGTTACATAAATCTATTGACGAGATTTCTGCAAATTATTGAATTGTATGGTAGTGAAAGACAGTTGGTATTTGACAAGTTACAAAGTAGAGAAACCAATTTGGACATACATGCAACGAAAAAAAATCAAGGTGTCTGGACATATATGCAGTGAAAAAACAAGTCGGAGATTGACAATCCAACATACATGCAGAGAAAAAAATGGTGTTCTAAACCATATAGAGCTTCTCCCATGGCTTTGGATTACACATTGTTCAAGGGCTGAACAAACTATGAAAAAACGTCATTCAAGAGATATATATGGCTTGCCAACATGAAGATGATCCCCCAACGCACAACGGCAAGCATGCAAACAGCAGCTGTTGATCCGGTAAAGAATGACGAGCTAAATCGCCTCAGCATGACGGCAAGAAATTTTGACAAAAAAAGAATAGCATAGATCGGAGCGAACTTTTGCATCTGCATGAATCCGAGCGACCACAACCTTAGGCTGAGACCGGAGATAGCTAGCAGAACAAATCAAGGTGGATGCTGAATCTGCATGCAGATGCCGAATTTCTGCTATGGCACTGCATTGCCTGTTGACTGACCTTGCAGAACCACAGATCTGCAAATCGCAAAGAGGAAGGTGAGAAGGGCCACTGCAGCTGCCGTGTTAGTGCTATGGCAAGTTGGTTACCAGGCATCCCTTCGGTGCTGGCGACACGCCCACGGTGACGAGCCAACGAAAGGCACAACAGACGACGGTGCGGCGAGGCTAATGTCAGGGTCGGCATCCACGCGAGGCAGTCGCTCCTCCGCCGGGGCTGCCATCCAAGAGAGGTGGGCCGCGTCGCCGCCGGAGAGCCGCGTGCGTGCGGGTCGAGCCCCGCAGACGCCATCCAAGAGAGGTGGGCCGCGGCCACTGGTTGCAAGGAGGAGCCGCTGCCATCGTGGGGGAGAACCAGCCGCGGCCGCCGTGAGGGAGGAGGCGCCGCCGGTGCTAGTCGGCCCGTGATCCGGATGGGGAGGAAATGAGTGGCGGAGAAAAAAATTAAAAACATGGTCTGTAGCATTTATATACGGACAAATGAATGACAGAGTCGATCAATTGGCTTCGGCTACAGAAGGCAAGCGCCCAAGCCGAGCGGGAATCACGGGAGCCGGAGTGCATGTGTGTCGGTTTGATTCGGTTGAGCCGGTCGCTCAGTTAGTTTGGTGGAACCAAAAGCGCCATGCTCCTCGGTCGGATGGCCTGGCTACAAAATTTCTTATTCTATGGCTAGCTACAGTATATTAGTTATATACTCCCTCCATCCTAAATTATAAGACGTTTGACTTTTTTGATCCCAAGTTTGACCATTCGTCTTATTCAAAAAATTTGTGCAAACATAGTCAAATTTAAGTCATTCTTGAGGAACTTTTATTAATATATCAAGCCACGATAAAAGAATTGATATTTTGCACAAATTTTTGAATAAGACGAGTGGTCAAACTTGGTGTCAAAAAAGTCAAACGTCTTATAATTTGGGATGGAGGGAGTATATATATATATAATCATCAGAGGAATAAGATGGAATACTATGGTTTCATGGTATCAGTCGTGAACGAGTGGGCCGTACAAATCCTGGACCTCTTCAGCTTCGGGCTGCAAGTTTTCCTGCTCTTGTTTGCATGGATCGACGCCACAAGGTTGCACCTGTGCCAAGGCTGCTGCTCTGGATGGCGTACCAGCTGGCTGACTCCACGCTCTTCACCCTGGGCCACCTCTCCATTAGCAGCAGGCTGCAAGAGCACTAGCTGGTGGCGTTCTGGGCGCCGCTCCTTTTGGTGCATCTAGGTGGGCAGGACACCATCACCGCCTACTCTCTAGAGGACAATGGGATCTGGCTGCGCCACCTCCAGACTCTCGTCGTGCAGGTCCTGGGCGCTGCTTATGTCCTGTACAAGTACATGCACGAAGTCATGGAGTCGTACGTTCAGCGTGTGCGGCTATCTGGACAAGCTGATGGAGCTGGAGCTGTCCCTAATGTACGACATCATGTACACCAAGGCCATGGTGATCCACACCAGCTACGGATGCTGCATCCGTGTCATCGCGCCGCTTGCCACAGTGGCCGCGTTCGTGCTGTTCAAAGTCAGTAGCAAACAGGGGCACAGCCGACATGATGTCACCATATCCTACATCTTGCTGGTCGGGGCGTTGGTCCTGGAGATGACATCCCTTGTAAGCAGGGATGAAAACGGTACGGATATTTTCCGACCGTATTCGAGACCAAATCCGTTTAGAGGGGTTTTAATCCGTCCGTATCCGAGTCCGGATATTTAACATCCGATACCGTATTCGTATCCGAATATTTAAATCACATATTTATGATGTCGATATCCAATCGTATCCTATCCGGCATTTTTTATACTATCCGTATTCGAATCCGAATCCGGACATAAATATGAAAACAAATACGATATCAGTGATATCCGTCCGTATCCGATCCGTTTTCATCCCTACTTGTAAGGGCGGTTGGGTCAACATGGACACGGGCCTGGTTGTACCACAACAACTGGACCTGGCTCCACGATCAACTTGTAGCCCTCCGCCTGGTATTCAGGGCTTCCAAGCATAGGAGGTGGTCCAACTCCGTTGGGCAGCACAACTTGCTATTGTCCTGTGCCCGCGCCCGCATCCGCGGGGAGGGTGAGCTCAGCAGCCGAAAAGGAAAAACGTCGGCGGCGGCAGCAGCGAAGAAGAAGAAGACGACGACGACGACACTGGGTTTGGGCGGCCTTATCGGTGACTGGTGGTGCTGCGGCAAACTGCGCCACCACTCACGGTCTGCCAAGGTCTCAGACTCTACCAGGGAGTTGGTGCTGAGGGAGCTGTTGCTGATTGTTGGGAAGGGCAAGGAAATCGGCTCCTTCCCTGGTCTGCTCACGCTACAACGTTACAATCTGCAGGACCTCATCGGCTGGAGCATCGAAGACATTGACTTCGAGGACAGCATAATCGCCTGGTACATCGCCAGTGAGATCTGTATGTTCAAAGACCGAAGCAAAAAAAGGGATGCTACTGGAGGCAATCAAGGTGCTATCTAACTACATGATGTTTCTCCTTGTTGAGCGCCCTTACATGTTGCCCGGGCCCATACGGCGAAGCCGTTACGTCCAGGTGCACGATGACATGTGCGAAATGATGCGAGGTGCAGAGGGAGCCCATCAGACGGCGCCTGAGAAGCGAGTAGAGTTGGCGCTCACCACGGGCTTGCATTCTCTTGTTAACTCCTTCGATGCTCCCGCTGACTACGACACCGGAGTAAGGCTTGGCGATGTCCTGTATCACCGGCGCAACAGACTGGAAGTCATCTTTGGGGTGTGGGTCGAGATGCTCTGCTTTGTTGCGGACCATTGCAGCAGAGAATCACATGCCCGGCAGCTCAGCAGCGGAGGCGAACTCGTCACCATCGTTTGGCTTATGGCAAGGCACGCCAGCCTATCCGATTCTTCAACGGCTTAGAGTCGTTTATTATGTCCCTCCCTCTCTCTCATGTCGTTTGTTGTTAAAAGACGATAATATCTTTGCTTAATTAGGGCTGTAAACACATCGATCGAATACACACGCATATTGCTTATACGATATTTGTTCTCATATTTTTTTCCTTCACTGGTCAAACGCAGGCCTGGTGCAGTTGGTGAGTGCTAGCTCGCCGAGTCATCAGGTCCTGGGTTCGAAGCCGTCTCTCTGCAGAATTTCTGCAGGGGTAAGACTTTACTTCGGTTATTCCCTTCCCCAGACCCCACTCGTGTGGGAGCCTCTAGCACTGGGTCTGCCCCTTTACTGGTCAAAATGCTCACACGTTTCAACAGTACGTATAGCTTGCGTCATATGTCATAATACATCTTGAAATCAGACTAATATATACCATGACTGGAAGCCCGCTATTCTAACTCATATGAGTTCAGGGGACAGACCTGATAGGAAATCAATTAAGACTCCTCTAATTCATCATATACTACTAACTGGCAAGGACTACTCTGGGGAGTGGAGAACCAGATAAACTATGACAACAAAATTTTGAAGGAAGAATTTTTCTCCTTCTATTATTAATTATTACTAGTACACGCGATACTCATATGTTGCAATAGAACATACGCCACATCTGTTGATCAATATGTCCAGAAGGGCTTTAATTATTTTAACTCATACAAGCACGGGTCATGCATCAGTTCTGGTCATAGACTAGACAGTTAAACAAATTAGAACTCTTATCTCTAATTCTTCACATGCTATTACTCTTATTTAAACTATATAGTAATCTTATTACTACTACAAGAACTTCATCACCGTCGGTTTGTAACACCCCTTAACCGATGGTTTTCACCGACATTTGTGGAAGTGGATGGTGAAAATATCCGCCAATACGGAATCAGCAGTGATAAACTTCATCACAGTAGACTCAGCATATGATCCGGCAGTGATGTCATCTCCATCAACACCGGAACGCCGTTCCAACATGCGATCCGACGGTGATAAAGTGGATCCCCGTTGGTCTCACATACGATCCGTCGGTGATGAAGTCATCATTACTGCCTGTGTGGCATACGTGTTGGATTTAATTGGAATGACCAATTCCATTTAACAGTTAAACCAAAGGATTCAAGGCTAGGATTAATGCTAGGTAAAATTCATGATATTTTAGTAACCATTATATGGATGATTTAAAGTGGGTTATTAGTGGTTGATTAGTGAGTTACAAGTAATGGACAATGTTTATCAGCACTTCTTTTTAGCCAGAATCAGCACTACTTTTCGCTTGAGCTTGAGCTTATCAGCCAGAATCAGTACTACTTTTTAGCCATGGAATAGTGTTTTTCTCTCACAATAAATCAGCATCAGCATTAGCAGCAGCTGCAGAAACCATAAGCTGAACAACATAATGGTCTTCATGGCCATTATCATCTAGGTTGATCATTGGGTTACTTGTAATGGAAAATTGATTTGTCAGTTACTTGTAACATACATGGTGTTCAAGACTCTTATCAACCACTATGTGTTTTCTCTTGGTGTCCCTTTAAGGCTACACATGGGCGGTAGTGCGGGACATAGGGCGAGCACCCTGTCGATACTGAGCATGCCAAGACGACGCCAGCCAGTGACATGGTGTGCTGGCGCGCAGAAGGTCTACGCCGCAGAGCACCACACCACAACCCCGCTGAGCGAGCCGGCGAACGACCCCTTTTCCCTTCCCAGCGCTGAGCAGGCCACCCGTAATCTTAAGTGCAGTGCCCTTCCTGCTTGCATGTCAAGCAGCGCACCGAGACATACACGCCGCCTTGACATGGTCGCTTGAGATGTAGTTGAAGCAGAGGCTGACAAGTAGTTTGGGCGGCACAGGCACTATCGTGGCTCTGGCGCGCGCCTCCAGCATCTGTGACTATGGACTTGGCGAAATCCATAGGCGTCCAGCTTAGTGAACATGCGCGTGGGGTGGATGACCAGAGATGCGAGCTGCCCTGGTATCCCAGTTGTGCCCTAGTGCCCGGTTCCGCCCTTGCAAAAGGGCCAGCCCCGCGTGTAGCGGCCATAAACTCTGCAGGGTTACAAGAGCGGCGACGGCGACGGTGTCGGCAAGGGTTACAACTGACCGTCAGACTCGTCAGAAGAGCCCTCAGAGTTGGAGAGGCATAGCATTCCTCCCGCCCATGCTGTGTGGTGACCCAAGGAATGGAACCACGTTGGGGTTGAGAGTGAACGCCTGGGCGACGACTACACCTTGGCACTCAGCTGCTAGCGTCCGCGCTACGGCCACCACCAATGGCGGCAAAGGCAGGGACACGTACGGACCACCGTGAGGGGGACCCTGGCTCCATGGACGACAGTGGAGAAGGGAAAGAGAAGGGAGGGACTAGGGATCAAGGTGGATGTCTAGATGGCGTGCCTGGGTGGAAGGCCTCCGGCGCTGCCTTGGTGGATGCAGGGCATGCCGTACCATGTTATTGTAAATGTTATATGCTAACTTTTTCATGAGTACCGTGTTATTAAGATGCTAATTAATGTAGCTGTTTGCAGAATTTTTGTTCAATATTCATGTGCGATAATTTGGACATTTGTCAGGCTTGAGTTCTTGAATCTTGTGGGAGATGCCATCTTAAGAACAATGTTCAGTAGGGATGACCACCTTATAGAATGTATTCAAACAATATTTATTCTACGATTCTAGGATATTGGTTTGTTTCCACTAAACAAAATCAAAATTTTATTCATCATAAGTTGCAGACCGTGGAATGATGGATAAAGGAGGTGTATGCTAAAATATTGATCTCAATGATTAATCTACTTTGTTAATCAACAGAAGTATTCTAGGATACACTTATGTTTTGCACGGGCATTATTCACCTAGTAGCGTATAATAACAAAGTTATTTCTCATCAAATCAAAAGAGGTCAAAAGATGAAAATGCGAAAAGACGAGCCGCATATCGCACGCCTCGTTCCGCGTCTTCCTTACTGTACTAGCTAGGAGTACGATGCAAAGCCTTCTCTCCTCATTTCTCAAGACGAACGCGAACCGATCCCAAAATTATTCCTTCCTTCCATCGTCGGCCACCCCAATTCCCATGGAATAAAGCGCACTCGCTCTTTTTGTTGCCTGCCCCATGGAATAAAGCGCACTCTCTCTTTAATTGTGTCGCCTGTCGTGCGCGTGCCGCCCCGTGCCTCGGCTCTTTAATTATCTCCCTTCCGTTGGCATCACTGCTGCCGTCGTCGTTTCGATCAGGCCGCTGGGGGCTCATGGCTGCTCGATCGGCGCGACGGTGATCAATTTTGGCTACCGGGGGTCCGCACCATGTGGCCGGGGAGGCTACCTGACGGCACGGCGACTGATGATATGGGTGAGAAGGAGCAGGTGCCACGAGACCACAGTTTCAGGCGGCGCAACGAGGTGGCCACGGCTGCGAGGAGCGACGACGGGGCCCCATTGTTGCAATCCTGGCTGTCGCAGGGTCTCCGCGAGCGCCGGGAGAGGCTCCCTGGAGCTCGAGAGGCTGCAAGGAGCGACGACGGGGGTCCATTGTGGCAATCGTGGCTGTCGCAGGGTCTCGCTGAAAGCCGGGAGAGGCTCCCTGGAGCTCGAGAGGAGGGCATGGCGACAGATATATATGACACTGAGAACGTGCCATCTTCTCTCTACAAGCGCGTCGCCCCCATCATGCGTGCCGCCAAAGAGGTCGAGAAGACTAATCCCCGCGTCGCCTACCTCTGTGCGTACATTTCTTTTCCCATCTACTTTTCATTTCGCTACCTGTAATGCGTGGGTTAGACAGCTCTCAGACATTGTGTTTAAGAAGACCTTTTTCTCACAGAGGTTGAGAAAACCTCCGACTCTTGTTTCACTCTCACTCATAAACAGCAACACCTCAGCTCCCTGAGACTAGATTGGCCTTAGACCTGTCCTTTAGCGTGAAGCGGGCGAAAGAATTTTTTTTCGCCTCTGCCCATCGAAACGTGCCCGTGGGGCTCGAACGTAGGTCCCCGGGGTGCGACGCGGGACTGCTAGCCATCTGGTCTAGCGTCCGCCTGTATTTCGCTACCTGTAGGCTGTGGCTTGCGTGTAACTAATTAATTTATTACTATCCGTTGGTTGTGTGACATATAGGAGTTTATTGTTAGCAACAATTTTGTTGTTCGGAGGCTCGGAATGAGCATCACAATTATTGTGTCTAGTAAATGGTTAGGTGCATGCAGAACTCTTGGAATACAATTTTCTTTCTCTAAATAAATAAATATTAGTTCATTATTTCTGCTAAAAGTAGCAAATTTATAACATGACTCGGGCCGGTTGTTCTTTATTTGTGGTCCTTGATGAACAAGGTCGGTTCGCCGCGTTCGAGGTGGCACACAAGGAGGATCCAAACTCAAGTGGACGCGAAGTTCGGCAATTCAAAACGCGTCTCCTAAATGGGTTGGAAAAGGTATGCGTAGGTTGGATCCTCAACAGTCAATTTCACAACTAGACTATGCTCTCTCTGTCCCCAAATGCAGATTGATAGTACTATGTATCTTGGTGTCGTACATATGTGATAAATTAAACAGACCCAAGAGTGACATTGAAGATTAGGTCAGTCTCTGTGGAAGTTTCATATGAGTTTTATTTGCATTAAATAGATTGTCATATAGGTATTATTTTATGACATGACAGTATATTTAAAAAGAAAGAGAAAAAATAAGTTTCATCTAGATGAAACTCATTTGAGAGTGAAACTGTCATATGAGTCATGAAATTAATGCCAATGAAACTTTGAAAAAAAACTTTGTGTTGAGAGTGAGTGTATCTATGAGTCATGAAACTAAATGCCTATGAAACTCTGGAATGAATCTTTATATTGAGAATGGGTGTTTCATCCAAATTTCACTGTCTTGGTAACAACGCCATGAAAATATCCACAGAAACTGGCCTTATAAACAATAAAAAGGTTACTTCCTTTAAGTGATTGCCTTGCTCAAATTATTGATCCCTGTGTAGATATACACTAACCAATATCCTGTTTTTATTTTGTATCACTATCTATCCCAAATTATAGGTCGTTTTGGTTTTTCTAGGTACACACCCCCTCTGTCCTTGAATAAACAGATTGCTAGAGTTATCTTAAGTAAAACTTTTTAATCATTGACCCAATTTCTAGAAAAAAAACTGCCAATATTTATGGCATCAAATTAGTATCATTAGGTACACCATAAAATATATTTTCATATAATATGCTCATTGTATGTCATAGATGATGTTGTAACTCTTTTATATAAAGTTAGTCAAACTAAAGATAGTTTGTCTTGGATGGATTCTAGGAATTGATTTATTTGGAGACGGAGGGTGTAGGTTTTGCTATGTATCTGGATATACTTGTAGATATATAATAAAAAGTTATGGATCTAAGGTAAAACAACCTATAAAGTAAGATGCATAAAATGGAGGCAGTAACTGATATGATAAATATTTTGCAAAGTGTTTCTATGGTCTTACCTTTTGCTCGGTGGTCTTAGGGCTACTATTTATGTAATTCTGTCATGTGGGCTGGCTGTATCTGTGAGGTGCTCGTGACAATCTCCAAAACTGTGCACGTGTCAGTATCACATTTTTAGAGACGGATCAGTGGTAGATTTAAAAAAACATTTTAAAAGACGGTGGTCTTAAAGCTGTACCCGGCCAAGCTTTCCGGTACTGCCGTGCACCCACGCCAGCACGCTGCACACCGGCTGTGCACAACCACGCAGCCATGTACGACGGCTAAACGCGCGCCTCACCAGTGCGGCAGTGCGGCGGCACTGCACCACCCTTCATCCACACACGCTGGCTAGCCGCGCGCTCTGCTAGCATGGCTGTGATGCACGCGCGCCAGCCAGCCGCGCCCGCGTGCTCCATCAGCCTGGCGGCGCTGCACCGCCGCTCGATCAGCCACGCCAAAACGCTGCGTGTTGAGGTGTTGGGCCACGCTGTCGCTGCGGGACGCTGCCGTGCTTTGGCCACCACCTTCCACGGCCCCCGTCAGCCCGGCGACACTGCACCGCCGCTCAGCCACACGCCAGAACGACGCCAGGTATTGCAGACTGCAGTGTTCGGCCACGCCGTCGCTGCGGCCCACCACGGCGTTGCTGCAGGGCGGGGCCGCGCTTTCGCCACCACCTCGTCCCAGAGCATGAACACGCCTTGGCTGTGAGCTGAGGCTGCGCCGTTGTTGCACTTGGCCGTGTCGTCCCAGAGCGCACCAACACGAGAGAGATAAGATAAGGGAGCGTTAGTTGGAGAGAGAAACAAGCAGTGCTTCCGCCTGGTTGGGATGAGATAAGCAGGATGATCTGGCCATCGAGGAGGACGTGGGTCCCATATATATGGGAAGTGAAAACCAGATACACATTCAAAGTACGCGCGACTGACTTTATTCGTCTGAGAAATTGTAACTTTAGAAGTGGACATGACATGATCGTCAATAGAAATCAAGTCTATTTTTACGGGAGGGGATCCGTTCCAAATTATAAGCCCCGAGCTATCACTACGTGAAAAATGGTTTGTAAGAGCCAGCCCTATTTTATTGTAGGGACGATTCAATCACGAACACCCCTTACAGTGGGTTGATCGGGGCCCAGTAATCCAACCGCCCTTAAAATGCCTCAATAAGGGCGGTTGGTGATATCAACCACCCTTACAAATGGTATGATTTTTAAGGGCGGTTGGATCACCAACCGCCCTTACAAGGATCACCGACCGCCCTTACCAATACCATTTGTAAGGACGGTTGGTGATCAAACCGTCCTTACAAATACATTTGTAAGGGCGGGCTATGCCAACCGCCCCTATAGTGGGCTGATTTGTAAAAGCCCCATGGGAGGGGCGGTTGGGCCACCCACCCTTAAAGTGTCTTTTGACCCGCCCTTACAATGTCTGATTGTAGTAGTGTATGGCCGTGGCCGTGGCCGACGCATTATTGTTGTTGTTGGAGCCTGGCATATTTGATACTACCAAGTCCATATTACCCTTGTCGGAGTAGTAACAGTTAGAGAAGGGAGGTCTAGGCTTGAACACTCAACATTGCACTGGCACCATCAGAGATGAATATGACCGAGAGGGACGCAAGAAGCAACAACCTCTACTGATATTTGCTTAACCCACAAATGACAATGTTAGACAAGTCATAACAGAATAAGGAGCCTAACAAACATAATGAATCTCCTATCCTTTAGCTAACAAAACTCTAGAGCAAATTCCTGGACGTTTGTTCCTCCTTCCTCCTCACTCTACGATGAAAAACTTGTTGCAATGATGGTATGTAGTGCCGTCATACAAAAAAAGCCTCAAGTTGTTAATTGCTCCATCTTAATTTAACACGTGTCCTATCACATGCTTGATATTTGTTGCTTGATGACACAGGATGAGCAAGAGGTAAAGCGCAGGCTTGCACCGACTGATGCAGGAGAGATTATAAAGTTCTTTGAGCAATACTGCAGAGATAATCTTGAGACGGATCATGAAACAAAAAACCGGTAAGGCTGATCACTATTGTACCGCATTACTAGTCATTTGTGAAAATGGTCAGCCTGCAGCCTTAATCTTTGTTCACTTACTGTTTATATCTTTGCCTTAGGGACGAGATGGCTAGATCTTATGAGATTGCGTCAGTGCTATATGAAGTGCTAACAACTGTGACACCTTCTGAGGTTGTACATATGATTAAGTGTAATAGCAACTGAGTTATTGTGTGTGAATGCAATATGAAAATCTAGTAGCTGATGATACTATTGTTTTGCAGTACAAAAGGCCTGCTAGAGGGTTTGAGATAGAGGAAGCTTCCTTTTCCCAGTCCCAGTACAACATTCTACCCCTTCGCATTTCAGACCCCACAAACACAATATTGGAAATTCCTGAGGTCACATCTACCTTCAACATCATTCCGAGGTTGCATAAATGCCAATGGTATTAAAATTATTTTGTTGCATTGTGTTGTGAAAACTGCAGATTAAAGCTGCAGTGGAACTTCTTCGTCATAGAATAGACAACCTTCCAAAGCCAAGAACTGATTCAAGTCCAGCACCCGAAGTGCTGGATGGACCTGTTTTTAATGATTTGTTTGATTGGCTCTGGCTAACTTTTGGATTTCAGGTGAAAACTCAACTGATATAAAATTTTGTTTTATAGATCCACAGTTTAATGCCTGATCGAAATCTTTGTATGACTTGTCATTTGGAGTTTAGAATTTTTTTTTGTTTTATTGCAGTGTCTTATTTTCATATGTCCATTGTTCTCAAAACCACAATCATGGATATCAGGTTCCAAACTTGGTAGTTTTATTATTTAACCGCATCATTTTTATGTTGTTCATCATTTCACTAAGAAGAAAACTATTCATAGAAGAAGGAACTGATGCAACAGGGAAAACAGCAAGAACCATGCCAAAAGAATCCTATTACAAATCTCATCGGAAAGGGAACATCGTTAGGCCACACAAGATTGCAATCTGCGCTGAGAACCAAACTGACCAAACAACAACAAGGCCATAGGCAGCTCAGCACCTTAGCACCAGTCACACACCATAACTTCACTTCATCTTTGATATCCCTAACAACTAGAATATTTAAGGGAACTCCTTATCAAAGACTCACCCATTGGCCATTGTAGTACTTCACAAGCCATAGAAAACAACCAAAATTACTTAGGAGATAAAACCATTGCATCTTGCATTAGGATTTGATAGTTTACAGGTTTTCGTAGCTTGATATGCATGATAACACAACAAATCCAAACAGTTTGTCGACAGTAGATAGATTCTATGTGTCCTTATAAATCCGAACAGTTTGACAATAGTTAGATTATGTGTCACACATTAAAGTAGACGATGTTTGGTTAACAGTTCAAGACATCGGTTAAGGTTGCAAATCTTAAAATTTTGCTACACCTCATCACATCTAAATCATTGAACATAACTAGCCCATCCTTTGAATACATTGGCACTGATGGTATTGGTGTTCAATAATTCTGACCTTTCATGGATATACTCAAAACAAATAGTTATTTTAGCTTTTACTTCCCACTGTAGCTGTAATTAATTATTTTTCTAACTTTTCCTACACTTTAGTTAAAAATTAGTTATGTTTACCATGTTGTTTATTCATATTTTGTGATGTGTTTGTTCAATTATTGCAGAAGGACAATGTGGAAAATCAAAAGGAACATTTGATTTTGCTGCTTGCAAACATTGATATGAGAAAAGGGGGTAGTGGCCACCAAAGTGAAACACACAATCACAAGGTAGGCCTCTCTAATACAAATTCCTTCAGTATAGTTGTTCTAGAATGAATTTGTTATGAATAGTACTTATATTCATAATGAGAGTTCAAGGCACTCATATATGCAAATACATGTACATGAAAATATGTAAAAAAAACCATATACGCTTGGGAATAGAAAAGAATTTCATACATATAACAACCTCCAAGCTTAAGGTGGATCAACAAAAGCTAATTTGGATTGACAAACATGTTTTGCGCTCTAGTATGCACCTTCTGAACAATATCAGCCAATTAAAGCTTGGAGGACACTTTTGCAATAGCAAAAACCTCATTTTCAACCTATTCTCCAATGTAAGAAGGAACAATAATATGAATGTGCTAGGTAAGCCAAAACTTCCTTGGATCATGTGCAATACTGACAACTCTATACCCTTATACAAAAGAGGCGTTACTACTGAAACTAAGCCATGAAACTACTAATGTAACAATTGTAGCCTACTAAGATGTATTGTCAAAAGTGTCATAGCCCACAACTCATTATCAACACTTGAATGTTAAACAATTGTGTACTTGCTAGTCTTCAAGCAATAAGGTAATCACTAAGAGAAACATGGTAGAGAGAGAGAGAGGGAGGGAGCATTAGTCCCACCTTAGTTATTTAAATAGGTTCGGACCAGCTTTTAATCCTTCTTGTTCCAAACATATTACCTTTGAGTTAACCCTTTTACACAAGCCAGGTGTGTATGTATAAGAGAGATGCTATGTGTATAGGATCCCGTTCCACGTGAGCAGCTGTTCCGTTAGTGGATTTGGGACAGAGTGTTACACCGATAGTATCAGAGCACTCTCGTTGCACGTGTGCATGCATTCTGTCATCCAATGGAGGGGATATGACATGGCCGTGACACCGAGGGGAGATCTTGGGTATTAATCTACCATGAATGTAGTAAGCTGATGAGGGTTGGCCTTTTTTCTATGTATAGCCTACAAATCATGGGTTACGAACCATATGAAATCGAAATGGTATTAATTAAGCACACTCCAAACCAACCCAAACTATTTCCCATTGATGTATGTCTTCCCAGCTTTTAGCAACATCTGAACTTTAGGTGTCAAAGAAAAAAACTTTCTGAAGGAGTCAAAAGCTTCCTCAGCCTTATAGCATTGTGATTCTACAGTAGGTTGAACAAAGATAGATGGTGGTCACCCAACATTGATATGTACCAACGTAATGCTGCTATACAACTAGTTAGGTTTAATGCCTCGGCTTGAGACTAAAAAACAAGTAACTTTCCTAATGCCACACTGAAGATACTTCTCTTGTTGTGCATTATATTCACTTCTCATAGATTAGTGAATGTCCCTTGCAGGTCATATAGCATGTTCTCGTTTTGCTTGATTTTTGCAACCTGTTTTCCACATGATCTTCTAGATTGGCCATGATTTCAGAACTAAAGGTCATTTGAATAGACCATTAGAAAATGGTGCCTTTGTTCTCCTTCAGGCAACTTTCTGTTAGTTTTTTGTAGTGATAGGTTAGCTAGCCACTGGAGATGAAGAAAAGCTATACAGACTTTTCAAGTTTCTCAGCTTCTTCGATGTCTATACTCATTTAAAAATCTTCTCATCCTATACTTCATGTGTTTAACATCAAGTTAGACCTGGAACTTGTGCTCTATGAGTGTTCTCTGTATTCCAGCATGTTTGTTGTTTCCACGTGAAGGGTTCTCCGTATTCTATGAATGCTCTTTGTTTTCTCGCGGAGGAAGTCTATGAGCTTTTTTTACTTCTTCTTGAAGCTGTCCCTCGATGTGTTCAAAGTGGGTTAGGTTGCCTAGGTTCAGTTAGAAGGGCTATTCCTTTATTTACTAAAGAATAGTAAGCCCATCATAAATCCTTTTCTTCTTTTCCTATGGCAACTACCAGATTGAAACCTGATCACTTGACATTATCTCTTAAATTTCCATAGAATGCATTGATTCCCATCAAGCCACCATATTATATATCTAGTCCAATTTATCTATGTTGAATTATCATGATTATTTGTTGATGGTGTATATTATAATGGGATATTACTTCTAATACGACATGCAGATACATAGTGATACAATCACATACTTGACAAGGAAAATTTTTCAGAATTACATCTCTTGGAGCCAATATTTACACTTGGAATCAAACATCAAGTAAGTAGTGTAGGACCTTGTTGCTCATCTGGGAATCGAACTCTTGAACCTTGAAAAGCTAAAATTATTTTCATGTTTCAGAATTCCACATGGCACCTCCACACAACAACCAGAACTTCTTTACATAGGGTTGTATTTGCTGATATGGGGTGAAGCATCTAATGTGCGCTTAATGCCTGAATGTCTTTGTTACATCTTCCATCATGTAAGTGTAATTTTATTTTATTCTTGTTTCGGATAACGTCTACTTTTTATTATTTCTTAAACCAGTTATATTTTTAGAAAAAAATTCTTTTACCAATGCCATTTTGCACTTGTTCTCTATACAGGCATATGTATTGTGGAATTTTATCTTATTGCTCTGTTAAATTTCCATCTTTTATCATGTTGTTTGTATATGCAAATCACAATGGTCTACCCTTCATACACTACACCACAACACTAAAATGCCGTCGGACGGTGGTGGCAAAAAGTTAACAATTAGCGTTGAATTGTTGGTCAGTAAAGATTAGCATCTAACCCTCAGTCAGTAATTCAACATACTCCGATGGTCCATCCATCGCTATGCATATTTTCATTTGCCATTAAATGATCAGTCGCTATATCCTATTATCTGGCTCAGATAGTCCGTCGGTGAATAAAACCCAATCTTGGCGTGCTCCCAAAGCCGTCTCCCACACTATTTTGGCCCAGTAATGGCCTCCAAACCCTAACCCCTCATCCTCATCCTCCTTCCACACACGCCACCACAGATGACTGCACACGTCCCTCCTGACTCGCCCACCGGCCACAAATCGCTGATGCGCGCATAGCTCCTCTAAAATTCTGCCTGCCGCCTCCCAAATCGTCTTTGCATGTCGCTCCTCCCCTAAATCACACGCCGCACAGCGCCCCAAATCTCTCACCTGCTTTGCTCCCATATTGCCACCCCTGCTTCTCAAATTGCTGCATCCCATGGCCCGCTTGTCTGAGCACTTGCCGCACTGTCATTGCAGCACGCAAAGCTCCTTCTGGTGCTGTACCAGATCTGGTGTCATCACTGAGGGACATCCGGCGGCCAAGTTCGTCGCACGCAAAGATGCATCTTTTGGCGCCCTCATGCACAAAGCTCTATTTTCTTCCGGTGAAATCATGCATTGCACCCTGTACTTCTGCTTCCTTCAGATCCCTGCTTCAGGCTCTACAGGTGGTAATTGTGGTCCTCCTTGGACTTCCCAGGCACAGCGCAGGGGTTGGTGTAGACTAAAGCTACTATGGATTGGGGTAGTGCCTAATTTAATCTGTTTCATTGAGCCCGATGGATTATTGGTCGCTAAAACTTCTAAAGAGCTGTTGGTCGGTATAAAGTAGCGCCATCAAACAGTCGGTCGATAAAGACCGGGTGGGTCGCTATATACTTATAGTGATGCCTTTTACAACGACCATAGGCATCAGTCAGTATAGCGTTTTAGTGACCGACTGTCCGTCACTGTAGAGACTTTTAGCGACACCAATGTAGTCGCTGCTTTAAGTCTGTGGTGTAGTGATATGTTGTGATTAATAAGTGCTTTTTAATCCATGCTTGAAGGTTGCAATGCTTTATCATTGTACTGTGCTGAGGTTAAAAGTTAAATTCTGTCATGCAGAGGCTACATTAAATTTTAAACATACATATTCATATATTTTAAAACATTTCAAGACAACCAAGAGTAGAAGAACTTTATTATATCTTAATAGATTAATTACAACAGGTTTGCCATTATTTTTTAGAATTAGAGAATATATAAAAGTTAAACTGTCATGCAAAGGCTACACTAAATTTGAAACATACATATTCATATATTTGGAAACATTTCAAGGCACTAAGTAGAAGAACTTAATTATATTGTAACAGATTAAGGACATAATATTTTCCTTTAATTTTTAGAAGGAAAGAATACACTAGAAACTGACATACAGTCACCATCATGTTCATTGTTGTCAGATATGTAGAGACGTATATACTATTTGTTAGTATTTGTCTCTTGTGTGTTACGTCAATGAAGATGGATTTGTATGGACAGTTTATATAACCATACCATGAGTGAAGATGAATTTGTACTAGCGGTTTTAAAACTAGCACTAGGGAAGTGCAGGTGTACCATTTCTACTGGCCTGTCACAATTGTAGGTTAAACCGCGGCTAGTACAAATCATTTTTTTTCAACCTGTACAAACCGTTTTATACTAGTAATTACCTTGTGTAATACCACTTTTTAGGCATATGGAATAGACTAACTATTTACTTCACAACATATGCTTGGCGTCCGTATTTTAGTTAGCACTGTAGTCCAATGATAGCAGCAGCAATCCCCTTGTGCTTGTACCTCCTCGGCGGTTGCAGACCGCTCCGCAGAAAGCCACCTGGTGCCTGCTTTTCCCGCGCGTCCACTTGCCAAGTCCTCCCACAGTCCCATTCCCCTTGGTGCACATGGGCTGCCGTGCCTCTTTCCCCACATAAACATGGCCCAATGCACGGACCTGTTTCCCACGATGCTGACTCTATGCGAGACAGGCATCTGCGCTTTTCCCCTACAACCGCATGACAGTTCATGCGGTGACGTGTTCTGCCCCCTTCTTTGCCCCTCTTGGCGCTTAGCAACACCCCATCTCCTCTGTTAGAATCTGTCCTAGTTATGCACAACAGTCCTTGGATCTTTGAAAGAATATTGCGAGTATGACACAACCTTGCATCATATCAAGAATGAATTATATAGAAAACACTAGAGAAAGGCATTAAAGCAACCACAACAAGAGAGTAGTATTTGGCGAAGCCGACCGCAAATTCTATTAGCACAACTCCAAAGAGTAGAAGTGATTGTTGCTCCCTCACAACCCTACTTGACCATCTAGGACACTATGCTTCTTGTTCTATACAAGAATCTAGTGCAATTTAACTGCTAGCCTAATCCTCTTGAGCACTCCTAATTGCTCCTTACAAGTCTTGGATGAGACATTTGTGTTGACTTTTTGATGCATATGGACTCTACGCATTGTTTATATAGTCCCCTCCAAGGTTCTCACATATGCAAGTAGCAGGCCTACTCCGAGTAGGATTCTTCACTCAAGTCCTAATAGGACTAGAAGTCCTAAAAGCACACCTCAATTGAATCCTATTACAAGTAGAATTTTAGTCACCATACAACAATCTCCATCTTGACTCTAATTCGTTCAAGTCAATGTGCTTCCCAATAATTCGCTCTAAATCGACCTTTTCATATTTATACTCGCACATTTAGATGGTCCCACCACATGGGCTCATGCACAACACCATTGTGTGCGTACCAGGGTCCAAGCAGAAGTGTCTAAACCTTTCACTTGAGACATCCATTGTTCTGTAGTTTGGTTAACCCCACCACCTTCTCCTATGGCCCTCCATGCCATAAGTTTGTACCACCTCCAATCTCCACCTGCTCGCTGGTACTGTGTGGTTGGCCCTACCACATCTTCCTTCTTCCAACAACTTCCAATAGCTCGCATAGGACAGTTAGATTTTGCAAATGTTTTTGTAGCCTTGCACTTGACTGAAATTGAGATTTGACTATACCTACTATCAGATTATTTTGCTTCGGCAATATCGAGCAACGTGATCACGTAGACGGAATCAGATGGTAGCACACGAGACACAGAGATTTATAATGATTCAGGGTGGGGTGCGCGCTAATCCCTACTCTAGTGGAGCGGCTGCTCTTGTATTCGTATGCTCAATTATAGGGGCTATTGCTCCTAGCTACATAGTAGATTGGAATGGTCGAAGATGGATCCTGAGCTCGAGGTCCCTACCCTCCTTTATATAGGTAGGAAGGTAGGGTTACAGAGAGGACGATCGGGTTAAGAGATTGAGTTTCTAGTTTGATGCATGATATGTGCAACAGATTAAACCTAGCTATCATCCAGGTACACCCGCCTTGGCTTGCCTTGACCTCCACATTAGTTGATCACGTCAGCCCTTGCGGGCCTCCTCCTCGACGACTGCTGGGCTGATAGCCTGGCGGTGGTCACACATACGGGCGGTGCAGGTATTCCTAGCCCATATATCTGACAGTAGCCCCATAGGACTTAATGATAAGCTAGCATGTAGTTTTAGCCCTTGGACCGTCGCAATTTCCCCTGCAAGTTCTGTGTACTGTAAGTACCAATGAGCATTTTCGTCGGGTACCAAAGATTTGAGCAGCATAGCTTGATATTCCCAAGCATTGGGGAGCCAATATGTTGCCATTCGAGTACCAAGAGCATTTCTCAGGTAGAGAGAATCTTCTTCAAGCATCGAGTGGGGTGGCGGTACGCCATACATCAAGGAACATAGTTCCCTGGCAGCTATAAGTGCCTGGATCAGGTGGTACACCTTATATCAGGAAACGTAGTTTCCTTGGCATAGCCCTCGGGACGATGTCAACGTCACGTTCGGGTGGTGGTCCCCAATAATCGGAAGCGTGGCTTCCAAGACGTCCGTAGGCGCCATGTTAGGGTGAAAACACCGTTGTACTCGGAAAGTCGATTCCCGACGTATTCAGCCGCAGAACAATAATGAGGATGGGGTAGATGCATCTCCATTACTCGTGCTTCACTATGCTAGTTGATTTTTAAAGTGATCTAACATAGGTCATTTTTGTTAACAGACACTAAGGGCGTCACATTTTTCTTCGAGACCCGTTAAGTAACGTGATCCGAATTTTTATGAGCCTCATTAGTGGGAAGAGCAAGGACATTGTCTTGGAGCCCTGAGGCCAATATAACAATCTCATGGGTCAAGGACCACTGTGGATGAGTAACGAACGCGTGAGCAGCTATGGGCAGTTGCGCATATTAATCTTCGAGCTAGTAACAAGTAGAACGAGTGAACATCCGCTATCACCGAAAGGAAGCGGCGGGGCAAAGCCTGACCAGCGGGGGCACATTGTAAAACTCTTTTTCCAAATTTTAGGGGCTCGTACTTTGGTTAGAGCCATGGGCCAACCAGTTTTCTGGTTTCCCACAAAGGGGCACACATCTGCTGAAATAAGGTACTTCGAGCTCATCCGGATATTGGGAGATTTACCTGACACAGAGTGTTAGAGGTTTTAGGGTCAGACTGGTAACCCTCCTGAATACCCCCTGACTCTAGTAGGAGCAGGGTCAATAGTGAATGAATCACTACCGCTTACACCTACTGAGGGGGTGAGCCAGGCCAAGTACATGATCTGAGTGTCAGATCACTCGCCTGCACCGGGTTGGGCGACGGTGTGTCAAGATCGGGCCACTGGGAACCATGAGTGAGTTTGCTTACCGGAAGCTGGAGCGTCGGTGCTCGTGGCTCATTTTCCCATGCACAAACGCATGCAGTTGCGGTGTCATTCGTGCGCTGTTTCCTGCTTATATAAGGAAGAGGGGGGGCATAAATGGGCATAATTTCATGTGCACAATGTTGGGCTTACCTCCCTTTCTCTAACTCTTCGACTTCCTCCGCCTCTATCTCCTTAGATCCGATCTGTTGGAGCGCGTGGGGAGCTCGAGGACAGAGGTTTCTAGGCAGGGGTGGCTGAGTGCTATCTGTCCATCCGTCCTGCTTTTATCGGGTAAGTCCTTTGACCGACCCAAACTGGGTGAACTTGGGATTTTGTGTTTCTTCTCACTGGGTGTCCTTCCAGGCTTCTTGTGCTTGATGACACGAGCCCTCCTCCTCCCAAATCATCAAGCAGCGCCACAGCGGTGGAGGCCATGGTTCCACTAGTAGCCACGATGGTTGAAGATGAGGCAGGTCGTCTTCAAGCGCAGCTAGAGGCCGTGCAAGCGGCGATGGCTAGGTCAAAGTGGGAGGTGGCTGCCACTGGGGCATCCCGCGTTGAAGCCTAGGCGTAGCTTCTTGGTAAGTTCCTAGTGAGATTCCCTGTTCATCCTTCCATAGGTGTCCTGTCTTGATGAGCGGTTGCTTTGCTTGTGCTTTCCAGTCGCCCAAGAGCAATTGGCCACTGCCCAAGGCAGGGTGGAGAGGCTTCATGAAGCCAACTCCATCTTGGCCAAGCAGGTGATGGAGGTGGAGCACGACCGTGATGTTGCTGCGGCCGATTCATCTGCCACGGCGGTTAAGGCAGGTCAATACAGGGACCTTCATGCTGCCTTACTGGAGGCATGTGGTGGTGTTATTGATGTGCTCTCGCCGGTTGGGGTGAGTGTGGAGGACCATCTATAGGGATATGGGGATGCTACGCTAGCCGGAAAACAAAATTTTTCGACCCCATAAACTAGGAACTACTGCTAGTTACAGGTTACGGGATTACCACTAGACGCGTAGGTGCAGCGGAAGCGACTCGATGTAGTCGAACGCGTCGTAGCAGTGCCGTGCAGTTGCGTGGTCGTCCGTCACGTCCACCCTCCGCTCATGGATCGTCCCTCTTGTGCGGTTCGTCCTTGTGCTCTAGATGCAGCACCTCCAAGGTATCCCACACGTATGGGGAGGAAGCGTTGCGCCTCCGGACTGCTAGGTCCGCGAGGAACAGTAGGCGTGAGCGTGGGGAGGGTGACGGCGGCGGCTGCTCAATGGCGTGAGTCATATGGCCGCGCCCCCTCCCTCTCTTATATAGGCATCTCTAATCAGCCCCAAGTTGGAGGCCCAATTAGAAAACCCTAAGCCTAGTCATATTCGGGTCCAACCCGAATTGGGCTTCCAACCCCTTAAGCGTGCGACCCTATGGGTTCATGTACATATAGACGTGGCCCGAGGACTCCTACTCGGCCATTAGTTGATAGCGGTCTCTAGCAAGACGTGTCAACTCCTATGTGTACACAAAGATCATATCAGACGAACCACCACAAACCATATACATGTCATTCCTTTTGCCACACGATATTTGGTCCAACTCATAGGTTAACACTTAACCTAAGCATGGTCATGCATTTATTGATCCAATCATTAGAGTGTTCCATTGATATCTCTCTCACATAGAGAGGGGCAAATTCCATCTTAATTGTCTATGTCTCACAGCATGTTTCTTGACAAACCCAACGACCACCTTTATAACTACCTAGTTATGGAGTAGCGTTTGATAATCTCTAAGTAGGTCATTTCACATCTTGAGTACATACAACAATCTCAGGTCTGAGGACATAACGTACATGATGTGAATCGAGACAATAACAACATCTCGTGTTGGGTCAGTCCAGCCTACATGTCACACATGTGCCCACATTATTAGTTTGACATCTCTATGTCTATGACTTGTGAAACCTAGTCATCAACTAATAATGTGCTGATCTAATATTCATGTGCGTCCTAACATGAACTCCGATTAGGGACCATTCTAGAATAACCATACAAGTAAAAGAGTTTCACAAACAATTCACATAATTGCTAATCGATACAAGTTGTCTTTAATGGATATTCAATGGACTCATAAAATGTCATGGATACAAGGCAATACAATCATCTCTATGATAACCTCTAGGGCATACTCCCAACAATCTCCCACTTGCACTATAGTTAATCTCGAAGATATCTAATACCCATAGCTCTCACGTGCGCCTCATGCTTAGGCTGTGGAAGAGCCTTTGTCAAAGGATCTGCAACATTTGAATCCGTGTGTATCTTGCACATCTTGATCTCATCTCGTCTAATAAACTCTCGAATGAGGTGAAATTTCCACAGTACATGTTTGTTCTTTTGGTGATTCCTTGGCTCTTTAGCCTGCACTATCGCCCTATTATTATCACGATGTAGATTCAATGGGCTAGACGCATCAGGAAACACACCAAGCTCAATGAGGAACCTCCTCATCCAAACACCTTCCTTTGCAGCTCCAGAGGCTGCAATGTACTCGGCTTCTGTTGTAGAATCGGTCACCGTCTCCTACTTGGAACTTTTCCAACTAACAACACCACCATTTATTGTGAACACAAAACCTGATTGAGATTGTGAATCATCCGTGTCAGTTTGGAAGCTAGCATCGGTGTAACCATTTACAACGAGCTCCTCCTCACCTCCATAGACTAGGAACACATCTCTAGTCCTTCTCAAGTACTTAAGGATGTTTTTGACAAGTGTCCAGTGACTCTCACCTGGATCAGCTTGGTATCTGCTCGCAACACTTAGAGCATATGAGACATCTAGGCGAGTACATATCATGGCATACATGATAGAACCAATAGCCGAGGCATATGGAACCTTACTCATGCGCTCCCGCTCTTCAGCTGTCAAAGGACACTATTTTTCACTAAAGCGCATACCATGTGACATAGGCAAGAACCCTTTCTTGGACTGCTCCATTTTGAACCGTTTCAACACCTTGTCAATGTACGTATCTTGGCTTAAACCTATAAGCCTCTTTGATCTATCTCTATAGATTTTTATGCCCAAAATGTATGTTGCTTCTCCTAAATCCTTCATAGAAAAAGTATTATTCAGTGAAGTCTTTACAGATTGCAACATAGGAATGTCATTTCCAATCAATAGTATGTCATCCACATACAAGATTAGAAATACTACAGCGCTCCCACTTTCCTTCTTGTAAACGCAAGGTTCTTCATCATTCTGACGGAAGCCAAACCCTTTGACTGCCTCATCAAAACGAATATTCCAACTCCGAGATGCTTGCTTTAACCCATAAATAGATTTCTTAAGCTTGCATATTTTTCCAGCATTGTTAGGATCAACAAAACCTTCAGGCTGTATCATATACACGTCTTCTTCCAAATTTCCATTTAGAAAGGCTATTTTAACATCCATCTGCCAAATCTCATAATCGAAATAAGCAACTATTGCTAGAATGATCCAGATAGATTTAAGCATCGCTACCGGCGAGAAAGTCTCGTCGTAGTCAATTCCTTGAACTTACCGAAAACCCTTTGCAACAAGTCGAGCTTTATAGACGTGAACGTTTCCATCCATATCCATTTTCTTTTTATAGATCCATTTGCTCTCTATGGGTCTAACCCCATCAGGCGGATCAACCAAGTTCCAAACTTGATTTTCACTCATGGAATCTATCTCGGATCTCATGGCACTTTGCCATTTCTCGGACTCTGGGTCCATCATTGCTTCCGCGTATGTCGCAGGTTCGTCATCGTCTAACAATAACAAATCGCCACGTAATGCATGGATTCTAGCTGACCTTCGTGGTTGTGGCAGTGTCGCTATTGCCATAGGTATGTCAACATGTTCTGCTACATCAGCATCACTCGTGGAATCATTCCCTATTGGCTCATCCTGAACTTCTTCAAGATACACCTTCTGTCCAGTTTTCTCTCTTTTGAGAAACTCTTTCTCTAAGAAAACACCGTTTCGAGCAACAAACACTTTGCCCTCTGATCGGTTGTAGAAATAATACCCTAAAGTTTCCTTCGGATATCCCACGAAAAAGCACTTGTCCGACTTGGGTGTTAGTTTATCTGATATAAGTCATTTGACATAAACTTCACAGCCCCAAATTTTTAGAAAAGACAAACTGGGACTCTTACCAGTCCACATCTCATATGGTGTCTTAACTACGGACTTAGACGGTACCCTATTGAGTGTGAAAGCGGCCGTTTCTAGAGCGTATCCCCAAAACGATAAAGGAAGGTCCGACTAGCTCATCATAGACCGAACCATGTCCAACAAAGTCTGATTACGTCGCTCGGACACGCCGTTTCTCTTAGGGGTTCCAGGTGGCGTAAGCTGTGGAACAATTCCGCAACTCTTTAGATGATTGCTAAACTCGTGGCTCAAATATTCGCCTCCACGATCGGATCGCAAGGCCTTAATTTTCTTGCCACGTTGATTCTCTACTTCATTCTGAAATTCTTTGAACTTTTCAAAAGTCTCAGACTTATGTTTCATTAAGTAGACATAGCCATATCTACTAAAATCATCAGTGAAGGTAATGAAGTATTGAAATCCACCTCTAGCTGTCGTGCTCATTGGTCCACATACATCAGTATGTACAAGTTCCAACAAGTCTACCGTCCTCTCAGGAAAACCTGTGAAAGGCGCCTTGGTCATCTTTCCCATTAAGCAAGTCTCACACGTCTCGTATGATTCAAAATCAAACGAAGTTAGAAGCCCATCCGTATGGAGCCTCTTCATGCGATTCTCACTTATATGACCTAAACGATAATGCCACATATAAGTAGGACTTAACTCATTAAGCCGAGGCCTTTTAACATTAACATTATAGGCAGGTTCATCATCAAGATTTAAAATAAATATCCCATTCACAATGGATGCAAAAGCCACAAACATGCCATTCTTAGAGATCACACAACCATTGTCTTTACTCGCAAATGAATAACCATCCTTCATCAAACATGAAGGTGACACAATGTTTCGACTTATACTAGGAACATAATAACAATTATTCAATTCCAAAATAAATCCTAATGGCAGGTGGAGTTGCATCATCCCAACGTTCAACGCAGCAACTCTTGCATTATTGCCCACGCGGAGATCAACTTCTCCTTTTCCCATGCTTCTACTTCTTATCATTCCCTGCATCGTATTGCAAATATGAGCAACCGATCCGGTATCAAATACCCAAGAATTAATATAAGAGTTAGCGAGGAAAATGTCTGTAATGTAAACAACAAGTGTATGAGCAACGGCAGTACCTTTACCACCATCCTTCTTTAAGGACTCCAAATACAGCTTGCAGTTCCTCTTCCAACCTTTACCCTTACAATGAAAGCACTCTTCATCAGCAGATGGTCCAGTCTTGGGCGCAGGTGGGTTTGGCTTAGAGGTCTCACCTTTGGCCTTGCCCTTGCCCTTTTGCTTCCTCCAAGCATTGCCCTTCTTCTTAAAGTTAGGCATGTTTTGGACCGCCATCACATGGCTAGTGCCAGCACCTTTCTTGATGTCAGCCTCTGCTTTTTTGAGCATGCCACACAATTCATTCAAGCCCTTCTCCGCCCCATGCATATGGTAGTTTGAAACGAAGTTTCCATAGCTGGGCGGAAGAGACGCGAGAATGAAATCAGTAGCCAACTCTTGGCCAATTGGGAAGCCTAGCTTCTCCAACCTTTGAGTGTAACCAACCATTTTGATCACATGTGGCCCAACTGCTGCGCCCTCTGCTAGCTTTGTTTCATCAAAAGCCTTTGAGACATTGAACCTTTCAGTCCTAGCTTGAGTCTGGAACATATCATTGAGCGCCACGATCATATCGTACGCTGCATGGTTGTTGTCGAACTGCATCTGCAGATCTGGTTCCATACAAGCAAGCATAAGGCAACTCACTTCAAGATCAGCATCACATGCTCTCTTATAAGCGTTTTTCTCAGCAGCCGGTGCATTGTCAGCAGGCTCTTCAGGTAATGGGGTGTCTAGAATTTCTTCCTTTTTTCTCAGCCCTGAGAACAATTCTCAGGTTGCGGATCCAATCCGCATAGTTTGTTCCATTCAACTTATCTTTCTCAAGAATTGAACGCAAAGTAAATGGTTAATTGCTAGGCACCATTTATCTACAACAAAAGTAATGCAAAATACTAAGACAAAGTATCCAAGACATAGTAAATCATATTAAAATCTTAATAGAATCTACTCCCACTAAAATCAATATCCCTCAATTGAAACTTAGTGATTCAAGACCCACAACTAACAAGTCTACTAGTGAGTTTTAGCATCACCGCTAGAAGACATGGTAGATCGGTAAGCAACTCTTTGCTAATCATATCACATATGACTCTTGTTGTTGGGTAGCATCTATATGCTGTGGTGCCCAACTCCTTATGCTCCAAGGTCCCTAACCATTAGGATGACCTTGTTCAAGTAACCAACCCTTATGTAGTAAGTATCCGATACGAACCTGCCTAGTCAAGGAAAACTAGTGGCACCCTAATTTCATACACCCACCACCGATTGTACAAGACACATGACAGTGCAAGGTTTGGGGAAGCATATAACTTAAACATTACTGAGGGATTGTTCTACTTCACTATCGCATATGTAGACAAAAACATTAGCACGTGAAAGTAGAACATAATAATAAGAACGACATTATCACATATATGACTTGGTATAGCCCATTGTCACTTTGGGGGATCTCCATCTCCATCAATCTGTACATCATGATGATCTCCATCTCCATGACCCATGTACGCCGTCCATCAGTGATGAATCCACCAAGACTATCTATCACTAAGGCAAGGCAACAAAGTAATGTTACACAGTCGCGGATAGGATCATCACAGTTTGGCACGCAGGCCATTACATCAAGTTGACAATATCTATGTGGCTCCAGCCATATTGTCATTCTCATGACATGCAAGCCATGAATTAATTACATACATGCATCACATACACATAAAGGCTATACCAGTCATGAATTCCTGCAAAACAGAGTTAACCGATTCCGACGTCTAAACTTAAAACGTCCAGAACACCATCTTCCTGGCCTTTTTTCGCAAATCTAATTTCGGTGAACCTGAATGTAAAATTTTCTGTAGATTAATTTTGATATAAAATTCGTCTCAATCCGAAGTCGTATGCAAAAGTTATGGCTATTTTACCGAATAGCACTTTTCCTGCACCCCGACGCCTGGGAGTAGATCCAATCCACCGCCGCCACGCATCATATGCGCTCGGCACTTGACCTATGTTCGATTCGATCAATCTAATTGATCTCCATCTCGCCATGGTTGGGTTTACATGTATCACTTAACTCGGATGGCGGAATTCCGACCGGTACGAGTAGATCGTTACAAGACCAAAGCAGCAAGATCACGAACCATGATCAGAGACTCATCTACAACCGTGCATATCTCCATATGCATACAACCGAACCAATAACGAAGCAGCTACGGCTTCGATACCACTATAGGGATATGGGGATGCTACGCTAGCCGGAAAACAAAATTTTTCAACCCCATAAACTAGGAACTACTGCTAGTTACAGGTTACGGGATTACCACTAGACGCGTAGGTGCAGCGGAAGCAACTTGATGTAGTCGAACGCGTCGTAGCAGTGCCGTGCAGTTGCATGGTCGTCCGTCACGTCCACCCTCCGCTCGTGGATCGTCCCTCTCGTGCGGTTCGTCCTTGTGCTCCAGATGCAGCACCTCCAAGGTATTCCACATGTACGGGGAGGAAGCGTTGCGCCTCCAGACTGCTAGGTCCGTGAGGAACAGTAGGCGTGAGCGTGGGGAGGGTGACGGCGGCGGCTGCTCAATGGCGTGAGTCATATGGCCGCGCCCCCTCCCTCTCTTATATAGGCGTCTCTAATCAGCCCCAAGTTGGAGGGCCAATTAGAAAACCCTAAGCCTAGTCATATTTGGGTCCAACCCGAATTGGGCTTCCAACCCCTTAAGCGTGCGGCCCTATGGGTTCATGTACAAATAGATGTGGCCCGAGGAATCCTACTCAGCCATTAGTTGATAGCGGTCTCTAGCAAGACGTGTCAACTCCTATGTGTACACAAAGATCATATCAGACGAACCACCACAAACCATATACATGTCATTCCTTTTGCCACACGATATTTGGTCCAACTCATAGGTTAACACTTAACCTAAGCATGGCCATGCATTTATTGATCCAATCATTAGAGTGTTCCATTGATATCTCTGTCACATAGAGAGGGGCAAATTCCATCTTGATTGTCTATGTCTCACAGCATGTTTCTTGACAAACCCAAAGACCACCTTTATAACTACCCAGTTACGGAGTAGCGTTTGATAATCTCTAAGTAGGTCATTTCACATCTTGAGTACATACAACAATCTCAAGTCTGAGGACATAACGTACATGATGTGAATCGAGACAATAACAACATCTCGTGTTGGGTCAGTCCAGCCTACATGTCACACATGTGCCCACATTATTAGCTTGACATCTCTATGTATATGACTTGTGAAACATAGTCATCAACTAATAATGTGTTGATCTAATATTCATGTGCGTCATAACATGAACTCCGATCAGGGACCATTCTAGAATAACCATACAAGTAAAAGAGTTTCACAAACAATTCACATAATTGCTAATCGATACAAGTTGTCTTTAATGGATATTCAATGGACTCATAAAATGTCATGGATACAAGGCAATACAATCATCTCTATGATAACCTCTAGGGCATACTCCCAACACCATCTGGACAATGTCCTGAGGTGGTTTAGAGAAGTGATTCGTCACATGTTTTGTCATGGAGCCACGCGGGCATTGGTAGCCGCCTCCCTTTGGAGCAACGAGGACCTTTGTGACATGGCAATCGGGTTTCCACCAGTGGAAGGCCTGAAGATGTCAATGCTCTAGTCATGGAGTTTAGGGGTGCGGCAGGCGCCATTGCCAAATCTGAGAAAGTAGAGGATGTAATCCGATTTGCTCCTTATGATGTGTAAATTGCATTAGCCTTGAAATAAAGACTTTTGCATTTCGTGTTTTGTGTTCTCCTAAGTAGTTGCTTCATGGCTTGCGTAGTATTGGTCGTAGCCCTGGGATCACCATAATAGGTTAGCATAACGTATCATGATGATTGATAGGAGTCCAAAATACACATCGCCTAATCGCGGTATACTTAGAATTTTTTTGATCGTGTAGCCCCCGAGTGCCTCGACAAGTCAGTGTGACTTGCTAGGGTGCTTAGTTTAAGCCCAAGGACATACCGATTGACTTTTTTGATGCGGTCTACTACCTTTATGATGGGTTAGTTATCGCACCACCCATGAGTTATACCCTAGTGTAGGGCTGCTTTTTTACGCATAGAACCATCGCAACAAGTCAACGTTCTAGGCGTTCATGTAGACTTCACCTTCCATGTTTGCCAGCTTGTATGTTCTCGACCTTAGCACATCAGCCATGATAAATGCTCCCTTCCAAGGAGGCAAAAACTTGTTTTTCCCCTTGGTCCATTACACCCGACGCAAGATTAGATCACCTTTCATGAAGTTTAGTGGCCGTGCGTGCTTATTGTGGTACTTGCATAGCTACTGCTGATATTTTACAAAGCAAAAAAGTGCCATTCCATGATGCTCATCAAGCCTTTTGAGGGAATCCTATAAGGCTTCCTCTACTATGTCCTCATCATAGCCGCAGACTTGGGGAGAGGAGTACCCGATCTCCTCGGGTAGTACCGCGTCTGCACCGTAGATGATGAAGAAGGGGGTGAACCTCGTTGGCCTGGTAGGAGTGGTTCATAAACCCCATAGAAGTGGTTGTGGCTCCCAGACCCATCTATGTACCCTCAAACTTCTTGAGTTTCCTGAAGATTCGAGGTTTAAGGGCCCAAAGGATGCAACCATTTGCTCTCTCTACCTATCCGTTGGTCTGCGGTTGGGCTACTGTAGCCCATCCTATATTTATCTACTATTCATCGTAGAAGTTGACAAACGCGCTTCCTATGAATTGGGTGTCATTATCTGTAATGATCATGTTCATGACCCCATATTGGTGTATGACCTCCTTGATGAACTCGACTGCCATCTTTGAGCTAGCTGTGCCTATAGGTTTAGCCTCGATCCACTTGGTAAACTTGTTGACCATGACAAACAAGTGATCAAAGCCCCCGGGGGCAGGCGGGAGTTTCTCGATGAGGTCGAGTCCCCAAACGGTGATTTGCCATGTGATCGGGATTGTTTGAAGTTCTTGGGAGGGAACGTGTTTTTGCTTGGCAAAGAACTGGCATCCCTCACAAGTTCTCACAGTATGTTGTGCGTCTTTAACCGTAGTAGGCCAGTAAAACCCTTGTCAAAAGGCTTTACTCAACAAAGTGTTTAGCACTGCATGGCGGCCACAAGCACCTGAGTGAATATCTTGCAAGAAGTTTATCCTGTCTTCCGTGGGTATGCACCGTTGCAAGACTTCGCTTGTGCTTCTGTGATGGATTTCATCATCCCTCATGATGTAGGAATTAGCTCTCCAACGTACCTGATTGGCTTCATCCCTATTGATAGGGAGGATGCCATGTCATATATAGTCAATGAGTTCCTGCGCCTAGTCTGGGTTAGAGCTTGCAGCCCTGGTGATGGTAAGTATGCTCGGCTCAGGGGGAGTTTGAGTTTTGACTTCCCAGTGAGCCGAAGGTCTTGTGAGCTCGTCGAGGAACATGCCACCTAGGGGCATGTCTCGGGTTGAGCCGATCCTAGCAAGGCTATCACCCTCCTCGTTGTCCCTTTGAGGGATATGGCATAGTTCGAGTCCATCAAACTTTGCCTCAAATTTTCTAACCTCAGCGCAGCAAGCTTCCATTTTGTGGTCACGACATGCTGAGGCCTTCATTACTTGCTTGATGACAAGTTCAGAGTCACCCGAGGTGACAAGTCTCCTAACCCCAAGGGTGACAGCGGTTCGTAGCCCTTGGAGGAGGGCCTTGTACTCTGCTATGTTATTGGTAGCACCCTCAAAATTTAAACGGAGCACATACCTCATTCAGTTCCTGTTGGGGGAGACCAAGACAACATCCACTCCCACTCCTTGCAGCATCAAAGAGCCATCGAAGTACATGTTCTAGTACTCTAGGTCAGCTGTAGCTAGGTCGACGTGTGCTTCTGTCCACTCGGCGATGAAATCCACAAGGGCCTGGGATTTTATGGTTGTTCATGGTGCATACGTGATGAAGTATGTCATAAGTTCTAGGGCCCATTTCGCAATCCATCCAATCGTGTCCCAATTGTCAATGATCACTCCTAGTGGGAAGGAGGTGACCATGGTAATCGGGTGCACATCGAAGTAGTGAACCAGCTTCTTCTTTGCCAAGTACACCCTATAGAGTATCTTCTGGATGTGCAGGTAGCGAGTTTTGCTCTCGACCAGTATTTGACTAAGAAAATATACTGATCGCTGGATAGTTTGGATGTGGCCTTCTTCCTTCCTCTCGACAACTACAGCCACACTGACCACCTGGGTGGTAGCTGTGACATATAGGAGTAGGGTTCCTCCTTGTTAGGAGCCACCAGAACATGGGGTTTGGTGAGCAAGTGCTTGATATCGTCGAATGCCTTTTGATCCTCCAAGGTCCATCACTAGTCTGGCATCTTGCGCAATAGTTTGTAGAGGGGGAGTCCTCTTTTGCCAAACCTAGAGATGAATCAGCTTAAGGAAGCTAGGCACTCCATGAGTTTCTGGGCATCTCTTAGCACTCCGAAGTAAGTGTCAAGGAAGTAGAGCAACTCTGATCCTATGGTTGAGTCAATGATCTGATCTATATGGGGTAAGGGATAAGGATCCTTGGGGCACACCTTGTTAAGGCCCATATAGTCGACACACATTCTTCATTTGTTGTTCTTTTTGGGCACTAGGACAAGGTTTGCAAGCCAGTCTGGATGCAAGACCTCCCTGATGAAGCCCACATCAAGGAACTTGGCTATCTCCTCTTCTATAGTTGTGCATCATTCATCGTCAAACCATCTGAAGCATTGCTTGATCGGCTTGGAGTTGGCTCGAATTCTTAGGGAATGCTTGGCAATTTCTCTCAAGATTCTAGGCAAGTTTGAGGGTTTCCAGGGGAATATGTCCTGATTGTCAATCAAAAATTTGACAAGTTCATCTTGTTGTGCCTGGTTCAGGCTCCTCCTGATGTCCGTGGTCTTGCTCGGGTCAGTCTTCTCCAAGCGGACATTCCTCGATTCTTCACTGGGCATGAATGATGGAGCCACAGTTGGTCTCGAGGCATGAAGGTGCTTGTGTCTGAGCCCCTGAGTCCTGACTTTGCATGAGTAGATACTCTAGCTCGCGCTGCGTCGGATCCAAGTTTCAGACCACGTTCTTGATAGCGAGTAGTTCGCATTGGTAGGCATTTTGAAAGTCTCCAGAGATTGTGATGACACCGTTAGGACCCGCCATCTTCATCTTTAGATACACATAATGAGGTACGACCATGAATTTGACGAAACATGGTATGCCAAGCACGACATGTAAAGTGTCCTTGAAATCCATGACCTCGAAGGAGAGTATCTCTTAGCGATAGTTCGCCGCCTCACCAAACATGACCCATAGATCTATGATGCCGAGGGGCATCACCTGTCTCCCTGGCACTATCCTGGTGATTGGGACCCTTGGTGGGTGCAATTTATCAATACCAATCTTCAGTCTTTCAAAAGTGTCCCAATATATCAGATTGGAATCGCTTCCTCCATCCATGAAGAAGTCTCTAGAACCACGCTGACGACCAGGGGAAACCGGCCAACATCAACCGAGTGTTTAGGTTGGTCACTTTCATCAAAAGTGATTGGGTGCTCGGACCAAGGTAATCGGGTCATTGCCATGGGTACCGTGGTGTGAGCCTCCCGAATGATAGGTAAGTGTCCCGTATCCGTCCAGATCCCCCTATGGGCATGAATAGTCATTACTCATTTAAGGGTTCACTTCAAATGTCCCTGGTGCCATCGACTGTCCCCACGAGGGGTGCCCCATGAAAGAGTCGCTGTAGCGGTTGTCGCATGGTACATCTTACAATCTTTGGCAAGATGAGCCATCGGGTATCCATGGTTCTAACATGGAAGATTCATGGCATAGCCAAGATTTACCCGATAACCAGTTTTTGACTTCGCTTGATACTTAGCCAGTTCGTTCCATGATTTCTCTTTGTTATCTGGGGTGCCTCGGCCCTGTTAGGGTTGATTTGCGGGAGTTGGGAAGAGTTCCCATGCGTGTGCCATCACAGCGCTTTTGAGACTATCAAAGAATCTAGGCAAAATAACATCTAGCGATGGCGGTGGTTGTGCATGATCTGGGTGATTTGATTCCCACTAGACTTTGCGTGTGATGTTGAGGAGGTACTCCTGACAGAATTGAGAGAAAGTAGACTCAGTATAGCGACTTACATGACGTGCCAACTGAAGCGGTCCTACCTTGATCGTGTCTCCGAGCTTGATGAGGTAGAGTTGATCATGTGATGACGATGTCGAAGCCCATGTGTGAATCTTGGGGTTGCCACACCGTGGATACCTTGATCGCATGAAGGTGGTGGCACCGTGGACATCCTTCTCCGATCACCTCTCGATCATGCCCTTACTCGACCTATGAAGAATAGCCATCTGAAGCACAAAAACAAATATGAACACAAAAGGCCCCTACCTAGCGAGCCAACTGTCGGATTATTTTGCTCCTACAATATCTAGTAACATGATCACGTAGGCGGAATCAGGTGGTAGCACATGAGATATAGAGATTTATACTGATTCAGGGCGTGGTGCACGCTAATCCCTACTCCAGTGGTGTGGCTGCTCTTGTATTCGTATGCTCAATTGCAGGGGCTATTGCTCCTAGGTACGTAGTAGATTGGAATGGTCAAAGATGGATCCTAAGCCTGCGGTCCCTACCCTCCTTTATATAGGCAGGAGAGGTGGGGTTACAAAGAGGGCAATCAAGTTAAGAGATTGAGTTCCTAGTAGGTGCACGATATGCGCAACAAATTGAACCTAGCTATCATCTAGGTACACTAGCCTTGGCTTGCCTTGACCTCCACATTGGTTGATCGCGTCAGCCCTTGCGGTCCTCCTCCTCGACGGCTGCTGGGCCAATAGCCTGGTGGTGGTCACACATACGGGTGGTGCAGGTACCCCTGGCCCATATATGTGACAACTGCTATTGATGAGACGACTTTCTTCAATTGATCATGTTTTTTTACCAAATCTCCCCATATGGTTGCACCATGCTTAAGATTCCTATCATTCGGTATCCTCCATTAATCTAGATACTTTTCATAATTACCTGCCCTTTACAAGTAACTCAGATGACTCCACCTTGAAGTGATAAGCCACAACCTTGGAGTTCTAGCGACCTCATAGATACTAGATTCTTTTTCAAACCTAGGATATCACCAAACTCCCATCAATGTGCAATGTGTTACATTATGCGTCTTCACTGTAACTTTTCCCATCTCAATGACCGCATACTCCTTGCAATCCACTAAAGTGAACAGTTAATTTCACTAGGTGTAGACATCCTTTGTCAAACATCTCCCTCATAAAACATATATGGAAGCAACTCCCTGAATCTAATATCCACTCATGTATAATACCTGGTTGACTAATCATAATACAACACTTTCATCATTACTAGCCACTGACCATGTTCCTCTCAATCTTCAAATTTGGACAATCCTTTATCATGTGACCCTCCTTGTCACATAGATACAATGAACGTCATCCCTTGCTCTTGCATTTCTTCTTTCCATGATTCTTGACTTTTCCTACTCCACTTGAAACATTGAAAGCTTGATCACTTGAGAATGAAGATTCTTGTGGCTTCTTCAAGGACTCCACCTCTAATAGGTATGCAAATGTCTCATTGAATTGAGAGTAGTCTTCCCGATGAGAATATTCATCACTAACTACTCCCATGATGGTGGTAAGGATAAAGTCAATATGACGACCTTGTCGTTCTCCTCAATGTTCTCATCCACATTAACAAGCTTCATGACAAGCTTCTTGAAGACATTTAGATGGTCAACGAATTGTGTAGCTTCCTCCATGTGTAACCTAAATAATTAATGGTTCAGTACCCACCGATTTGTCAGCGAATTTGCCATATACAACTCTTCTAAGATCTTCCATAATTTCATCCATGAATTCTCCTTGATTACTGAGCAGTTTACCTCATTGAGCAGACATAGTCGAATTGTTCTAACAACCTTCCACAACATCACCTTCCATTCTTCATCAGTTGTATTGTTTGGCTTGGTGGCCTCAAGAGCATCAATCAATCCTTATTTAACAAGGACATCTATTACCACGCATTGCCCCACCCTTAAATTCCCTTTGCCATCAGATTTCTCTACTTGATTCCACATCACTGACATCATCTAATTTCATGCTTCCTAGCCCTGCCAACCTTCTCAAAAAATCAAATCAATCCGACCTTGGCTTTGATACCACTTTTTAGAATCCGATACCCATAGTTATGCGCAGCAGCTCTCGGACCTTTGAAAGGATATTACAAATGTATAACACAACTTTCCACCTTATCAAGAATGATGTAGTCGAATTGCAAAGAAAACCCCAGATGACAGTGTTGAAGCACCCACGACAAGATATTAGGATTTTGTGAAGCCAACCATAAATTCAATTAGCCCAACTCCAAAAGAGTACAAGTGATTATCGTTCTCTCACAACCCTACTTAACCATTTAGGACCCCATAATTCTTGTCATATAAGAATCTAGTGCAATAGAACTTCTAGCCTAATCCTCTTCAGCACCCTTACAAGCGTTGAATGAGACCCTCGTGTTGGATTTTTTGATGCCTATCATCTCTACCCCTTGTTTATATAGTCCAGTTCGAGATTCTCATGCATGCAAATAGAGTCCTTACTCCTAGTAGGATTCTATACTCAAATCCTAATAGAACTAGAACTTCTAAAAGCACACCTCTATTAGGTCCTTTTAGAAGTAGGATTTGAGTTACCATGCAGCATAACATCCACGCGTGCACTCTCTATGCAGTTCGCAGCAGCCACCTGGCCTCTTTTCTATGCACAGGAAAGATCCCTCCTGCCTCCAGACCATACTCCATGCAGGCTCTTCGGTGGTGTTTGGATAGTCAGCCGGTATGGGATATGAAAATGTGCTGGGCTATGATGGACTAGTTTTGGGTCAAGGAAATGAGATTGTAAACCCAGTCCGTTGTTCTGGTCCAATGGGTATAGGTTTGGGTTAGGTAGGGCCCATGAGGTTTAAAAAAAGCACATGACAACCTCCTCATCTACTCTCGAACCTGCTTTTTATCCATTCACTTGCAGGCCGTAGCACCATGGGTGAGAGCAGCGATGAGTTGACTGGCTCTAGCTTTGTGGCTTCCTTGATGCTTGTGCTGTGGCAATCTGCGGCTGGTCGAGCTTGACTACAACGTCTGATGGGTGCAAGGTGAACCTGGCTCTGCCATCCAGCGCATGCGGCTTCGACCCCTGCTGCTGGCAGCATGGGAGGCGAGCCGTGGCTCTGGGCCCCTGCGCTCGCAGAGGCGTGCGTCCCCGGGCGCAGCTCCCGTGTCAGCGACGTGTGTTCCTATCCGCAAATCCGGGCTCTAGCGGTGGCAGCGAGTGATTTGATGCGGATACTGCATCTTTCTTCCCGTGGACCTAGTGGAGATGACCGATTTGTCATTTCGCAATCAAAACCCACCCCTCCCATTGGGTTTCGATCGTTGGGTCACAGAAGCTACATTTCTCTTTCCCTATTTCCATTTCCCACTAACCAAACATGGGTTGAAATTTACCCCAGCCCCCTATCCCCTCTCATTTCCCAAAAGCCAAACGCCACCTTGCCTGTTAGGGACAGGGAACAGAGGGCCATGGGAAAAGATGTTGCTGGGCTCATCATCCTTATCCTCTAGGGAATCCTCTCTAGGTGTAGTACTGCTACACTCACTACTTAAATCCAGTACTTTGCCGAGTGCCTGTGGCACTCAGCAAAGATCTTTTTGCACTCGGCAAAGGTTTTACCGAGTGCCACACTCGGCAAAGAACACACGGTAAAATTTGCGTCGGTAAAGGCTCTTTGCCGAGAGTTTTTTATCGGGCACTCGGCAAAGACTTTGCCGAGTGCTGAAAAAACACTCGGCAAAGACTGAGCACTCGGCAAAGTCGCGAATCGAAAAAATCCCAAAAAAACAGGAAAAAAAATTTTTAATCGGAGGAGGGCCCCACCGGCTAGCGGCCACCGGTCTCTTCAAACACGCATTTTTCGCGGTATTTTTTCGGCAAGCCACGGCTAACGCGGCCGACGGGATTCGAACCCGTGACCTCTCATGTGTAACCCTCTCTACCACTACACCACACTGTCACTTGTGTTTATATCTCATTATCGTTCTATACATATTATACTAAATCAAGTGTAAATTGCTTATTTGAGGCTCTAAACGAATTCAAATCAAAAAGTTGTCTACTACAAAGTTTCATAACTTTTCGAGATCTACAACTTTCATTTTGATTGTTTCTCCATCCGAGGTCGTTTACAAAAATTTGAATTTTAAATTTGAGAAATTCAAACGTACTTTTCGTTGACAAGATGATTTTAAATCAAAAAGTTTTCTACTACATAGTTTCATAACTTTTCGAGATCTACAACTTTCGTTTTGGCCGTTTCTCCATCCGAGGTCGTTTGAAAAATTCAAATTTTAATTTTTTTGAAATTCAGACGTACTTTTCACTAGCAAAATTCATTCAGATTAAAAAGTGTTCAACAATAAAATTGTATAACTTCTCAAGATCTACAACTTTTATTTTTGTCATTTCTTCATTCGACAAAACGATACTAACATTGTTTACAAAACTTAGAGATCTGTCTTTAGTTTTTCTGAAACTATATACAAGAGATATAGATTTTATAAAAAACGTTAATATCACTTTGTCAAATGAAGAAATTATTAATACAAAAGTTGTGATCTTGAGAAGTTATACAACTTTATAGTTGAACACTTTTTAATTTGAAGTCATTTAGGACCTCAAAACATGATTTTAAGATCTTCTTTGCCGAGTGTAATAAAAAAACACTCGGCAAAGACCCTCTTTGTCGAGTGTCAAAAAAAAACACTCGGCAAAGACCCACTTTGCCGAGTGTCAAAAAAACACTCGGCAAAGAGGGTCTTTGCCGAGTGAAAAAAAACACTCGGCAAAGAGGGTCTTTGCCGAGTGTAGCAAAGGCCATCTTTGCCGAGTGTCAAAAAAACACTCGGCAAAGATCCTCTTTGCTAAGTGTTTTTTTTCGCCGAGTGTTTTTGTTTTGGCACTCGGCAAAGATGGTCTTTGCCGAGTGTCCAAAAAATTACACTCGGCAAAGCAAAAAACCCTCGGCAAAGATCTATTTTCCGGTAGTGACTGATTGGTTGGCCTCAACAACTCACCCTACCTTGCTCATTGTCTGCCATTCTTACTATCTGTTGCTTACAGGCAATCCATGGGGTTCTTCACTGTGCCGCTACTGCTTCCATTCATGTGCCCAGATACTTCTTCTGTCACTCCCCTTGATCACCAATTCATTCAATTCCAACGTCGTTCAGACGGTTATAGCACTTCGATGCTAGTCACTATCATGGCACCCTGTCCACCAAAAATTTGTTTGTCGGTAATGTACCTCAGTTCGTATGCAGCTGCTCTCAGTTCATGTTATCTTGGACTTTTGGGCGTATGGAATAGTTAGACTTTACAGTTCATAACACTTGTAAAACAGTGTTTGACATCAACTCAACATCTCACCTGACAGTACAAAAGACGTAACACCATCACAACAGTACAGTTTGTTAGCATAAACCACGTCAAGTACACGTGCATGGCGTGTGTGGCGTGCGTGTTCGAGCTCGCGTTGGAGTCCATGGACCGGGTCGAGTCCATCGTGTGCGCGACGTAGTCCTATATGTAGGTGAGTCCTACAGTTATTAGGGAGATGCGGCTATCAATTGCCTGGACTTGTTCTCACAGAACGAGTGGGAATCGTGTGGTGCATGTGGTGGTGGCCTGTGCATGCGTGGCGTGCCATGGCTCGTGCGAGCGTGAGAACCGGTCAAGAGTTGTTGCTCAGCGTGTGTCGTTGGGCTACAAATAGCCATGTAATTGTGCCAGCTCAATTTGAGCCGAGTCGTGTGATTGAGTAATAGAAGCCCAGATGCAGGCGTTCGTCGTCGCGGCGTTCGTCGCCGGAATTTTCTAATCTATTGTTTATGTTACTATGATCGTTCGTCGATCCTCGGTTCCAACACAGTTTATTGCAATGTGTTTGTGCGTGAAACATGTAAGCACCTAGAACATACAGCTTTCAGATGTAAGTATGATTGAAGTATTGAGTTATATACAGTTAGCATCCCATATGTATGTTTTAAAAAAATCTAAGAGCTGCAGTAATGGTAAGCATGAGTTCCTTTTCTAGGCGAATTGCAATGTTTACTGTTGTTATGAATAGTAGGATCGGAGTGTTTCTTAGGTTCTGATCTTAGTCGCCCCTGTAAAAATGCATAACATGTATCTGTTATCAGCCGAGCAAGAAATCTCGCATGCTTCCATTCCTAGCCCTCAAACCCTCTGGTTCTCTCATAACATCAATTTCTAAATCCCTCATCTATACACTAACAAAATAAGACATACACACGCTAATTATCTTGCTTCACAGAATAAAATAAAATAAAATTATTTTTCTTTTGGTTGTTCATTTTCCATGATATTCAACCATTTTTCAGATACATTTGTAAGAATGAACCTGGATGCAACATCTTTTCCTGATAAGCACAATATGATTATACCGTGGGCATGTTCTAAACGTGCACTAACTCATTTATTGAACTTTTCACACACAATCATGAGCTAGATGGCAAAAACATTGTATGACATCATAAGTAAAAGAAGGGAAGACTCCTTTATTGCACCCTTTGGACGAGAGGGGACTGATGCTTCATTTCTACATCGCATTATTGAACCCATCTTCACTGTTATGGATGAGGTATGTTCTCAGGTGTCATATCCAATTTAAGTTATGTTCTATGGATGTATTTATTTCTTAGATCTTTGTTTATGAAAAGGAAGCTGCATTAAGTAAACGCAATATGATTAGCCACTCAAGGTGGAGAAACTACAATGATCTCAATGAATACTTTTGGTAAGTTGTTCCTAATAACAGTTCATTATTGCCTTATCGCTTTAATCATCAATAAGCATTACGACATTTAGGCAAAAGATGATTTCTTAGTGGACAATTTTTTGGATATAAACCTCAACAATTTCAGGTCAAAGAAATGTTTGAATCAGCTTAAATGGCCAATGGATCTGTCAGCTGAATTTTTTGCTGTTCCTACAAAATTCGAAATTGAAACCGAGGTTATTCGTTGATCTTTTACATTCCTTTTTGGTGCAACAAAAGCTATATTTCAATTGAGTTTCATTCATTTTACTGGATTTTACATCATCTACAATCAGATTATTAGCTGATGCATCAACAATTTGTTCGATTATGGGCCTTTCTAGGTTGCTTACATATTCCATTCTTCAAGTAATGTTTGGAATGCAGCAATTGCGTTTCCTCTAGTGAAACTTTTCACATTCACTGCATTGTGTTCTCAGTTATTAACACACTCTTAAATAATAACTTAATATTTTGTTTCAATACTTCTCTACAACAGTTCTTGTTTATTGATAATTAACAACATCATCAGTTGTGTCCAAAGAGTTGTATGGTGACTCAAATCCTACTTGGAATAGGACTCATGAGAGGTGTGCTATTAGGACTTCTAGTTCTACTAGATCTTGAGTGTAGTCCTACTAGGAATAGGACTTCTATTTGCATGTATGAGGGCCTAGGAGGGGATTATATAAACAATGAGTAGAGGCCATAGGCATCAACCAAGCCAACATAGGGTCTCTTGTACGGAACAATTAGGAGCACCCAAGAGGATTAGGCTAGACAGTTCTATCACACTAGATTATTGTATAGGACAAGAATCAGTGGGTCCTAAAGGGTAAAGTAGGGTTATGAGACCGACAATCACTTGTACTCTTTTAAAGTTGTGCTAATAGGATTTGCGGTTGGCTTCACCAAATCCTAATCTCTTGTCGTGGTTGCTTCGTCGTCATCTAGGGTTTTCTACACGACTTGACTACATCGTTCTTGATATGGTGCAAACTTGTGTCGTATTCACGACATCCTTTCAAAGATCCGAGGGCTGCTGTGTATAACTAGGGGCATCGGATTCTAACACAAAGGACACTAACATTAGCCAGGATGTAAGACCACAGTTCATTGGGTAGAATGCCATGGCTGCTATTGAGGAACACTATGATGAGACATTGAATCTCCGAAAGTCCTTCCTCTTTGATTTCTTTTTTATCTGTATCTCTAATTCATACTACTACATCCTCAGGGCCTCGATGTCTATAGATCAAGTGCGCCCATAGCAGTGGTAGTGTGTTACTATTACCCTATCGCCACCTGAAAACATGGCTTGTCCCAAGTAAAGACGTTCCAAAAATCAAGCAAATAAAGGATATTGATGTGCCTATACTAGGTAGTCAACATTGTGTCTTTTTGCAAGACCACCCCATGTCCATGGCTCCATGGTTATTCCATCATCTCCAAGCTGACTACTAGTAGGGGGCAATCATGCCAAAGCCAATCATTTAAACCTCAACCTAGATTCATATATGTCATTGTCGTTCTTGATATGGTGCACGCTTATGTGATATTCCCAATATCCTTTTAAAGGTCTGACGGATGCTGCATGTAACTAGGGGTATCAGATTCTAACACATTATCTAGATCCTAGATGATGAGAGTCCAACATAGGTGTATGTTAAACCCTCCGATTAAGAGCAGGATAGTCCAACTAACCCCCTAACTCATTCTCCTAATCAACCATGTGCTAGGGGGGTTACACCCATCAAGTGTGCTCATGCACATACTCTGGTAAACAGTGGATAACTTGGTGGGCCACAGATGGACCACTCCTGAGGAATTCCCCGATGTCAAAGGGACGAGCTAGCAGAGGCAAAGTCCCTTTTCGGGCCACCTTTGCTCGGGGCTCGGCCAAGGCACAGGGAGTTCTCAACCCAGCAAAGCAAGAGTCCCCACCTCCGTCTCGACCTTGGCTCGGGTTGAGCGTCCACCCCGAGCCAAGGTTGGAAACCAGCCCTGGAATTGGTAGGGTCATGCCTAGAGCATGACGTGTCAAGACAAGGAACTCCCCCAAGCCCATGTAGTGAGGGGGCTCCGAGCCCGCTTGGCAAACCCTCTGGACAGGGGAGAAGCCTGGCGTGCCAAGGAAGCCAGGAGAAGGCTCACCAAGGGAAGGCACGGCTGCAGCAAATAGCACCTGGCAGTCAGCACCAGGCTGCTGCGGTGGCGTCTTGGAGTGGTTGCGATTTTGTCGGCCCCCTACAAGACAAAGGATGACCAACGATACCAAGAAGAAGAAGACCGAAGCATGGGGCAAGAAACCCTAGGAGAAACCATTTGCTTTGTACCCCCATCTCACCTCCTCGGTATATAAGGGGAGGCATGCGCTCCTATAGAGGGATAGGGAATTCGAACCCAACGAGATCGGGCACCGAACCCTAGATTAGCATAGCGCTTCTCCTACACCTAACTCTTGATTCTTGCATTATAAGAACTCTCGATTGAGCATTCCTAACACGAAGAACACCACTGCTAGACGTAGGGCTCAGAGACCCAAACCAGGATAAACCCCTTGTGTTTTGAGTGCTTATGCCACCAGAGGTACACACATCAACCCATGTCAAACAACTGGATTACTGTCGTGGATTACAAACCCACGACACTAGGCATATGACTAGGAGTGAAGCCGGCTCGGTAGCGTCTCCAGCACACATGTCAGAGATGGGCTAGTAAGGATGGTGTTTTCTGCAGTAGTGATCTTCGCCTAAAAATAGTACCACCTAGATGGCTCTCAGCTTGTGCTATCATCTTTTTTTAACATGCAGGAGAACTATGCATCATTATATTAAGAATAAGAAAAGAGTTATAAAAGAAAAAGAATATGAAAAAAGTCTAGATGACTTGTATAACCCATGTAAGGCAATGAAGTTAAAAAAGGATTCACCAATAAACCTTAACATAACCAGCAGCCAACAAAACAATGTCCACATGCTTACAAGCACTTTGGCTCCCCCCATACACCATAATGTTGCCTCATCTCTAGTGTCCCGCAAGATGGCAACAAGATTAGGAGAACTCCCCTAAAAACACAGTCAATTCCTATGTTTTGAAATTCACCATGCCACCAAAATAACCAAGGAGTTGAAGCCCTTGCTTGATAAATTGGGAAGCATCTATAAAGCATCACACCACCAATCTGTAAACTTGTTCTCCAAGTCTGGATCAGCTAAGTGCTGCAGTCCAACTATTGATAGCACTGAAAATCACACACTCCATGCAAACACATAAGAAGTAAGTAAATATTGCACTGTCTGTTCCTCCTAGTTGCACAGTGGCAGCGCTCTGGGTGATCAAATCCAACAACAGTTTAAGAAGGCCAACCAAACAAAAAATTTGCATTGAGGTGGAGCCCAGGTTGTCTTAGACATTTCCATCCATGGCTCAAATTCCAATGATCCTACAAAGAAATGGCCATAGGCTAATTCTGTTGTGAACTCACCGGATAAAGATGGCATCCATATATGCTGGTCATCTATTCAAGGAGTGTGCTTAAAACTGATTAGATGGTCCCAAAGTTGCAGGTATCCAGATAATGCCTCCGCTGACAGCCCACCTCTAATGTCATGAACTCAGGTGTTATCTCCGCCCCCTTCACTGTATTTCAATTAGCAATTCTTTTTCTCACAGATGGATTAGTAGAATTCAAGAAATCGCTAAAACCTTTGTGTCCTCTAATGTACAGCTCATAAGGCTTCAGTAAGTGTATGTTCATAAACATTCTAACAATAAACTGTGAGTGTAAAGTTACAATAAGCATCTGGCCATGAGTTATACCTGACATCAAAGCCAATTTTTTTCCTGGCACACAACACATTATTTGCAGAGTGCACACTTTTGAGAACTTCTGATTAAGCTGAATTAGTGCTGACATTTACAACTCCATCAAAAAGGCAAGAACAAATTATTAGAATTTGCAAGGCCGTTCATTGAGCTGCATGTAAGGATTAATGCTGAAAAGCCAACCTTTTAGCTTAAATGAACCAGGACTAAAACCATCTGCCTTTTGCCATTCCCGAACCTCGCAGTGGATCAAGCTCTTGCTGCCAGAATTCAGCTCATGGCCAACACAAGATGGAATGACCCACACACTAATGGCTAAAACATTGTGAACAAAAGAGATATTGTACACCCTTTAAATGGCGTCACCTTACACAAACAAGTTATGTACTGTTCCTCCAGCTAGAGGTTCTCGTATGCCTTGTTGAAAGTTTCATTGTATAATGTCAACATCCACCACATTGAGCTCAAATCCATGATCTATGGCACCCATTCCAAGCACCAGATACTCATTATCTGTGTATGCTTCATCCAAGACTAAATGCAGCAATAAGCCATCGTACATGTCATGCTTGACTGCCATGTCCTCATCCCACATAACATCACTGCATATTTCATCAAACACTCTGTAACACCAACAGAGCCCTAAACAATATCTTCTCACCATGTCTTGATTCGCCATACTCAAGAGACACTTCATCAAACACCCCATCCCATGCCACCAAGTTAAGAGGCATTTTGTTGAAGACATGATATCCACTGAATCAATGGCAAGTCCCAATACAAGAGGGCGGGGGGTGCCGTTGCCACCAATTCAAGGCCCAACTCCTCCCATAGTACCACTGTCTCACTCAATGTCGCCAAGCTATGCAGACCATACCAAACAAATCTGGCTCTGAGTGCGAATATTGCCATGTGTGATGCCCCCCAACGATCTCCAAGATGTGGGAAGATTGATCACCAGGTACAATCTCCTAGTTATCAGCAAGAAATTCCTTTACGTGAGATAGAATCGCTATAAGTCATCTGTGTGTTAGAACGGGAAAAACTTGATCCTTCATGATATGAAGAAAAACCACTTTGAATGTGCACTGCTGCACAAATTGTTGCTGTATTGCCTATTGATGTCAACATTGTTTTTTGAGAAATCCAAAGAGTCGGCTTCAATCCTTCACCATTCTGTATGTTGCATCCACACTCAGCACATAGCCACATTTATAGTTTGCTTTACGCTCTTAAAATGCCAAGACTATCCTCTATTTTTCCTTCTATCATTTTTCTTCTCTCTTGGCTTTGGATAGAACACTGGAACGTATCGCATGAAAGAACGAGCTTACCCTTGTGAGTGTCACCACCGATCTGCAGTGCGCAGAACCACCAAATCAGAATGACTTTGGTGTGAACAAGACCCATACCTCTTCGTAGAATGCCGGTAGAGCTAATTTCACCCTGACTGTTGTGTGAACGGCCAACCCATCAACCTTAGATCTGTGGTACGTCAAGCCTCATGTAAGATACCTAGGTTAGATACTTTGACGGTGAGGGCCCCTGCTTGGTTTTGTTTGTGGAACGAGAAGTGTGGTTAGGAATGGCATGTTGGAGGAATAAGTATGGAATGTAACAGTGGAGAAAGCAAAGCTTGCAATGGAATTTACACAGGCATCACTATCTACATGACAGTTGGGGACAGGAAGCTTGTGTAGGCAAGTATGGTATTGTTGCAGTTGGTCCCCTGAGAAGTGTCTTTTATTTGTTCTCGAACAGGAAAGCTGCTTTTTGACGCCAATTCAGTTAGGGACCAGCAAGGACTAGCACGGCCGAGGCCGCACATGGCCTAGCATGCAGCGGAGACAGGTCCATGCAGTAAGGCCGACCAGTAAGTCAGTCGTGTGGTATAGACACCGGTTCTTCATCCGAAAAGCTTGTGAACACCTCCTGAGAAGATCTTTGTGGAGGGGCATGATGAGGTTGTCCTAGTATCAGGAAGACCACCTAGAACGCCAATCAACCTCGCCGAGAGATGTGCTGCACTGCAGGGGTTTAGAGGGGTAAATGTTGGGGAAATTAGTGGATTGAGTTTTGATCGATTGTGTATGGTTGTTCCTCTATCGTCCTTAATCTCCTCTGCTATATATAGAGGGGGTTGTCTTTTCCCAGTAGGAAACCTTTCTAAGATGCAGTCTACATGTTTCCCATGAGATCAGAGAAGTTTGGATTGCAATCAAGAAAATTGGACACGGACAGGGAATGTCGGACAGTTACAGCCTTTGGAGGGCACATCGGAACTTCCAACATATGTTCGAACTTCTAACATGGGAGCAACCCTCAAAGCACACGTCGGCCCTTCCGACACATGGAATTTCCAATGTGGGGGCAACCAATAGTGAGATGGAGTGTCACGCCCAAATTTTGAATAGCAAAATCGGAGGTAAACCATATGTGTGAAACATATAGGACAAATTGTAGAGAAAGAATATCAAACTCAGTGCCTTATTACAATAACGAACTTTAGTTCAATACATGAATGAACATACTTAATGTTTAGACAGGTGAAAGATAAAACTAATGTAACTCTAGGGCATCTCCAAAGCCATAGGATCCGGTCGACTGGTTGACCTCAAACCTAGCTCTCCTCATAATAATCCTTATATCCATTGCCATCTGCACCCATCCGGGATTTTGTCCAAATAATAAAAGTGAACAAGCGTAAGTACATGTCGTACTTAACAAGATAATAAGGGGTTCATAAGGCTCAAAGGATGACACTAGTTATACTACGGTTCGCTTTTAGTAAATCAACATTTTAGCATTAGTTATATTTGATTATGCTTAAGCCAACTACGGTTCTATTTTAGTAAATCAACATTTTAGCATTAGTTATATTTGATTATGCTTAAGCCCCATTAAAACCCCAAGTTCATGTACATGAATAAAAGAACATTATGCGATCAACTATTTCATTAGTTTTCCGGACCACCCGTGTCCGTGGGCACAGCTATTATAACAGTTTATTAAACTCTGTGCAAAGGTGTACACTTTCACTATGGGTCGTGATTTACCCTTTCGCCCGAGGTGATTGGCCTCTTGACCCATTACCAAGGAAGGTCAGCAGGGTTCACTATGAAGCATTTCAAAAGTTCATCTAACATGTTAGGGCCGCTAGGTTTCGGTGGCAAGCAGGTGTAGGTCTCCCCTTCCCAAATGGCACAATGACACGCAGCCTATACACATAGGGACAGGAGACAAGCTATACCGAGTCGTCAAACCTCTTTTGTGCCCTTTCGGGTAACCTCTAACATGCTAGAAAAGGTCTTCATACTTGACTAAAGCCAGTCATGTGGCTCTCACAGTTGTACTGTATGTCCCAGCTTTTACCAACGAATAAGTCCTTTTGGAGGGCCAGAGCATCCTGATAAACAGGAGCTCTCTCGCCCTAAGTTCAGTTGCTAGAGGCAAATTTTAACAGTTGTTGCATATAATCATTAATCAATGTCCAGGTCAAGTATATAATTAATTGGAGCGCTAGCAAATACCCTTATGCACCATTATTCCATCGGTGACAAGATTACAAGATAACGAAGGCTAGGATGTCCTTGCGGTTATCAAATTGACACATGCATATGATTTTTAATTAATAGGTGAATAGGACAACAAGGAATTTCCCATATTATAGTGGACTTGCTCATACTGCTCCTGCTACTCCGTGTCATCACAATAGTACTCTTGGTCACCAGCGTAGTACTCACCGTCTATACATGATGATCAAAGCAATAACACACATTCCAAGATCATTCATGCAAGGCAAACAAGCTTATGGTTAGAACAGTACACCACATCATAAAAGTAAGGTAAAAAGGTTTGTAAAAAGAATCTATGTCTCGCTACAAACACATAGACGCGGCGATCACGAAAAACAGAGCTAAAACGTTATAGATATGAATTTAACACGATTTACTATGATATTTTAATAAATTAAATCTAACCACGAAATTAAATAATTGAAAACAGTACTATCAATATGATAAATATGTAGATTATGTCGATACGAGCCTAACACAATTTGAACGGATCGAATCGGATTTAAAACGAGTAAGATATGATGAAAATATGAACTAGATGACAATTATGTAATTAACATGAACTAATTATGAATTATAATAAATCAAATTCGGAATTTTGGATTCTGGTCAGGGACGGTGGGTTCTAATCCAGGAAAGACGAGGGGCTCTTTAATAAAAGTGCTGCGAAGGGGTATTGGCCTATCTGCTCCATCGGATCTAATCTTGACGGTCAAAATTAGAGATGGGAAGGGAGATAGATAAACTGGTTGCTTGAACAAAGGAAACCCGACGAGGCAGTGCCATGGACAGCGACATGGAGCTCGCCGGCGTTCATGCTACGACGCCCTATGGCCACGGAGACGCGAACCGAGGGCACCGCAGGATAGCGGGCATGAAGGCGACCTCATCCCACTGTTTAGCGCGGTCAGGGAAGAAGATCAGCACGGCAGCAGCCATGCATGGCCAGCGGCGAGACCTCGCCGGCGCGCACGGACTCAGCCCTAGAGGCCATGGTTCGATTCAAAAGTTGTATGAGATGGAAGAGGGGAACATGGGGTTCTCACCGAAGACGGAAAGCGAAGATGGAGACGAACTGGAGATGGCAGGCGACAGGAAGGGCGGACAGCGAGCTCCTCAACAAACGGTCGCAGGCGACGGAGAATCAGCAGAACAGCTGGGCGAAGTCAGCAACAGCGAGCTAGGGCTTTGCGGTGCTGCAGACTTGGTGCGAGGCGATGAGGCGAGTAGATGGAAAAGGATGAGAGCAGAGGGGTGCGACAGCTTATATAGACGAGCTTGGCGTAGGAGTCGCGCCGAACCACGGCGAAACTGGAGACGGGGCTGCGGAGTTCGGCGAACTGGGTGTCCGACTCGAGCGGAGGGAGGTAGAGGGTGTCACTGCAGCGGTGGGATGAGGACGGGTCCGTCCAATTTCTGTGGGATAGGGAGCGGCAGCTGCGAGCTCTACATGGGGTGGGGTTGCGCGCACGTGCGGGTCGTCATCAGCGCCGAGAGGCTCGGGCGCGGGCAGCGTCATGCTGTGCGGCAGTGTCGGGATGAGGATGAGTTCCTCCATTTACGTCGGAGGGTTGGGGATGACACTGTAGCAGCAGGTCCCACGTGTCAGCTGCACAAGTGAGAGGGGAAGCTCGCCTGATGCTTGGGATGGGCCGACTGGTTGGGCCAGTAGCCGAGATAGAGCTGCGGTGCAGCACTGGGAGCAGGCTGACGGTGGAAGGCAAGCCACTGGCCTAAAGTAGCAGAGAGGCAAATTCCATTTCTTTTCTTTTCTAAATTCTGAATTTTCCAAATGATTTTCAAAAGCATTTGAATTCAGTTTGTGCTTCAGTTTAAAACCATTCAACACATAAGGAAATATGCAGCAGCATGATGCGCCAACACGTAGCTAGCCTTAAATTTGATTTTAATTTCACCAAAAATTATTAATTCCCTATGTTCAATGCTCACAAAAATACATAAATAAATCAATTTGATCTATTTTGAAGAATTGCAAAATTTAGAGTGTTACATGGAGTATTGGGTATGTCAAAATTTCTGATAGAAGTCAGAACATCTAACACCTCTGATAACCCAACAAAGTACCAAATCCATATGCAACCTCCTCTGACCTTTTTTGTTTTCAATATCTCTAAATGCGAAGGATACGACTTATGGTAAGTGTTCCTGCTAGCTTTAATTTGCACATCCAAGCTATTTTCAATAGATTTAGCTAATTCATCTCTTAACCGATTTGAACACTCATTAATATAGGTAGACGAGAGGTTGGGCTCACCACCAATCATAGGAATTGTACTCCTGTGGGTTAGGTAAAACTGTATTGTACCCTGCCGAAGCCTGACATGCTGCTAGTCTGTTATTGACTTGTGTATTACGATCAAATTCAGGGCGAAAGGAACCATTCGCAAAGTTGGACTAAGCCCACCTAAATTGGTCCTATCTATTTCAATGGCCGAAGAGGCCAATTTGATTTTATTAGTAGTTGCATACAAGCTTTGATTTTCATAGAAGTTAAATGGCATCCCATACTGAGGTTGCTTAGTAGCCGATTCACTAGTAGATGCATCAACATATATAATCAAACTTTTTACCTTCTAGTCTATCAAAATGAGCCAAATAAGAAGGTAATTTTCAGTGTCACACCTGGTTTTAAGGACAAAACCAGACATACACTATATGTGAAATAAAGAAGTCAAATCTCACATATAGCCACAGATAAGTGTAATATCAAGAGACAATTGCTTAATAAACATAATGCAATAATATAAGATATACCTTAAAGAACAACACAGCGGAAAGACAACTCCGGGTGTAGACTTCACTCCAGAAACAAACTAACTGGTTGATAACAAGCCTATTAACTCCAGAGACTATCCTGAGTTGTGGGAAATAGCAAGAGTGAGTCCATGTCGAACTCAACAAATATAACATGGGGTTCATGAGGCTCAAAGGTTGACACTGGTTTACTGCGATTAGCTTTTAGTGAGTCATTTTTTTAACATTGGAGTAGCAACAAGTTTACCATAAGTCCAAATAACCTCATGATCATGTAAACAAGAATAATGTATAGCAAGAAACAATAATCATTAGTGAGCATCAATATCATCAGTATTCATCATTTATTCTGTAAGGGTCCAAGGCCACTCGTGACCGTGAACATGGCTGTTATAACAGTTTTACACTCTGCAGAGGTTATACACTTTCACTGTGAGTCGTGATTTACCCTTTTGCCCGAGGTAGCTAATCTCTTGACCCACTTCCAAGGAAGGTCGGCAGAGTTCACTATGAAGTCTTTCAAAGGTTCGTCTAACAAGTTAGGGCCATTAGATTCACTCGGCAAACAGATGTAGAGCCCCCCTTCCAAATGGCACAATAACACACAACCTATACACATAAGGACAGAGGCCGCAATATACCTGATTCGTTAAGCCATTCTTACGCCAAAGAGGTTACCACTAACAAGCTAGAAAAAGTCCTCATACTTGACTAAAGCCAGAGCTATATAGCCCTCATAGTTGTACTGTAAGTCCTGAATGTTCGATTACAGATAAGTCCTTATGGAGAGAAACTAGAGCACCATAAAAATAGTCCAACGCTCTAGCCCTCTTGAGCCATGTTGCTTTAAAACATCTTTTAAACGTTTATTGTAGATACCTTTAGTTAAGTTACAGATCATGGTTATTTATCTTGAGCACTAGCATAGATACTACCCAATGCAACATCCCATGGGTGTCAAGGTACAAGATACAAAAGCTAGGATATCCTTAGTGCTAACAAGGTAGACACATGCACATGAATTAAGTATATTAAAGATGAATAGGAAACAAGGATGATCCCATGTTGTATTTGCCTTAAATCAAGATCCTTTCTCTGATCTTAAATCTTCTATTAATAGCTTCTTGAATCTCCACGTAAATCTCACCGACTGGACTTGATCAATAAATCACTACATACGCATCGAGCAATCATATGAAGCAAACAATGAATAATAATTAGAACAGTACACCAAACAATTAAAGAAATTTGTAAACTAACCTACGCGTTGCTACGAACACATAAACGCGGAAAACACGCTAATCGGAGCTACGGTGAAAGAAATACATACACCGAAAGATTTTGCTGTATAAAACAGAAAATTATAGGTCTCATTTGTTTTAACTATATAAAATCATATATATAGGATAAAATACTTTTTATAGATATTCAAAAGTGACTTAGGCTAAATTACATTTAAATTTAGAAAACTAAAGGAGAAATCAATAATATTTTATTTATAAATCTAGTTGCACAGTTAATAATCAAATTAGATCTAAACTATGAAATTCTTGAGATTTTGATAAAGAAAACATTAATACTAATACATAGTTCATGTTGTTATAAATCCATTGCAATTTGAACGGACTAATTCGGAATTAAAACAAATAAGTTATGAATTAAACGAGATTTTCTTTAGTAAAATAATAGATTAAATCTAACATCGAATCTTAAAGGTAGAAAACCTAACCAACAGTAGAACTAACGGTATAAAAAGTTTGTAAAACTCTTCTACACGTTACTACGATCACACTGACGTAAAGATCACAAAATTCGGATTTAAAACGTGAAAGTTATGAATTTTCTAAGATTTCATATAGATAAATAATTACTTTAATATAAACTCAAAAACTAAATTTTCCAAACCTATGGTACAGTACTACCAACATGTAGAGCTCGCAAATACGAACCTAACGCAATTTGAACGGATCAAATTGGAGTTAAAATGGAGATTCTACACATGAATTATCATAATGGCAAAACTGTAAATAAGTGAAAACATATTTCTGAAGTTACCGCGATCAAAATACGCTTTACAAAAAAGAATACGTAAATCGGGATTACGCCTTGGACTGCGGGTTCTATAATCAAAACTTACAGGGACTCTTTAGCAATTTTGCCGGCCGAACCGGTATCTTAGATTTACGGCGCTGGATTTAAAACGGACGGTGAAACGTCCTTGATTTCCACGAAGGGAAATCCACATAAATTAAGTGTAAAATGACGAAACATTCCGTCAATTTACCCAAATCTCAGTGATACATAAAGTCATGCACGAATATCAGAGTACAATAGAGAGTTTTACATAACTTATTATCATCGCCTCGCAGGGCGGAACACACTCACATAAGCATCCGGAACAGCATTCGACATAGATAGCAGCGGAAAACGATCTTCTGGAACCAGCTTGAGCGTAGAACAGACCCTCTAGTCCTCCCAATCGTCACCCTCGTAGTCGTACTCGTGCTCTGAACCTGTCAAAAATCTATCAGTACTCTTGGTACTGGCCACACATCGCCCACCCTATGCTTGCAATGCTTTGTGGAAGGTGGAATGCATCGGGGAAAGTAGAAAGAGACCTATTTAGGCTATGGTTTTCCTATGCAAGTCATTAATATTTTAACAATAAGATGTTCATTAGTTTTTAACCCAACTTAGTCACACATTTTTCCCATTCCCATCACACACAACACCTATCATCTCACTCTTTCTCTAGGCGACGAGATTGACTCCTGCTCAGATCTCGTCTCAACGGCCAAAGCCAGAAACCAACACAACCCGGGGAAGGTAGAAAGGACTCATCTCTCTAATCAAGTGAAGCATAGGTCATGGGAATGCCCATATCCGTGGACGCGGCTATACGTATAGATCGATCAACTCTGTAGAGTGTGTACACCTGGTAATCCACAAGATCGCCATCCTCGACGATCCGGCTCGTCTAGGCTGATTCCGACTGCCTCCCAACCGGTACAGTACCACCCTACCACTCAGCCCTGGGTCACCCGGTGTCCACCGAAACGCTGAGACTGTGAGACATAGTACCAGGCCCCAAGGTCACTACGTTGTCTTAGGAGGGTGTGTGTCCCCATGCCCGTACCTCCCTACACTATCACCTTTCAACCTAGTAGTAGTGATATTGCCCTAGTCGGACGGGTAATCGTCTCCCGCCCATCGGGAGCGAGTGGTGTGCACGAAAGTCCCATGGTTCCGGTTCTCAAGACATACCAGTCCTTAGGAGGACCAGACTGGATATCTTCTCAAAGGGGAACACCGTCTTCCCCGTGCCACGACAACACCTCCACCAGGGATAACCAACACCCCAGTTCACCTCACAATATACCCACCACAGGTATCTCTCGTGAGGGATGCCCAGGTCACACCCCTCCAGCAAGACTTGCCCCAAAGACTCGTCGTAGGATCCTATCCGATCGACTCAACCCTCACCACTCACCCAAAACGCACGCCAAGATCTCCCCAGTTCTTTTATCAGGTTTACCAAGTTCTCGGCACTACGTCTCTCACTCACCGGCATCACATCACAGATATAATGCGAGTAAGAGTAAAAGCAGTAATATGTAACATGCGAGCATGTAGCCTAACAGCAGGGTGAGCAGGAGTAAGGTTACAACAAGGAAAAGGGCTCAAAGTAAAGCATCTACCATGCAGCCTATCATCATATTATTTCATAAAAAGTAAAGCGCTAGCAATTCTATATTTGCATGCGTAATAGGTTCTACGGAGATGGGCGGGGTGTGGCACCTGGCAGGTCGTCTCCCAAGTCCTTGCGGTAGTCGAGATCGTACTCCTCAGTCGGCAGGTCCTCCGGATCTGTTAAACGTAACGTTGAGTCGCATTAACGACTCCTATAGAGGTGCACAAAGAATCAACAGAAATTCAAAAGATCCAAATGCACTCAAACACAAGACTAAGATGTAGAGCTCATTCTTAGAAAAATTTAGAAACTGGTTTGGTATTTTTCTGAGTTAAAATGAATTAGTTATGAATTTCTAAAGATTAAACGATTTTTTGAAAAAGAAAAAGAAAAGGGAATTTCCAGGCAGTGACCCGTGGCAGCACCCGATTGGTCGAGTGTACAGTGCAGTCAGTGACATGTGGGGTCTGTGAACAGTGCCTGTGACAGGTGGGGTCCACTGGTCATCGTTGACCGGTCAACGGTCAACGGTTGACCATTGACTTGGGCCTGGACTGGGCTGGATTACGGGCCGAGTTGGGCCGGTCTGGGCCGGGCCAGCTCGGACACGTGGCGGCTCCTCGTGGTGCCACGTCACGCTGCGGGCTTGAAATGGGCTCCAATTTGGTGGGCGTGGCTCACGGTGGGCATGACCGAGCGGTCCATGGTTGTTCGCATGGTTCACGGTGGACCGTGTCCATTCTCTCTTCTCTCCTCACAGTCCATGGTGCACCGGGTGCACGTAACCACGCAGCAGCAGTGCCTTCCCCTCCTCTGCTCCACGAGCACGCTCTAGAGCGCGACGCCGCCGGCAAGGCGAGCGCGAGCAACCTCCTCCGTGGCTCTCTTTCCCCTCCTAGTTGCGCACGGCGCGTTTCTTGCCACGGTGAATGAGATAGCTCTCCTCCCCTCGCTTCTACCGGCTTAATACAGCAAGAACGGAACCTCGCCATGGTGAGCTCTTGCCATGGTGGGCGCGCTCCGCGTCACGCTGTCCCTCGGCGTTCCCAGGCGCTCCGTGCGCGATGCGGCCCGTGGTTGGGTTCGCTAGTGTGCATGGGCATGTGCAAGCAGGGTGCAAGTGTCAAGGCTCCCTCTTGACCGGCTACGGTGTGGAGATGGCGAAGTGGTGCCCGGTGTTCATAGTGGCGGTTGACACAGTGAAGGAGGTCAAGCATGGCGACTCACCAGAGGTGGCGATGGTGATAGGATGGTGGTGCTGGCGAGTTGGTGCGGTGTCGAATGGTGGCCGTGCCGTGCAGTCCCGCGACGAAGAAGATGAAGCCCGGTTTCTTCCCCGTCTCCGATGTCCCGAGCGGCGGCAGCAGCTTCGGGTCCCCGGCTCCTTCCCTCTACTCCTCCTCCTCTCCCCCCTTTTCCTTCCCTCCAGTGGTGTGGTGTGGGCTATGTGCCACCAAGGTGGCAGCGAGCGGGAAGGGAGGGGCTAAGACACCGGAGGTCACCATTTTATAGAGGAGGAGCGTCCATGGCGCTCGGTGGACGGTGATGGAAGGGGTCGAGCCACATGGCAGCAATCTAGGGGCCTTGGCCAGGGTTTAGGGCAATTGGAGTGGTGTGGTTTGAATTGGCGATGCTAATTTTGGGAATTGCAGGTGGTTGGGCAGTGCTAGGCCATGGCAGTGCGCCTGCGGCCATGGCGACCTCGCGCGTGTGATGCGTGGGAGATAAGTGGGGCACACGAGCGGTGGCATGGTACTTTTGGAGCGGGCATGGTTGCTTGGCGTGCAAGGCAACCGGCAGGGGACAGGGGGAATCTCCCCTCGCCGTTTTCGTGCCCTTGCTCCTGGCTCTGTTTTCTGTTCGGGCGAAGCAGGCGAGGGCAAGCGGGAGGTGGGTGACGATCGCGGGTCCCGCCCGTCAGTGTGCGAGAGAAGAAGGCGCGGCGCCCTCTGTCGCGTAGCGGCAGCTTCGTGGGCCGACGGCCGCATGGCTCTGCTGGGCCGGCTCGCGTGGCGAGCGTGCGCGCGCGCATTTGTGCGCTAGCTGGGCCAGGCTGTGAGCAGGCCGGCTGGGGTAGTTGGGAGGGAAAAAGAATTTCTTATTTAATTAAATAGCTTTTTTATTTGTATCTCCTTTGTTCCCATTATGCCAAGGCATGTGTACATAAACAAAAAAAATATATATAGCCTTCACTTGTATAACCTAATGGGACCTACTAAGTATATTTTTGGTTTCCAACTATTTGATAAAATTATATTTGTACATTTAGTTAAGCAACTAGTTTAAGAAATGTTGTTGCTATTAATTCAATTCAAAGAACATAAAACCCAACTCATGAATATTTAATTAAATGCAAAAAGAAATGTAAAATCTACTTTAGGGTCTACTGATGCAACTAGGTAGTAGTTTTCCTACATGCCACTCACCAATCATAGGTTGTTTTTGGAAAAAATTTTGTAGTTGTGATTTTTGGTCTGTTGGAATTTCTGGGTTGTTACAGACGGCCAAGATTGGATCGGGGAGGACGGGCAGCGACGCTCCAGCTGGAACAGTGTCGCGACGGCGGTTCCGCGGCGGTGCCATGGCCGGAGAACACGAGAACTCGATTCTGAGCACTATTCAGCGAACAGAAAGTACAAGGAGGGAGTGAATGACATGGCGAGCTCACCTAGGGAAAAATCGGAGCCGGGGACAAAGCAAGGAAGGCACGCGGCTCGGAGAGGCGGACGGCTAGGACTCCCGCACGCGGTGACCGGTCTTTCGAGCACCACATCAGCTTCAAGAGGGCGGGATGGATGTGGAGGGGTGTGGCATCCCGTTTTTATAGCCCTGGGGTGCTCAAAAGAAGGAAAGAAGAGATTGGAGGGGCGGATTCGGTCGGTGGCAAACATGGGAAACAAATCCGACGCCGACGTGAGGAGGAAGGTGATCCTGACGTGTGGGCCCTCGGCGTCAGCGTCAGACAGGCGGACGTCGACGCAACCGCGCGCAAGCTGGGCCGTCTCCAGGCTCGGCCCAAGGTGGGGACGCAGGGAGAGGAGAATGGGCCGCGCGCGGGTGAAGCGATCGTGGGTGCGCTGCCGGGCTGCGGAGGAGAAAAAGGCCGGTCTGGAGTGCTGGGCCGAAACCGAAGAGGCAAGGAAATCCTTTTTTTCCCTTTTCTAATTTTCCAAAATATTTTTCCAAAAAGATTTTGAATCCTCTTTTGAATTTAATTCAAACCACTCAATACAAAATTTCAAATGCAGCAGCATGAGTGCACAAACATGTTCCTAACCTTATATTTGATTTTAAATTAATAAAAATTATTACTTTCCTAAGTTTGTATGCCCACAAAAATACATAAAAAATCATGTTCACCTATTTTTAAATCATACCGAATTTTAGGGTGTTACATTCAGCTACTTTCTTATGATCCTCAAGTTTCTTAGCATAATCGTCATGAGTAGGGAGAGGATCATCAACCTTTTCATCGTCTTTTACCTCATGCACAACAAATGTAGAGGTAGAAAAATCGCCAAAGATGGGATCCCAATATTGGATGACATTGCCCTGCTGATCTACAATGCAACTCGAGAGCATAGCCTATAGATCGGCAATCTGCTTTGCCTCCCACATCTTGCGAGGGTGCTCAGGAAGCTGATTGACAAATGTGGGCAAGATGATATTGTCCTGAATGTTTGGATTAGTCACATCACTTGTCTTCTTCATGTCGTCATCTTGAGACATGTGGTTAGTAGATCTGTTCTTATTCCTCAGCAGAATTACCAAAAAGTGTGTTCATGTTGATTCAGACACCAGTAAGGACTAGCATGCCCGAGGCCGCACATGGAGTTCGACCAGCAAGTCGGTCACGTGGTCTAGTCACTAGTTCTTTGCACGAAAAAACTCGAGAACACCTCTTGGGAAGACTTGTCTAGAAGGGGCATATAGAGGATATCCTAGCATAGGCAAGGGTTTCGGCGGGAAACTTTCCCAATATGAAATCTGCAAGTTTCTCACGATACCAGAGGAGTTTGGATCGAAGTCATAAAAACTAGACTAGGACATGGAACATCAGAACATCCTATGATAGTCGAAAGTTGCGACAGTTCCAACCATCAGAGGGCACGCCAGACCTTACAACACATGTCGGAGCTTCTGGCATGGAAGCACGTTAGAACTTCCGATAGGAGTCAGAACTTTCTACACCTCTGATAACCCAACAAATTCCCAAATCTAGATGCAACCTCCTCTGACCTTTCTTGCTGTCAACACTGCCCATTATTGTAATAATAAGAGAGAAAAAAACAAAAATACAACTAAGCCTTAGCATAGATCCCAAACATGCACACACACATACATTTAACACACCTTAGATAAGAACGGGTTGCATTCACTGATAAAGGCCTTAGGAAATCAGATAAGAGACCAAAGAATCAAAACCATGACCAAGAAACACTCTTGACGAGAAGGATTCCAACCCAGTGGTGTTAGCAGAGCACCAAACGGTAGCCTCCACTCTATTTTGCCAAATAATAAGTGGTACTCTAGGGCAGCTTCCCTCAAAGGCACACTCATTGTGATGTTTAATTTGCAAATGGACCAAACATTGAGCATGACCAAGCGGTCAAAATCCTGGTACAGTCAACATTAAATGAATAGTAGTGATGTCCATACCCCCCAAATATGAAAGGACAATGGACTAGACCAATATATCAAAGGATCTCTGTCCAAACCTATTTGGTGAAGATACACTTGACCAACAACTGTTGAATCTTTCCTACACCTGATCATAGAGGGGTACACTTTGTGGGCAGGGTAGTCCTCGGCAGGCATGGGCGATCAAGAATCCAGCACTGCTTTCAGCAGGCCAGCCAAATGAAATACTTAACTGTAGGAAGTGCTCAAGATATACAAGTCTTTGCCAAGGTTGGAACTTGATGCTGCCCTGAAAGAAAGCGCTGTAAGCTGGAAGAAAACACCTGTTTGAGCAGCAGTGTCCAAATGTGCCTGTCCTCACTCAACATCTTCATGCAGTTCCATTTCGGCTAAAAGTTCCATAATTTGAAAAAATATTCTTCCAAGACCTGATCTATAATAGTCCCACTGATACCTTTAATCTAATTATTGTTACTCAAGACCTTTTTATGACACCTCTCTTTTTAGAAACACATTTAGAAACTAACACATACATTTGAGGTGCCAAACTTTACATAGAATGACCCTCAGTCATGATCCTATAGAACTTTTGATAGGTCAGACCAAAATTTGGTGTGCTTTCCATTGCCAACCTCAATTATGGCCATGATAGATAACATAGTTGAAGCTTTGGCTGGAACTGATGTGTACAAAAACTGCCCTGGACCTGTTAGAATCAGTCTTTTGAATCCACATAAATACTTCATTCTTAGTGTCCAACTGTGTACTAGCTGTGAGAACTATAGGCAGTAGGATTATTTTTGGGTGGGCAAGGAGCGGACGGACCTTACATGTGGAACTAGTGTTAAAATTAAGGAAACTGCCAAATGACCAAGAGGCTTGTGTGTTGTTGAGGGGAAATTTAAAATGTTCCAATCTATAGGTGGAAAAAGATCGAAGCCCACAAACTTTTGTCCGTGTTACCACATCTTGTGTGGCAAAATTCTGTTAACATTCAATGGTGCATAATTATGTTCCTGAAGTGATCAAAATTAATTATGGGTTAATATAATGTAACTAATTTTTCATTGGATACAGAAACATGAACATGTGGCCAGGAGGAGGATACTGAAAACAAATTTTGTTGAACTTCAAACATTTTTTCACCTATTAAGAAGTTTTGGTCGATTGTGGGCCTTTTTTACATTAGCTTTCCAGGTAAATTTTTGGTCTTTAATTTGTGTCTGATGTCTAAAAGAAAGATTTATGTTTTATCTTCACTGGTCATATTGTGTGTGTGTGTGTTTTTCTTGTAGGCTATGGCAATTATTGCCTGGAGCCCATCTGGATCTCTTTCTGCTATTTCCGAACCAACTGTTTTCAGAGACGTTACAACAATATTTATAACAGATGCATTTCTTAACTTCCTTCAAGGTACAGATTTAGTTTGTGATTGAGGTTCTTTAATTTAGGCATCTTCGAACCTATTTAGTATCTATTAGCAAATTGATTAAGAAAAATAGTAGGTATCCATATCCATATTCAACTGTAGTATACCTTTGGGAAAAAGAGGAGGATAGCATTAACACTGCCACAAGAACAGAGACAGAGATTCTTTCTACTGAGGGTAATTTTAGCATTTTCACTGGCGTTTCCTGCTACTGCCAGTGTAAAAGGCTAGTGAGAATCCACATACATTGGCAGTTGGGTTATGAAAACTGCCTCAGTTAATCGATTTACACAGGTGGCAAATTTAAGTCAACTGCCAGTATATACAACATTTATAGTAGCAATTGTCTTTAGTTTATCGCCTGTGTAAATACAGGATTTATACTAGCAGTTATCTTAAGAAAATCGCCAATATATTTATATTTACTCTGGTGATTTTCAGTCCTGGGCCCAATTTTTCCGACTGGCGCCAGTATATGGTATATATATTTGTTTGTTTATTTATTTATTTATTATTCAAGCCTCTAATGTTACAATGGAGGACTAGGAGTGTGTATATTTAACAACCTTGAGGGCATGTTCGTTTGATCCCAAAACCCCCCTCGGTCCCTTTGGTTTTGGGATCAAATGAACAAGGTCTGAAAGAGAAACTTAATCATAAGAAAAGGTTCGCCAATCCTTGAATAAAGCATAAGCTACTATGTGCAATTCCTCCACACATACAGGCTTTCGTACAGTCTCAAACATAGAGCAAGAGTGGCCTTCATTTTTATTAATTTAGTTAATTTACATCTTCCAAAGATGTAGAGAGATATTCTTCCATCCTTCACTAAAATACCTTTAATGTCGGAGGGATTGTGTTGGATGCATATGTATTGTATTCAATCCATGTGTGTTGGAGTGGATTAAGGTGGAATTTAAACTAATTTCCACCCCAACCCAGTCCAACACAAATGGATTGAGGATAATACATGTGCATCCAAACAAGGCCTAAAGTGGTGCAACCATATGGTAAACCAGCCCAACCCTGTATGGGGACACGCTGTTGTCTTGTTCTAAAATTTTAAGCAAGTTTTTCTTAATATCAAATTGTATACGGCATCAGAATATTTTTTTTTACATATGGACAATTTCTCAGATTGGTAACATGATCCTTTTCAGCCATTCTTGAGATAGTTCTTAACTGGAATGCTTGGAGGAGTCTGGAGTGCTCACAGATGCTACGATATATCCTAAAATTTTCTATGTCTCTTGCTTGGTTGACCATTCTCCCAACAGCATACACAAGTTCTGTTCAAGATCCCACAGGCCTTAACAAGTTCTTCAGCAGCAAGATTGTAAAATTGGAGAGAAAATCAGTATATGATTTTGTGGTCGCTCTTTACATGTTACCATACATATTTAAAGCTATGTTTTTCGTATTTCTACCATTTCAAAGGGCATTGGAGCGTTCCAATTCTCTGATTGTTAGATTTTTTGTATGGTGGGCCCAGGTATTTTTTTTGGTTGACCAATTGAAATAATTTTGTAACAGAATAATTTCCAGTTGTTGATGCTCACAAATGTTTTTATTGATTAGCCGAAGTTATATGTTGGCCGAGGCATGTATGATGACACAAGTTCACTTCTTAAGTAAGTGCTAAATTTTGTTAAATTCCACCTATCCTTTTAGTCTTCACATCATTTTCCATAACTACTGATTTTGTTCGTAAAATAGGTACACACTATTTTGGGTTCTGTTACTCACATGCAAGCTCATATTCAGCTTTTATGTGGAGGTTTGTATAATTATGCTCTATAGTATTCTAATATCCTATAACCTAAAGGAACCAATTGGCTAGGTAGTGGCAGTGGACTAGTTGGAGACTGCCAAGTCGATAGGCGTATCTATCAATGTGCTTGGATGATTAACTGATTATCAAATTTGTTATTCTCATTTCGTCATTAATTAGAGTTCTTGGATTACTTGAGTGAGCTGGCTCATATAAGGTATACCGTATATGATTGTAAGCCATATTAAAGGAGCTGCGTATCATTGCAGGAGTGGTTCAATCATGTCCTACCCTTTTCTCACTTATAGCATTTTTTTCTCGAATACGCAAAAGAGCTATGTATCATTGCATTAAGAGAGGAAAAAACAGACCCATACAAGAAGCCTTCCCCCACTTGGGGCCAAGCTGTGGGACGCTAACTCTCTTAGTATTACCTTGTTGGGATAGCAGGAAGATGGGATTACTTGTCTGAACACAGAAAGATTTGCGTATAATCTTACCTTATCTTATAGTCAATAATTAGAGGCTCAACCAAGTCTCTACGACAATTCTCACAAGACGTTAGAAAAAAATAAATTCTAGAAAATTTTCACAATAATCAGAAATATCTTGCTTTTAATTTGGTAGACTAAAATTATCATCTCCAATAATAGTCACTGAATCTATTCTATTTTACAAACAAATTACCCACCTTTGTCATTATGAAAAATATATAAGTACTCCCTAATTTTGCATCTAAATGACACACCTCTGCCATTATAAAAGAATTCAAAATAACACCTAAATTTTTATCTAATTACCCACCTTTGCTATTATGAAAGATAACAACCCCTAAATTGGCATCTAAATTACCCACCTCTATCATTATGAAAGAATTCAAAACAAGTGCCTAAATTTGTATCTATATTATCCACATCTCCCATTGTAAAAGGATAATACAAAATACCAGTAACACCATGAACTATTCACATGGGGCACTGTAGGCATATTAGAATTAGCATATGGCTTTAACATTTTGTTTGTCGTCATCAATGCTGGCAGATTTCTCCTCTTGTTGGACCTACCAAAGAGATTATGCTTTTAGGATCGGGGACTAATGAGCGTGAGTTCCCTCTGCGCTGTCGGGTTGTTTTTAATACTGCATTATCGCATGTAATTTGTTTGCATAATGCTTCAAGTTCCTTATTGGATTCCCTATTTTCACAGTGCGGCATAATTTAGGTGTACTAATTATTACGGTATGGGTACCAATTATCATGGTATGTATTGAGTCAATTAATGTTTTTTGGCAATTTTTTCATTTTTCTCAACCTTTTAGCAAGCTGTTGAATTTTATATTGCATAGGTGTATTTCATGGATACACAGATATGGTATGCCATTATTTCCACCATTTGTGGTGGAGTGATTGGTGCCTGCAGCGGTCTGGGTGAGGTGGGTTGTAATTTTAGTACATTATCTGTTATATACCACTACTAATGCTTGCGGAATGTATACACCTTCCTGCAGATCCGGACCCTTGGCATGTTAACATCAAGGTTTACGGCAATTCCAAGAGCTTTTGGAAAAAATCTAGTCCCTAGACTCGATAGTCAACCAAACAGGACTACTGAGCATGAGGTCTGTTTTGCTAAAGTTATGTCAGCTATTGTTGTTTTGGTTGATTTTGTAGCTGATTTGTCATTAACGTTTCCATATTTACTTTTTTCACCAGGATAGAAAAAGTTTTCACATTGAAGAGTTCTCTGACATATGGAATGCATTTATAATCTCTATGCGAGATGAAGATTTAATAAGCAATAGGTCTGCATCTGGTGTGAAGTCTTTCCCCCTGTTTTTCTAACATGGTTTTAAATAGTGTGTTTGAATTATTTCCAGCGAGAGAGATTTGCTGATTGTTCCGTCATCTCTGGCTATGAGTGAAACTACTGTTTTTCAGTGGCCTCCTTTCCTTCTTGCTAGTAAGGTTCACCACTTAAACCATGCTGTAATTAAATTACTCGGTTTTCTTCTGGAGGCAGTACTGCATTGATTATGGCTATGATATTACAGATTCCACTAGCACTTGAGATGGCAAAGTTTGTTAAGAATGATGAACTACTGAAAAGGAGAATAAACAAAGATCCTTATACTTTATGTGCTGTGATAGAATGCTACGAGACATTGTTAAATATTCTGTACAGCCTTTTAGATGGACCAAAGGAAAAGAAGTAAGCCAGCATTTGTTTTTTCGTGCACTTGATGTTTTGATCTCTGTTTATTCTGGAACAACAATTGATCAACTAGTTAATTTAGTTCATATTGTCTGTCTTGATGGGTTCAGACTTGTTGATCAAATCCGGGATGGCATTGAGGCTAGTATACGTAGTCAGTCTCTTGTGAATGATTTCCGGTTGGCTGGACTTGCTGAACTAAGTGCTAAGTTTTATGTGCTGCTAGGTCTACTACTGGTATTAAATTACTAATGCTCAATGTTATTGTATTTTCCAGACCAAATATCTTTACTGCACTGCATTTTTGTAGTTCTCCAAAAATTTATCAGTCCATTTGCAGAAACATTATCATGAAGACATGAAGATGCTGATTGCCGGTCTGTTAAAGGATATAATGGAAATAATTACACGAGACATTATGAAGAATGGACAAGGGTAAAATCTTTGCTAAAATGTGCAGTGTTATGAGTAATTCTTGACAATAATTTTTGCAAATCCTTTAGTATTTTGAAGGATGAAGACACATTCAGTCAACAGTTTGCAAATATAAATCTGGACTCAGTGAATGTTAAACCTTGGAGAGAAAAGGTCATTTGTCATTTCAGGCAAAATACATTTTCAACAAGTTCACAATAACTAGTTTCCTAGAATATGATTTATAATTCTGTGTTAACACCTAACAGTGCATTAGGATTCGACTGTTGTTGGCAACAAAAGGTTCTACAAAGTATCTACCAACGAATCATGAGGCCCGGCGCAGGATCATATTTTTTTCAAACTCATTATTCATGAAGATGCCAAGAGCACCACAGATTCGCAATATGATGTCATTCAGGTAAGGAACCAAACTGAACCCCCAGCTACCCAATACTTCTTTTCTTTAACCAACATATGTTTTTAAGGTCCTTTGCTCTCTATTCCTTCATACATAATCGGCATTTTCTTTTGTCTCAACAAACCTCCCTATTAGAGCATATCCAAGAGTTCCCAATAAAGCCTCCTAATCTAGGATTTGGCAAGAATAGAAAAAAAAACCATCTCCAAGAGCTCCCAATCGCACTTTCCAATCTTTTGGCACTTGGAAAAAATCAACGAAAGCGTAGATATACCCGTGCCTAGAAGACGCACATATCGGTCTCCCAATTTAAGGTTGAAGGGCATGGGAAAGAATAAAGAGTAGGAAAGGGTTCCTGATACAAATGTACAAGAGAGAAAGAATATATAAAAGTGAGGTCAAACTTGAGGTCGGCGAAGTAATGATCCAGCCAAGCGTCGTGGTTGTCGAGGCACTGGCCAAACTTGTCGATCTTGTCGAGCATGAGCTTCAAATTGGGGTCCATGGCACCAAGCGTGCGCTGCCGACAGGTGATGTGATCGTGAGCGGCGGTGGTGACGGGATCCAGGGCGAAGCAAAGGAGAAATAGAAGCAGAGGAGATCAGAGGCCAGAGAAGAAGCAACACATCGAGAGAAGTCTGATACCAAATTGTTTGCAGTAGCAGGGATTGGGGATCGGAATTGGCGAAGAAGGAAGCAAGAGCACAGGAACAAGAGATTGCTTTAACAGAATTTAGTTCAGGTTTACAAATTTCATAATCCTTTCATCCACTCTCTTCTCTCTTGTATACTATCTTCTAACTGAGCCACGTTGGGCTGGACACCAGTGGATTAGGCTTCCTGACTCTTTTGGGCCGTCCTCCATCATCTCCAAGCCCATCTGTAGCAGCGGAGTCTTGACGAAGCTGCCGTGCTGGATCGAGAATAGTAGAGCTGGTGATATTCACGCAGTTGGCAAGAGACAGGCGCGGACGGGAAAGGGTGTCTTGAGGTGGGGACGTCGTGACTCCACGCGTGGGAGAAGGACTAGCTATCGTGCGGGAATCTGCAGGGGAAGCAGATAAGGAGCGCTCCGGGCTAGTCCCTAGCTTTTTCTAGTGACTGGAAAGAACGGGATGGATGTCTTGTTAATTTAGAATGCCATATAGAATTGCTGTTGGGGTCAAATTTCTTCTTCAGAAAGTCCAAATCGGATATTACGGTGAAAATGGCAAATCTCTTAGAGTTGCTCTTACTACTTCCCTATTGTCCTTCTTGGCTGACAGCCTTACTACTTTTGCATCAGTATTTTAACTCCATACTTCAAAGAGGTGGTGCTCTTTTCAGCAGAGGATCTGTATAAAAGGAATAAAGATGGAATATCCTTACTATTCTATCTACGAAAATCATATCCTGGTACAAACATACAAGTTTGATTTCACAATCCAGCAAGTCCTGTCAAGAAATGATTCATCATTGCTGCGTTCTTAATAACAGATGAATGGAGAAATTTTCTTGAGCGGATAGATTTAAATCCAATTGATATTAAATTACACACGGACGAAATATGTCACTGGGCATCTTATAGGGCACAAACGCTCACCAGAACAGGTATTATCAATGCAATTATTTGGTACGTTTACTCTATATTGTCCTGTTGTCTTACCGCACCCCATTTTCCTACTAGTGAGAGGAATGATGTACTATCGGAGGGCACTTGAGATTCAGTGTATTCAAGACAAAAGTGATCTTGGTAGGATTATTCTTTCTGCATTCTCGATTTTTTTATCATTGGAAATAGACAAAAGTGATGTACTATCTTGTTTTAAACTCTCAGCTGCGTAGCGTCTCCAGATGGTAGATGCTGAGCCTAGTTCCATTATCTAAAAATTGGAGATAGAGAAAACATGCATAGGACAAGCTATCGAGTTTTTATTTTCTTTGCCATCAAATATATTACCCTTGACATTAGAGTTTTTATTTTCTTTGCCATCAAATATATTACCCTTGACATTATGACACAAAGTTTGTGAGCCTATTCAGAATATGCCACATGCCCATCTTTCCCTTCTATATTCCCCATTGTGTAGGCAAATTCGTAAATAAATATGGATATTGTCAAATTGGCTCATGAACTTCTGCCATGTTGTGTACATTAATATACTCAATGGGGGTGTATATCTTGATGGCAAATTCGAAACTGTATTCTTACCGAGTCGATTTTAATTTTATACAGATAGACTGGATGGTGATAAAATAGTAGAATCTTCTCGAGAAGCAAGGGCCATTGCTAATATCAAGTTCACCTATGTTGTTTCTTGTGAAGCCTATGGCAAGCAGAAAAAATCGACGGATACCAAAGATAAGGCTTGCTATGTGAATATCGCTAATCTCATGATAACGTACAGAAACTAGTTCTTTCAATATAGAAAATATAACTCTTAAATGGTAGGTTATTATTCCAACCCATCTAATTTTTTTATTTCTCAGGTACCCATCATTACGAGTTGCTTACATTGATGAGGTAGAAGTTTTAACTGGAAATGGGATGACAAAGATGACTTATTATTCTGTTCTTGTCAAAGGACTACGTTACAAATCTGATGAGGTACATACTGAACAAAAATGTAGCATGGAATCATTGCATTACGTAAATACCAAGAGGAATTATATACTATATACTAGAGGGGAGCCCCGCGCTTCGTGCGGGAGTGGGGGGAAAAATGATGATCAACCCAGGATGGGAAGAGGGGCAAAAAAAAAAGCACAGTATGAACAGTAACTAGCTCCATGGCACAGGTAGGTCAACTGGTTGACCACAAGTCTAGTAATCTTTGGGGAAGTAGATATAATGATCATTACCCGAGCAATTGTAACTCATCCAGGATTTTTCTCCAAGTACAGAAAATAAACAAGTGTAAGTACACCTCGTACTCAACAAGTCTAACATAGGGTTCATGAGGCAGGTTTAACTACATGTACCTTTTACTTGGCAAAGTTTTAGCGTATGAGTAGCAACAAATTGTCTTAACCCATAGTAAACATATGATCATGTAAAGTGAATAACGAATAGCAAAAACATAAGCATAATACAGTTCAACAGTGATCATCTATTCTGTAAGAATTCCCAAGGCTGCTCGTGTCCGTGAGCACGACTGATATACCAGTTTTACACTCTGCAGAGGTTATATACTTCCACTTTGAGTCGTGATCCCCAAAAGCTCGAGGTTTCCAAGGCCCCAATGGGCAGACAGGTTTCACTATGAAGCCTTTCAAAGGTTCGTCTAACAAGTTGGCCATTAAATTCACTCCGCAAGCATATGTAGGAACCCCTTTACAGATGGCACACTTCCTTCGCGGCTATACTCATAAGACTAGAGGTTATCCTACACCCATCATGGCAAGCCATTCTTACACCATTTAAGGTAATCACTAACAAGCTAGAAAAGGTCCTTCTATATGACTAAAGCCAGAGCCATATAGCCCTCACAGTTGTACTGTAAGTCCCGGATGATCACTTACAGATAAGTCCTTAGGGAGAGAAACTAGAGCACCAAATAAACAGTCTAATGCTCTGGCCCCCTTATTCCATGTTGCTAAAAAGTATCTTTTAAATATTTATTGCGTATACCATTAGTCAAATTACAAGATCATTGTTTATGTGAGCTCTAGCAAAAGCTACCCAAAGTCATAACCATAGGAATCAAGGTATAAGAACAATCCTAGGGCATCCTTATCAAGGTGACACATGCATGATGAATTATTTGCATTAAAGGTGATTAGGAGACAAGGATGATCCCATGCTATACTTTCCTTGATCAAACTGGTCCTACTGGTCTGGTTCATAGAAATACTCTTGACCACCAACGAATGGCTCACAGTCTATACTTGATCAACACATCCACAACAATCATCCAAGGGCAATCATGCAAGGCAATCAAGGCTACAATTAGAATAGTACATCAACAGTAGCAAAATAAGATTAAAGGTTTTTAAAATGAATCTACATCTTGCTATGATCACACAGGCGCAAATTGCATGCAAATCGGAGCTGTAACGAAGAAGTTATGATTTAAACGAGATTGTCTTTAATAAAATAATAGATTAAATCTAACCTCAAAATTGAAAAGTTAGAAACATACTTAATAGTAGTATTAACACATAGATTACAAAATTATGAATCTAACGCAATTTGAACAGACCAAATCGGAGTTAAAATGAAGATTTTATGAGCAAAACAAGATTGATGGCAAATCTGTAAATATCAGAAAACATATTTTGAATCTACATAGAGGAATCTACGCTTTTTGAAAAGGAAAACGTATTTTGGAAATACGCCATGGACCGCGGGTTTGAAAACAAGAAAACACAGGGGCTCTTTAACAAAATAGACAGTCGAAGGGGTATGGAGTAATCTAAGCCGTTGGATTAGATTTGGATGGCCCTGATCAAGTTGTGGAGGGGGAAGGAGATCAAACTGACTGGCTACAAGTCCTACACGGCGGCGCCATGGCCGGGACCTCACCGGAGTTGGCAATTCTGGTGATACGGTCCACGATTCGTCAAAACAGAAACATGGGAAGGTAGATTAGGAAATCGCGATCTCACCGGAGAAGAAAACGGGGTGCGAAACCGGCCCGAGGATGACGAGCGGCTCGGAAGGCGGACAGCGGACTCCTGTGGTCATCGGGCGAGACATTGCGAGCAAAACAAATCAAAAAGGAGATAGAAAAAGATCTCGGTGGCTTCGAAACTCGTCGCGAAGCTCGTCGATTTGCTTACGACATCGGTCGAAGCGACAATCGGTAGGTCAACTTGGCAGTGGCGGCGTTAAGGTTTGCGGCCGCTGCGAATCAATGCAAGAGCTGCGGCTAAGGCGTGGATAGCGGCTCGTAGATGAAAGCGGTGCCGCGTTATTGGGTCCTCGTGCTTCTTATAGGGTCGAGCTGCGTGGAGGACACGTCAATCCCGGAAATCAGGTGGCGGTAGGAGGAGAGTCCTGCTCGGTCACGACCGAAGGTAGGGGAAGGCACTGATAAGTGGTCTCGGTGCGTCAGTGACTCGGGGAGAGGAAGAAAGACGGGCTCGCGGCTTGCTAGGCTGACGGTTTGAGTGGGCCATGACTGCTGAGTACGAGAGAGGATTGAAGGAGCTGGGCTTCGGACCAGAGCCAGGAGACAGGGGAAAGGGAGCTGGGCTCTGTCAGTAGGCCAGCAGCTAGGCTGCGGGCGGAAACAAGGCCAAGCAGGCCTAAAAATAAAGAGAGAAGAAGTGAGTAAAGAGAATTTCCTTTTCTTTTTCTTTTCTAAATTCCCAAAGAAACTTTCAGTGGATTTTGAATTGCTTTTCACACTTGAAAAACCACACAGTACAAAAGAGTAAATGCACCAGCATGAATGCACATACATGTTACTAACACTATAGTTGATTTTATTTCAAAAATTATTATTCCTCTAGGTTTGTATGCACATATAAATACATAAATAAATCAAATTCACCTATATCAAAATGATGCAAATTTTAGGGTGTTACAATTGTACCCCCCATAAAATGAATCTCATCCTTGAGATTCGGATGATGCTTACTCAAATAACTATGGATATGCTCTTCTCAGATCCTCTTCTCTTTTTCAAGTAGCCTCTGCCTTCGTATATCGATTCCACTAAACTTTACACATCTTTATTACTCGGCTTCTGGTAACTCTTTCCACTGTTTCCAAAATTTTCACTGGATACTCCTCATATGTGAGATCTTCCTTAACAGTAAGCGCCTCTAACGGTATCTATTCCTCGGGTACCCGCAAACACTTCTTTAACTGAGATACGCGGAACACGTCATGCACTCCTGCTAAGCTTTCAGGCAACTCCAACTGATAAGCCACTTCACCACGTCTTTCTAAAATCTTGAATGGCCCAATATATCTCAGTGCTAACTTTCCTTTCATGTTGAACCTTCTCACACTTCTCATGGGTGACACTTTCAAGTAGACATAATCCCCTACTTCAAAGGTTAATTCCTTCTTCGGGTGTCAGCATAACTTTTCTGTCAAGATTGGGCTGCCTTTAAATTATTCCTAATCATCCTCACTTGCTTCTCAGCATTCCTAAGCACATCTGGTCCAAACACCTGACTTTCTCCTGTTTGATCCTAGAACAGTGGAGTTCTACACTTCCGACCATACAGCGCCTCGAAAGGTGCCATTTGTAAACTCTTCTGGTAACTATTGTTGTAAGAGAACTCCGCATATGGCAAACTCTTATCTCAACTTGTACCATATTACAAAGCATAAGCTCTCAACATATCTTCCAATATCTGATTAATTCTTTCAGTTTGCCCATCTATCTATGGATGATAAGCTGTACTAAAATTCAACTTTGTTCCCAATGAGGTATGCACTTGCTGCCAAAAGTGAGATGTAAATTGAGTACCCCAATCAGACACAATCTTCTTGGGAACTCTATGCAAACACACTATCTTCTCCATATATAATTTGGCCAATTTCGGTCCATGGTAAGTAGTCTTAACCGGTATGAAATGAGCAACCTTAGTTAACCGATCAACAATCACCCAGATTGAGTCATAACCCCTCTAAGTGCGTGGTAACCCCACTATGAAATCCATACCCACTTCTTCCCACTTCCACTCAGGTATTTTCATTGGTTGCAACAATCCTGCAGGCCTTTGGTGTTCAGCTTTCACCTTTTGACATGTATCACACAGTGCAACATATTCAGCAACATCTCTTTTCATCCCATACCACAAATATTTCCCTTTTAAGTCCAGATACATCTTAGTACTCCCAGGATGTATAGAGTAAGTTGACTCATGAGCTTCACACAGAATTACCTCTCTTATAACCTTATTCTTAGGCACACACAACCTTTTCCTAAACCACAAAGTTCCATTGTCATCCCTACGAAATCCTGGTGCCTTGCCTTTCGCTATGTTCTCTGCTATTTCCTTTAACTTTGCATCCTGCAACTGACCCTTGCGTATGTCCTGCTCCAATGTAGGTTCTATTACTAATTCCACTGTATTAGTGACAATACTCAAATTCAGATGCTCAAATTCAGCACACAACTCATTTGACATAGGCATCACTTGCACCTCATTAGCATAACTCTTCTTGCTAAGAGCATCTGCAACAACATTGGCCTTTCCCAGATGATAATGCACTTCCAAATCATAGTCTTTAATCAATTCCAACCATCGACGTTTTCTCAAGTTCAAATCTGACTGAGTGAAGATATACTTCAAGCTCTTGTGATCAGTGTATATATCACTCTTATTCCCAATCAAATAGTGTCTCCATATCTTCAAAGCATGCACCACTGCAGCTAATTCTAAGTCATGAGTGGGATAATTTAACTCATGCTTTCGCAATTGCCGAGACGCATAGGCCACTACTCTTCCCTCTTGCATAAGTACACACCCGAGATCTTGACGAGATGCATCACAATAGAAGGAGAAATTCTTGCTCAAATCTGGCAAAACTAACACCGGGGCTGTAGTCAATCTCTTCTTCAATTCCTCAAAATTAGCCTGGCACTTTCTAGACCACATAGACTTAGCATTCTTCTCCAACAGAGTTGTCAAAGGCTTGGCAAGCTTAGAAAACTCTTCAATAAACCTTCGATAATATCCAGTCAATCCCAAGAAACTACGAATCTCTCCCAAATCAGTTGGTGGTTTCCAGTTGAACACATCCTTCACCTTACTAGGGTCTACTGATATTCCACCATTGGATACAACATGGCCTAGAAAAGAAACTTCTTTCAACCAAAACTCACACTTACTACGCTTAGCATACAACTTATGCCCTCTGAGCTTCTGCAAGACTAACCTTAAATGTTCAGCACGCTCTTCCTCAGTCTTGGAGTATACCAATATATCATCAATGAACACTACCACAAACTTATCCAAAAACTCCATGAACACCTTATTCATCAAGTACATAAAGTATGCAGGAGCATTAGTCAAGCCAAAGGACATTACTATGTACTCATACAAGCCATACCGTGTAGTAAATGATGTTATGCTATTTTGGGTATATCAGTATCACGAATCTTCAATTGATGATAACCAGAACGAAGATCAATCTTAGAAAACATGCAAGCACCTCTCAACTGATCAAACAAATCATTAATTCTTGGTAGTGGGTACTTATTTTTAATAGTTACCTCATTAAGTGATCGATAATCAACACACATTCTCTGAGTACCATCCTTCTTGTCAACAAAGATTACTGGTGCTCCCCAAGGTAAAGATCTGGGACGAATGCAACCTTTCTCTTGCAACTCCTTTATTTGTTTCTTAAGTTCCTCTAATTCATTAACCCCCATTCTATATGGACGCTTAGCTATAGGTGGAGTTTCAGGTAATAATTCAATAATAAACTCAATATCACGATCAAGTGGCATACCTGGCAAGTCATCGGGGAACACATCCAGAAATTCATCCACAATTGGATCCTCCTGATTGGTACCATCATCAAGCCAGTTCACTGTAGCTGTCTGCTGCTTCTGCACTATCACCTCAACACTAATCCAGTCTCCCATTGGTGTTGTCAGAGCTACTGCCTTTTCTTTACACTGAATTACCGCCTGATTTTGCTTCATCCAATCCATTCCTAGAATAAGATCAATCCTAGCTGTTCTCAACACTATAGGGCTCACTTTAAACTCTACCCCCTTAAAATTAGACTAGTAGGGAGGCATTGATAAGAAGCTTGCATACTTCCCCCTGGTGAGTTTACTAGTATGGGGTTTTCATGGCACATGAAGGTATGCTATGTGTCTTAACAAATATTTGTGATATGAATGAATGCGAAGCTCTAGAATCAAAAAGTACAGTGGCAGGAGTGGAATGGACATCAAACGTACCGAGCATTACTTCTGGTTCCTCTGTTGCTGTCTCCTAAGACACATGGTTCACCTTCCCAGTGTGGGTTAGCCATGGGTACACCTTCTGGTTGCTATTATTCTGACTCTGTGGGGTTTGCTAACTCTACTTCTTGGGGCAATGATTAGCATAATGTCCAACTTCTCCACAGCAAAAGCATGTGTTGGGGGTGCTAGGTGCACTGGTCCTCACGGGAGTGTTGTTAGGAGTGCCCTGGCACTGAGTCTAACTTCTATTCTGCTGTTGGGGCGTTGATTGCCATTCTGCAGCTGGAATGGGGGACGCTGTGGAAACTGATTACAGGGAGGGATCTGACCACGATTCCATTGATTAGGTGGATACCTCTATTGGTAGCCTTGCTGGAAACTAGTGCGCTGACGAGTGTTGCTTCCGGAGGTCTATCCCTAGAGCCTCTTCCTTTTAGCATCCATCTCCTTGCGCTTGTTATCAACCACAATAGCGCGCTTCACCAATGTCTGATAGTTGGGGTAAGTATTGGACATCAGCTGCAATTGCAGCATGGAAGGCCCTTGCAAGTAACAGATACATACCTTGAAGACTCATCCAGAAGATGCCTGGGATCCCTGGACGATCAACCACACAGAAAGATTGGCTGATAAATCCTTGCACCTAGATGAAGTTCTTAGTAGTGCTTCACACAATGCTTTTGTTGGTTCTTGATCTGCAGCTTTGTCGTGGTGTACCCTCCTAGTGTGAGGGCTCTCTTTATGAATTATGAATATAAAGGATGTGGGGAGAAATCTAACGTGTGCGTGGGCTAGGTGGGCCCACGTCTACCGATGCAAGGGTGGTGTTAGGAGATGTTAGATTATTACTGCACATTCTTCATTCTTCGGTGTTGAACGTCATCCATTGGGGCTTACTCACTACTGCTACAGAAATGATTTATAGCAATGCCTCTTTTTTTTAGGAGTTGAGCCGCCTCTACAAATGGTTTCTAAACGCCGCTACTACAAATGGCCCTATAAATAGACGCCGAATAGTAATATAAGTACGAAATTCAAATTTTTTCAAATGACCTAGGTGGAGAAATGACCAAAATAAAAGTTGTAGATCTTGAAAAGTTATAGAACTTTGTTGTTTACAACTTTTCCATTTAAATTCATTTACTATTTCAAAATGTTGTTAGAAATTTAATTTTTAAATTGTTGAAGAACTCTGATTTCTCTTTTTAATCTCTGACTAAAACTTGTAACTAGTCTTTCTCCCTCGTACTAACTTCAAATTTGATGATTTTTTTCCTAAAATTTTCTAAAATCATGCTCTATCAATTTATTATGTTCTTACAGCTATTATTTTGTCCATTTTTTCGTGACTATGTTTTATCTATTTGAATTTTAAAAAATGGTAACTTCAAACGTTATTTAGAAACATTAAACGATTTCAGCTAAAAAAGTCACGAACATAAAAGTTATAGAACTCATTAAGATCTACAATTTTTATTTTGATTATTTGTTCATCCGATATAGTGGTAGTAATATTGTTCACAAATTTTATATATCCCTCAAATTTGTGAACAATGTTACTACCACTATGTCGGATGAACAAATGATCAAAATAAAAGTTGTAGATCTCGGAATGTTATAGAACTTTGTAGTTGACAACTTTTTCATTTGAATTCATTTTGTCAAGGAAAACTACGCTTGAATTTCTCAAATTTGAAATTTGGATTTTTCAAATGACCTCGGATGGAGAAACAACCAAAATGAAAGTTGTAATCCCAAAAAGTTATATAACTTTATAGTTGACAACTTTTTGATTTGAAATCATCTTATTAATAAAAACTACATTTGAATTTTCAAAAATTTGAAATTTGAATTTTTTTAAACGACCTCGAATGGACAAACAGTAAAAACGAAAGTTGTAGTTATGAAACTTTGTAGTTGACAACGTTTTCATTTGAAATCATCTTTTTAAGGAAAACTACGTTTGAATTTTTCAAATTTAAAATTCAAATTTTATAAACGACCTCGGATGGAGAAACTATCAAAATAAAAGTTTTAGATCTCGAAAAGTTATACAACTTTATAGTCAACAACTTTTTCATTTGAATCCGTTTAGGGCCTCAAACAATCAATTTAAACTCAATTTAGGATAATATGTGGGGAAAGAAAATCTATAAGACATAAGTGAGTGTGAGATGCAGTGGTAGAGCAGGGTACGCACGAGAGGGCAGAGCGGGCGGGTGGCTGACCGGTGGGAGGCCTCCCCCAATTAAAAAAATTTACTATTTTTTGGCTGAGCCGCCCCTACGAATCCAAAAACCTGGGCTGGCGTAGTGACCTACATGTGAAGGCTTACTTGGAATCTTCCTACAGGCAGCATTTTATGACATGTCGGTCATGCCAATCAATGTTGGCCCATTAGGCTCTAGCTTCAGTGCATGTGGCTCCCTACCTTGGCTTGGTATTCCAGAGTTTCTGGAAGGTGCACCCTATCAGGAAAAAATGGATGCACTATTTCAGATGATCCACTAATATGATGAATCCCACACACTAGCTTAACTCCTCAGGGCAACAACAACGAAGATTCTTTGTCCTACATTCTTTAGAGTAATGATTGGATACCATCTAGAAACATGAATTACTCTATTGAGTGTTATCCAGAAAGTAAATATATATTGTAAAAGTAATCAAAATTCAGTAATACAGTAGTGACCATAAAAATTGAAGACATTTCATATAAACTTTATTTGGCTCAGAGAACCTTATTGAATGATGTCCGTGCATGTAGCTTCATTTTGACGTTTCTTTTATATGTAAACACCATTTAGAAAATATACACTTCTATGTGATGCCCTTATTGATATCAGCATCGCCATTGTTAAACTATCATAAAATTTTTGCACCAAATTTTAAAAAGTACTCAATTTTTTTTCTCAAACTATGCAGGAGAACTGCATGTTGTTAGATTAAAATTGGAGAAACACACAAAACAAAACGAAGGCAAGGCGAAATAGCCCCACCTGAACTCACACCCCCAAACACGAAACAAAATTGAATATACAAACAAAAGGGGCAAAAACTCAATTAAGCAACATATCCTAATATTGCTTATGTATGTTTAAATTCACCATTTGTACTTCAAGTAAAATTACCAAATTTACCCTCTGTAGGAAATTTACCGGATCAAGCTCCCAGGAAAACCGACAGATACTGGTGCGGGGAAACCTGTAAGCAAAAATCATGCTATAATTTTTACTAGAGGGGAAGCTCTTCAGGCCATTGACACGAATCAGGTATGGCTTTCACTTCCATATTTCATGTTTTGGGTCTCGTAGACCAGCTTAGGTTGTCCAAAAATGTAGACTTGTTACGGGCATGAACCTTGGAAAACACAGCTGCCGAAAACTATATTTGTTTGGCATTTGCCGAATCTCACCACAAAAGATTGTGCTGCCTGCAGTTATTCTCTTAGTGTCACTTAAGTTCTTTTCACTGCGTGAAGATAATTATTTGTTTACACTACGGTTACTCTCAGAGCCATGGTCACTGGCGCTGCGACCGTCTGCCTAACAACCTATCACTATGGCTTGAAGGGCACCAGTTCAACGACAACTGGGTGAATGCCAAGGCGGGAGCATAATTGAAGTACCAGGCATTCACGTGTGTGTCCAGCGTGATTTACCTATCTAGTGGAGATATTTACCTGTATAGGTCTGGAAAAAATGCCTCTTCCTTGTATGGGCCAATTTTTTTTTTGAACTTACATGTATGGCCCCAAAATGAAATTATCTTCCTTCTATGGTCTTTCGTCTGTTTTTGACACTTGACGGTGTTAAGTCAAGGGTAAAATGACCATTTTACCCCTGGCGAAAAAATAAAATGCAGAGTTTTGTTTGTCTGTTGTATATTTGGAGTAATATTACGCAAATAAGTTCACACATAACAGTACATAATATGTGTGTGTACTGTTATGTAATATTAGGCAAATATGTGTTAATTTATTTGCGTAATATTACTCCAAATATATAACAGACAAACAAAATTTTGCATTTTATTTTTTTCATCAGGGTAAAATGGTCATTTTACCCTTGACTTAACACTGTCAAGTACCAAAAGCGGATGGAAGGCCATATAAGGAAGATAATTTCATTTTGGAGCCATATAGGTAAGTTCAAAAAAAATGGGCCATACAAGGAAGAGGCATTTTTTTCAAGGCCATACAGGTAAATATGTGAGCCCTGAGTGGCCGAACTGGGAAAGATATAAGAGAGGGGCTGAGTCAAGAAGAGCCACATCACATTGGGTGTCGAAGTCAATGATGATGGTGATGCCACAGCGGTTGGCCTCAACCGGAGGTGGAGGGGAAGAGAGGGACGATTTGGACGACGATAGTAGTGATGATGTCATGGATAGTCTATTCCTCATCAGAGTTTCTTTTTGGAAAGCCAAACTTTGTGTCCTTCGCCACGCCGTACACATCAAAATCTCAGTCGAGGGATGCAGGCATGTCACTAACACTAGGCCGCACGGCTAGCACCAGGAACACGTGCCTTGGTGTTTCTAGGGGTGGCAGCGGTAGGGACGAGGATTGGGCGGATGAAGATGAGGAATCGAGGAGGGGAAGGGGAAACAGTGGCGGCAGATGGTGATGCTAGTTTGGTGGGGATGGGGAAGGGTGGATGACGGTTGGGTCATGAGGAGTGTGGTAGAAATGGGTGAATAGAGTTAGCCGGTTGCGATTAGTATGGTATAAGTGGGTCGGGCCTTTTATTAGGCATGGTCTAAAGAGACCCGTCTCTAGAAATAGTGTATTTCTGAAGGTGGCCCTTTTTAGACCTTTTTTTCTCAAACACGCAGGAGAGCTGTGTATCATTTCATTAAAAGGAGAAGAAAGAGTCACACGTGGACCCGGACACACACACCCCTCCTAAAAAACTTGAGAAACTGCTCACCTAAAAATTTTAAAAGAAATGACCGAACCAAAACAAATAGCCCCTAAGAGACCCCCTGGCAGTGAGCAGGGAGAGGCCCTTCGCTCCTGCCAAACACCATAACTCGGCTTCCTCCTTTGCAAGGAGCAGCACTGTGTCCAGTCTGGGGGTGGCCCCATTGAAAACACAATCATTTCTATCCCTCCAAATGGTCCATGCACCAAGCGTGATGAGGGTGTTCAACCCTTTCATTCTGTCACCGTCTACAGTAGCTTCTACTTTCATCCACCAATCTTCCCAGGAAAGTCTGTTGCTTGTGGGGTGAGAATAGAGAGTCCAACATGATGCAAAAGAGAATACCAGAAATGTCTTGCAAAGACACAGCCAATGAGAAGGTGCTGAATGTCCTCATCTTCTTGGTCACACAGTGGGCATTTGCTTGGATGGGGAAGGCTGCGTTGGGCCAATCTATCTGCTGTCTAGCAGCGATTATGAGCAACTGTCCACAAAAAGAACCGACACTTTGGAGGGGCCCATGTTTTCCAAATACGTTCGTAAGGTCCAAAGCTAACAGCACCCTAAAAAAGAGTATCATAGGCTGACATTGCTGTGTATTCTCTTGAAGTGGAGAGCCTCCAGATGTCTATCAGGAATGCCTTCCTGCAGCACCACAACTTCCAGAGTATCCCACAGCTCCAGGTATTCTATCAAACCTTCCAGGGATATTTCCCTTTGGATATCATCCAGCCATTTTCCATTATTCAGAGCATCCATAACTGTGCGTCTGTTCACTCTTTGCTTAGACACTAGGGCAGAAACTCGGGGTGCCAAATCTCGAATGCTTCTGCCATTAAGCCACTTATCTTTCCAGAATAAGGTATTGGATCCATCTCCAATTTTAGTAACTATGGCCATAGACAGCAGGGCTTCCACTTCTTCCTTGCTGACCTGAAGAGGTAGATCTGCCCAAGGCCAATTAGGTTCATATTTCTTGAGCCACGGCCATCTTACTCTTAGGGCATATCCCAAATATTTCAAATTTTAAATGCCGAGTCCCCCAAGTTCCTTGGAACGACAAACTTTGGGCCAAGCAATGAGGCAGTGTCCTCCATTTGCTTCCCTCCGTCCTCTCCACACAAAAGCTCTCCTAATTCTATCAATGGCCTTTATTGCCCAAGGCGACAGATCAATCACCATGGCCAAATATATCTGCATTGCTGTCAAGACATATTGTACCTGGACAGCCCTTCCAGCCCGTGTCATTAGGTCAGCCTTCCATCCTGGTAGTTGATCAGCAATTCTGTCAATAATGGGCTGGAATTGTTCCTTTGTCAGTTTTTTAAGAGACAATGGCAGCCCTAGTATTGGCATGGAAAGTCCTGGATTTCACAAGGAAGCATACTCTCTATGAGTGCATATTCTCCTCAGAGCATTGAATTGGCATCACACTGCTCTTGTGCACATTAGTCCTTAGATTGGATGCTTCCCTAAAAAGCTGAAGAATTCTCACGGTTAAACTGATATCTTCTGCAGTTGGCCTAAGAAAGAGAGCTACATCATCAGCATACAAAGAGATTCTATGTTGGATTGGCCTTTTAGACGACGGCTGTAGCAATCCCACTTCAGATGCCCTTGAGACCAACCAGTTCAACACATCCATGACCAAAATAAAGAGCATAGGAGAAAGAGGATCCCCTGACAAAGCCCTCTCCTGTGCTATATGAAATTCCTAAGAGTGCCATTGAGAAGAATCTGTGTTGCTGAGGATGAAGCAAGAAGCCTGCATAGGAGATCACGCCACCGAGGACCAAAGCCCAACTTTTCAAGTACCTCAAGGAGAAAAGCCCAAGAGACTGAGTCAAATGCCTTAGTAATGTCCAGTTTGAGTAGAATACGGGGCTGCTTTTGAGAGTGTAAAAATCTAACTATTTGCTGGACCATCATGAAGTTATCTTGTATAAAGCGATTTTTTATGAATGCACTTTGGTTATGGGAGACCATTTGATCAAGGTGTCCTGCCAACCTATTGGCAAGGATTTTGGTCACTAACTTAGCAAAATTGTGAACTAGACTGATGGACCTGAAGTCCTTCATCTAATCAGCATCTGTCCTTTTAGGAATTAGTGTGATATATGCAGAGTTCAGCCGCCAGAGGTTTTTGAATTTTTTCACCAAATAGTATGCAAGGCAGTCATAATGTCTTCTTTAATTATCGACCAGCAGGCCTTGTAGAACCGTCCTCTGAACCCATCAGGGCCGAGGGCCCTGTCAGATGGTAAGGTTTTGATACTGTTCCATACTTCTTGCTTTGTAAAAGGTGCCTCCAGAGAATCCAAGTCATAACTTGGTATGTTTAGCTCATTTAAATTGATGGTACTACCCCGCTCACTTTCTGTACCAATCAAGTTAGAATAAAACTCAAAAATAGCATTAGCTTTTTCCTCATGTTTGGTGATGATCTGGTCTCCCTCTTTTAAAATAGCGATGAAGTTTTTCTTTTTCCAATAACATGCATGTCTATGAAAGAGGCTGGTGCTAGCATCCCCCTCTTTCAGCCAGCCGATACGAGATCGCAGCCTTGCAACTGTTTGCAATAGAGAGGCAAGGGCTAGGGCATGTTTCTTGAGATTATTTCGCAGCCAGAGCTCATTTGGCTGTAGAACCTGGTTGTGTTGGGCAACACCAAACTGATGATTAATTCCTTTGCCAACCTCTATCTCTGAAAATACAATTACAAAGGCATGTGTTGTTTAGGAGTGTCCTAGCTATTTCTAGAGGCATTAGAGCATCTTCAGGAGTTTACTTGCTAAACTAATAGATCTAGCAAGTTAAAAAGAAATAGGGGGGGGGGCAGACCCAGTGCTAGAGGCTCCCACACGAGTGGGGTCTGAGGAAGGGAATAACCGAAGCAAAGTCTTACCCCCGCAGAAATTCTGCAGAGAGACGGCTTCGAACCCAGAACCTGGTGACTCGGCGAGCTAGCACTCATCACTGCACCAGGCCTGCCCTTCAAGTTAAAAAGAAATAGGAACCTTAAATTTTGTCCATGTCCATTAATCCCCATTAATAACTTCCTAAACAATTTCGCATTGGAGACCCCCGATTCCCCGAACTACCTTCTAACTAACCAAACCTTTTTTAACAGTTTTTTTGTCTCTTACTGCATTCTTATCTGTAATACTTTATTTTCTTAATTTTTTAATGAAACTGGAGGGGCTTTGGGTCCCCTACAAGCGATTTATTGAATTGAAATCATGAGGAAAGAAAAGAGATTTACAAACTTCAGGAAACAAAGAAAGAAAGGAAGAAAATAAGAAAGGAAAGAGAGGCTACAACAGATTCTGAATCCATAAATCAAAAGTTACTAAAAGCCTAGCCTTAGCCCTTAGGGAAAGGATCTTCAATTCTTTTGTGAACACTGCTTTAACCATCATAGGACTTGGAGGGACTTCTTTGAAGATGAGAGATCATTTCATACAGTCCAGATGGACCAGCACATTAGAATTGTCACAATCAAGAAGAAAGCAGGGTGAGATTGGTTCCTGATCTGATCTGTTGTGGCAAAAATGTCATTTTCTATTTGAATTATGATTCCAATCAAGCTCCAACATTCTTTAGCAAACTGACACCCCAAGAATAGGTGTTCCAATGTCTCTTCAATTGCTTTCTGACATAAGACACAGTCATAGGAGTCAAGATACATGTTTTTCCTTTTTAGGATGCTTTTGGTACTCAATCTGTCTTTCAGCAGAAGCCGCTGATAGAAGCTCTTCCATAGCCATTTATAAACCTGTGGAACTTGCCTGTGTCCCATGAGAAATCTGTAAGCTTTTGAAGCAGAGAAAGTTCCAAATCTGAGGACCATATATCTTGTTGATCAGTTAAAAGAAGATCCTCTCTAAAGGATTGGAGAGCTTGCATTTGTTGATAAACTTCAGTTGATAGAGGCAGACTGAAGAGATCCTGGATAGGATGCTGAGAGACAAACTTGCATACAGTTATTTCTTTATTTTTTTGCAAATGAGAACAGTAGTGGGTATTCCAACTTTAGAGGATGTTGATTCCACTTATCAGACCAGAGTAGGCAAGTTTGACCATTTTCCACTTGGACTATAGAGAAGGATTTGTAACAATCTAGGAGTTTTAGGATATCCCTCCACCAGAAAGAACCCTTTTTAGTGTGTCTTGGAAGCTTCCATTTGAGTAGTGTTTTTCCCAAACAAGTGATACCCAAGGGATGTCTTTTCTGTTAAAAATTTATCCAAATTCTTTAACAGTAGAGCTTCATTGTGCTTTTTCAAGTTTATGACTCCTAATCTACCTTCATCTTTGGCAACACATACCATTTCCCAAGCTGCTTTTGGGGCTTTTTTGAGTTAATGTCAGCCTTTCTCCAAAGATAGTGTTTCCTGAATTTGTCAATTTGTTTAATTAAGAACCCCTTTTGGAAGGGCAAGGGCACAAAGGTGGAATGTAGGCAAAGATGTCAGGACAGCATTTGTTATTTCCAATTTACCTCCTTGAGAGAGGAAGGTGGAGGTGCAAGCCAACCTTCTTTCACATTTGGTAACTAGAGGGAGATAATCTTCAATTTTTGGCCTGGTGATACCTAGAGGAAGTCCCAAATAAGTGAATGGGAGGGTTCCTTTAGCACAGCCAAAAGTGTTAGCTAGATGATTGGATTTTTCTTCAGAGGTGTTAATTGGTACCACGAGGGATTTGTTGTAGTTAACTTTGAGCCCAGTTGATTCAGAAAAGAAAAGGATGGACTTGAGGAAGAAAAGTTGCCTGGCATCTCCCTCCATGATGATAAGAGTATCATCAGCACATTGAATGATAGGGAAATCAGATGATGAGATCGGGGGGATGGAGAGATTCATAAAGCCCATGTCTTTTGCTTTGTTTAGAATGGATTGAAGCAGGTCAGTAGCCAGAACAAAAAGGAGAGGGGAGAGAGGGTCTCCTTGCCTAACACCTCTTCTACAATAAATAGTTTTCCCAGGTACCCCATTAGCAGAACTTTGGAAGTACCAGAGGCAAGAATGGTCTTTATCCAGGATATCCATAAGTTACCAAAACCTTTTGCCTCTAATAGTTTGAGGATAGTGTTGTGCTCAATTTTATCAAAGGCCTTTCAAAGTCAAGTTTGGGGATGATGACTTCTTTCTTAGAGTGATGGCAAAGATGAAGATATTCAAAAGACCAGGCTAGGCAATCCTGGATGGTCCAATTTATTCCGATCTCCTAAGAAAAATGCCAGATGGAGAGCGGATACGGAGTTCCTCTCAAATGGGGAAACTTATGAGTTGGAGAGGATACTTGTCAACTTTTTATTTTTAAGGAGCTCTTTTACCAAATTGTTGGAGGGCATTTTTCCCCTTTTGCTAAAATATCAAATTAGTGATCTGTTTTACAAGACTCCTAGAGATGCTCTTAATTTTTAGTGATTACCTTTGAAAATAAAACGGGATATGGTCTAGAATCATTATTTAAGTGTGTTTTCCTTACCAAGCTGCTTCCTTTGTGCTGCTCCTACCCACAAAAGCACACCGTTGTGTTGTGTTTATTTGCTGCGAACACTACAGATACCAAAACATTCAATCAACCAATAAGAATAAAATTCATTTTATTTGTCGGTGGGAAGTTGTGTTCATTTCCTATTGAACAACGCCGTACAGTTTTGCCAACTAAACATTGACAAAAGAAAAATCTTTTGATTTCGAACAATAGTAGTCTCCAAAAGGGGTTGGCATGTCAAAAATAGAAAATTAAAATATTTAAATAATAAGATACCTATGCCAAACAGATTGGGACTAATCTAGACTACTGGTGACATATGGATTCTGTTGACAATATAATGACTAAGGGTATTGAAGTTCTGTACTTGCTCGTTTACCCCTAGGACAATTACCTCGAAGAGGCATTTAAAATGAGGAATTTGCTGGAGGAGTTTGAGAATGGAAAGAACAAACCCACTATATTAGGTATTCGTCAGCATTGTTTTTCTGAGAGGTATGCACATCTATCCAAGGTTCTGTTCAGTTGTATCATGTTCATGTCACATTGATTATTTTGTTAGTAATTGTTTTTACATTTTTTTCTGTTCTAGTGTTTCATCACTTGCTTGGCTTATGTCCAACAAAGAGATCTATACTGTTACCATTGGACAACGATTTCTTGCCAATACTCTCAAGTATGTAAATCTTATTTTTATTTTTTATAACAAGCCTTTTCCTTACATCAGTATTTTTTTCAGAATGGGAACCTATTTGGCCAGTCTATCTGGTCCTACTATAACTATTTTGTGTGGCCAAACTTAATATATATTTCCTTATGGTTTCGATAAGACAACAGATAATTATTGTTGTACTTTTTTCTGTCGAACATATTTTTGTACTTGTTTCAGCATTATCTTACTAGGGAATTGCCAATAAAAACATATAATTACATCAAAAGTCTGTACAATTACTATTAGTGATAGTAATAATATTTCAAAAGTAGTTGTAGCCAAGTAGGGATGATATGACGTGCTACAACGACTCATATCATAAACATGATCAATTTCATAACTTTCAGGAGTGATATTAATTACAGATTGACCAAATAAAAGTACTTTCTATGGATAGTATTTCCACGTAGCCATAACCATTCCCTGAAATGAAAATTGTTGCAAATTTATTCTCAATAAGACCAACCTTGATGGAGAAGACGACCGTGCCAAAAATGTAACTAACAATAACACGGTGCATCTAAGTGTTATTATTATATCTCACACATGAAAAGAATAACCCACATGCATATTCATATTATATCTCTTATATTCTATCCTTGTCTTGTAAAAAAATAGTTTACCTGCAGGTTTTGAATATTTATTAGAGGACTTGATGCCCCAAGGGAACCTACCGGCCTACCAATACCAAACTAATACCAGTATACCACCATATCTATATCTATATTATCTATCTATATATTAAAGAGCTAAAAATTCTTCCCTTTTTCATCCACCTACCTCTAGCTACTATGCGGCATCACTCTTCTTCCGCCATCTCTTATTCAATATTAATTTAGAGTTGCAAAAATTCTTATTGGCAATTGCACCACTCATATCCTAGCATAGCTAGTCGAGCCTAAATTTATGCGCGTTGCAACTTGCGTGCAAGCGCGCACACACACATATAAAAAAAATTTAGATATGGGGCTGCCCTACTGTTTCAGTCAAAAAAAACTAGTATTCTACATTTCTAACCTCACAACAAACGTAGATCACAGCCACCTATTTAAGTTAAGTTAACATCCAATCAGTTTCTCATATGAGATAAATCCTTCATTGCAGGTTGTATTTATTATGGGTCTTAGAATTTAATGAAAATAAGGTTAGGTTAAGCCCAATTAAATCTAACACGATATAAATATCGAGGATAGTTCGTTAATTTGGTCCCTGTGCCATTTCATTCTTTTTTGTCACCATTTATTTTTTCAGTTTGTGTCTCCATGTGTTATTTTATTATCCGTTTCCTGTTTGTTTTTTATTTTTGGTCCATTTCAATCACCTTTCTTCACATCCTTTTCTCCTTTGTTTTTCCGTCTCCATTTATTCTTTTTTTCTGTTGCCATGTGTTATTTTATTATCCATTTCCTGTTTCTTTTTTTATTTTTAGTCCGTTTCAATCACCATTTTTTCACGTCCTTTTCCCCTTTGTTTTTTCCGTCTCTATTGCCAGCTTGTGTTTTTTTGTTTTACTCATAAATATAAAAACAAATAATAAATGTTATATTTTGAAGTCTTGATCATTCCTACAATCAAAGTTGATGGTGCAGTTTGATTAACAACAAAACATATTTTTATTAAAACCTATATCAACCAATGGACCAATTAATGGAACATGATCTGAAATCTTAAGCAGTTTATTGTGCAATCTATCTAGTCTAAATAAATGTATCTCCAAGCTATACGAATTTACAACTGCAATCTCCGATGTGGGCATGTATGTAGAAAATTAAGAGATCTTCTGTCATAATCATAATCGGACAGTTGTCCTTAACACAATGGTAAGGCCAGTCTCAGTGGGAGTTTCACTAGAGTTTCATTTGCATTTAATAGCCTGCCACATATGCATTTTTGATGACATGTCAACGTTTTAATGAAGAGAGAGAAGAATTGAGTTTCATGGGGATGAAACTCTTTTGGCATAGTTACCAACTCTCTATGAGTCATAGAATTAAATGTCTATGAAACTATGGAGTGAAACTTTCCATTGAGAGTGGGTGTTTTATCCAAGTTTCATTTCGTTCTATATGACATGGCAGTCTTGAAAACAACGAAATGAAACTCTCCACTGAGACTGGCCTAACTGTGATGTGGGGGAAGCACTACAGCCCCCGGCCTCGAGCACGAGGCGCAATGAAGAGCGTGCCGGTCCAGCAGGACCCTGATGAGGCCAGGCCGGCTGGTGCTTAACTCCCCACGCGTGGCTCAAGAAGAAGGTTGAAAGCTTAAGTCTTTAATTAGCCGCCTAAGTTAATGCAGGCAGTAGTTCCAAGGAGCTTTACTCCTATATAGATGTAACCAAATATCTCATTATCAATCAAGAATGATCAAGTAATTTATCTCTAATCTCACGTGTGCTTCATCTTCAATCTCACCCCCTGCTGTAGGCGCCAGAGACCCTGGCGCCTCCTCTACCCAGCTACGAGGTACGCAGCCAAGGACCGGCCACTCGAGGGCCTAAGGTTCTTGACAACTTGGTATCAGTAGGCCGTCGATCCTCTTCCCAGCAAGCCGCATCCGCTGCCTCCGCTTCATCACCATCTCCAGCAAACTCACCCACCCACTCGGCCGCATCCACCTCCGTTCCCATGGCTGAGCCACCATCCGCGGCCGAACTGGCCAAGATGATCCAGCAACTCACCACCAACATGAACACGCTGCAGCAGCAGATGAATGCCTCCCTCAACACCATGCAACAGCAGCTCAGCGAGCTGCAACGCATGCAGCCGCCACCATCCTCGTCCTCTGGCTCCCTCGGCTATGGTTTCGGTGACCGCCCCGGCGACCGACCGGTGAGGCACCAGGAGATGGATTTTCCCCGATTCGACAGGAAGTCCGATCCACTGGCGTTCATCAATCGCTGCGAGTCGTTCTTCATCCAGCAGCGCATCGCCCCGGAGGAGCAGGTATGGATGTCCTCATATAATCTCGAAGACGTCGCGTAGATGTGGTACCTACTCGTGCAGCAATCGGAGGGCACCCCCAACTGGCGGCGCTTCACCGAGCTCCTCAATCTTCACTTCGGGCTGCCCCTCCGATCCAATCCCATGGGTGAGCTCATGGCTTGCCGCCGTACCAGGACCGTGGAGGAGTACCAGGCCCGCTTTGAAAACCTGCTTCGCCGGGTCGGACCACTGGAGGAGGCCTAGCGGGTCCAAGCGTTCACGGCAGGGCTCGGACCGCCGCTCAGCCACGACATGGAGATGCACAATCCTCAGCACCTCGTCGTGGCCATGAGCTTGGCCCGGAAGCTGGAGATCCGCGAGCAGAGCGCCATGGCCGCCCTAACCAACCCTGCACCGCCCGCCCTCACCAGCCCCACGCCGTCCGCCCCGCGCCTTCCCGGACGCGGGCTCCTGTCGGGGCCGCCCCCGCAGCTGTCCCTTCTGGCCCCTCCGCTGCCGCAGCACCGTGGCACCAGGTCCACCACGCCGTCCTTCGTGGGCCGCCAAGTCCGGGGGATGTCCACCACAGAGATGGATGACCGCCACCGGCAGGGGCTCTGTTTCAATTGCAATGAGAAGTACTCTCGCGGCCATAACCGAGTTTGTCAAAGACTCTTTTTCCTTGACATTGCAGCAGAGGATGAAGCCGATGACGAGCACCCCGCCAACGCCACCGACGACCCCCTGATCTCCCTCCATGCGATCGCAGGGGTCCGCCTGGGGGACACGATGCAAGTGCGCATCACCCTAGGCGGCGCGTCGTTGCTGGCCCTGCTGGACTCGGGCTCGACTCACAATTTTGTAGAGGAAGAAGCTGCCGCCCACATGTCCCTCCGCCTCCAGCTCCACAAGGGCATGAAGGTGACCATCACCAATGGTGAATGGGTGCCGTGTCCCATGTCTTCCGCGAGGAGTCCTTCTCCATCGAGGGCACCCACTTCACCACAGACTTTTTCGCGCTCCTATTGGCCGGCTACGACATAGTGCTGGGGACACAGTGGCTGGCAACACTGGGGCCCAAACTCTGGGACTTCAGCGCGCTGACCGACCATGTCATTGTGGCATCACGACCAGCGGGTGAGCTGGCAGGGCGTCGCGGGGCCAGCAAGCCCTGGCCTGAAGGTGTGCCACTCCTCCGACCTCATGCCGGCCTTACTGGAGGAGTTCGCCGCCGTGTTCACGGAACCCTCGGGCATGCCACCGCCATGCTCATGGGACCACTACATCACGCTCCTTCCAGGGTCTGCGCCGGTGGCGGTCAGGCCCTATCGCTACCCCGCCACCCACAAAGACGAGTTGGAGCGCCAATGCACCACCATGATGAACCAGGGGCTGATCCGCCGCAGCTCCTCGGCCTTCTCCTCACCGGTGATGTGGGGGAAGCACTACAGCCGCCGGCCTCGAGCACGAGGTGCAACGAAGAGCGCGCCGGTCCAGCAGGACCCTGATGAGGCCAGGCCGGCTGGTGCTTAACTCCCCACGCGTGGCTCAAGAAGAAGGTTGAAAGCTTAAGTCTTTAATTAGCCGCCTAAGTTAATGCAGGCAGTAGTTCCAAGGAGCTTTACTCCTATATAGATGTAACCAGCTATCTCATTATCAATCAAGAATGATCAAGTAATTTATCTCTAATCTCACCTGTGCTTCGTCTTCAATCTCACCCCCTGCTGTAGGCGCCAGAGACCCTGGCTCCTCCTCGACCCAGCTACGAGCTACGCAGCCAAGGACCGGCCACTCGAGGGCCTGAGGTTCTTGACAATAACTATCTTCTGGTCGACTTAGTTAGAGATCAGAATTACAGATTTTTATGGGTGTTCAAAGGAAGTTACGGAACTCGATATTTAACTGTATCAACACATGGATAGTATTAAAATTAAAAATATGATATATTTATAAGTAAATATTTCTATGCGTTGCATGAGAGAAAAAACCTATCGATGTTGTATTTTAATACAATGTAGACTTAATATGATATTATCATATTATTTCCAGCATTACTTATAATTACAAAGGTCATGGTCATTATAGATTAAATTATAGATCTTAAACTTTATAGAAAGGTTAAAACATAAATAATGTACCATTTTTGTTCTCTTTTTACATGAACGTTTGATAACTTTTTTTTCTCCGATGGTAACACAGGACCACTACACAAAAATGATTTTAGGAGAAAACATATCTAATTAACAGAGGTAGGCACATCTAGAAACCATCTCCATAAATGTTCAGCTGACCTCTAGACAAATGCTTGCCTCTGAAAATCAATTACACCGACGAGTGTCCTATGGTGGCCACCTCTGTTAATCATCGATTTATAGAGGTAGTCGCGTTAATATGTCTGTCTCTGTAAATCAATTTTCAGAGACAAGCATCTTTAGGTGCCCATCTCTCAAGAACACTATTAACAGGCAGACATTCTCAATGTCCGTCTCAAAAAATCGATTAATAGAGACGAGCATCCCATGAGACCCATCTATAGAAATAGTTGGGATTCAAAAATAATTCATAGCTTTTCCATGTGGAGTCAACTGAAGATGAACTTTATATCAAAATTGTAGCTCTCGGTGCGATGCACAACTTTGAGTTGAGAAGGTTTTGATTTGAAACTGTTTAGAGTCCTAAAATATTGTTTTAATTTTGTGGATTTTGATTTTTAAAATTTAAATTTTTCAAACACCCTTGGATGTTAACATAGTTAATACTAAAGTTGTAGTGGTCAACCTGATATACATGTTTATTATGGATAAGTTTTTATTTGAAGTTGTTTAGTGTCGTAAATAATTTTTTTAAAATTTACATATTTTGAGATTCAAATTTTTAAAATTTACAAATAATCTCGTATGGAGACAAATCCTATACCAAAGTTGTAGTGCTTGACAAGGTTTAAAACTTGATAGTTGAAACTTTTTTCATTGGAATTCATTTAGTAACAAAAATATTCAATATAAGATTATGAAATGTTGAAAAAAAATGTAGCACCCTTTATATAGTCACAAATGAGTATGTGGTGAAGTGGTAAGGAGTTATTATTGTTGAGGAGTAGGTCATGGGTTTGAGTCTTAAGAAGCAAAATCACGTCTTTGTTAATCGATTTACAGAGTTTTCAGAAATGCCCACCTCTGAAAATCCATTTTGTAGTAGTGGTAAATTTGCAAGTATATAATGTGCTAAAATTATAAAGCAACTGGTGTTGGGCTCACACACTTTCCACCCTTCAGGTTTGATACCTTACAAATGTTGCATTAACGACACAAGGATAGCTAGAGTCCCTCCTTAGCTTGGTGCAGCAGCTATATATGTTATGTCCCTTATAGGACAACATGCACATGCCGCTGATTCAGTGAAGGTTGATAACTGTAACACCATACGTCTAAAATATGTTTATGGCACAAAACACTCAAGGGGCGAGCCAGGGCTGAGACTGTGGATGTAGACGCACCCATAAAAAATAAAAAATAGTGGTAATAGCCAAATTTTCACCATATTTACATACTTATGTCACAAATCCTTTTACCCATAAAGTAAGTGCACCTGCTTAGATTTGCTCTAGCTTTCGATGAGCTGAACTCAAAGAACTATAAACATGCTGTAGGATCGATAAATAGTAACTACTAAGATAGGCTATTAGAGACGGGTGAATGATGACACGAAATTAAATTTTAACACTTCCTCCTAAACACAAAATCTGATTGTACCTCGGTTTAGGTTCTAGACAGAACACTGTGTCTCCACTAAATAGTGAGTCGTTAAAAAACTGTAAATCCGATTGGCCTTAAACTTGGTTAGAAGGAAGTACATAAGATCTTCGAATTAACCCAACTAGAAGAACATCACTGAGAACTCTAGAATTTTAGTTACAAAATAAACAAGTATGCTGTATCAGAAAGTGACGAGAATGGATCAAACCATAATTTCATGGTTACAAAAGTCTAAAAAGGCTTAACTTGATGCCCTAGCGCGATTTTAGAAAGATAAAAAGGGCTAAACTTGAGAACAAGATCAATCTAAAATAAAAAACCAGGCATGCAAAAGAAAGTGTGGAGTGAAGGAACAAGATTACCAACACATTGACAAGAGATAAATCTTTGTTATTTTTATTCTGATGATGCATTCGCAAAATGCATTACACAAGCATCCGTATAATTTTTCCCAATTGTATAACCCTACATAGATTCCTCTCTTCTCAAGCACAAGTCCATGACTTGACTCAAATCAGACCGCACAATACGTCGCACAAGTGTATCAAGCAATGATATCAAAAGTTTAACACTGCTGCAGTACCACAAAATGTAGGAGAACGATATGCTACGCTAGCACAAATAAACCTACCAGCTTCAACTAAGATATCATGCAAGTATGAGACTATAGATTGTTACCACTAGATGCGCAACGAAACTGGAGAAAAGTTGCAACAACCGTGTCCAACGTCATGCATGTCGATGTAGTATAGGGGCATTTGTCTTTGGGTCGCGACAGAAAACTCACATAAATAGAGAGGGAGGAGAGGCGACAATGGCTAGGGTATAGGAAGGTTGAGCTATATCCTGCCCCTCACACCATCCCTTAATATATATAGACCACGGGAATGGGTTTCTACCTTTGAGGCCTAGTAGAACCACTACCCCAACAACCATTTTTAGAGATGATCAAATAGTATTTTTAGAGGCAGGCACCCTGCCCAGTGCCCGCTATGGAGCCTACCACCTCATAAACCGTCGAGCCCCCTGTCCGCTGCATGCTGCCTCCTCCATTGATGTTGGTGTCCTCTTCCGCCATGGAGACATGCGGCTCATCAAGATCTTGGCCGCCTACACTATATCCGTGGAGACCACCGCTCACCCTAGATTTGGACCAACTTCGCCAGATCAACCAGTCACCAATCTGTAAGAGGAAAGAGGATGAGGGAGAATAAGGAGGAGAGAAGACGATGAACTCACCTCGGTGGAGCCTCCTCGCAGATCCACCGGCATGGAGTGTCCTCCCTGTACGTCGTGCCGCATGCCAACACATCCTCTTGCACCTTGGCAGGTCGTGGCCTCGGGTGCCACCGTTGCATGCCACCGCCTTGAGGGAGAAGCACCACCAGACCTGAGATAAGAGGGAGTTGGATCGAGAGGCTGAGGAAGAAGTAGAGAGATGGAGAGGTGGTGGTGGTTTCGGTGCTGCAAGAAGTTATGGGGAGGGTGCGAGCAACCGGGAGTGGGCCGGGGAGGGTTCAGGTTCCGGTGAGGGAGCCGGCAATGGATCAGGAGAGATAGAGAGGGTAGGCGGCAGTAGATCGGGAGAGGAGGGTCGGTTAGGCTTTCAGTGTGGAGGCTTCCATTTAATGGATTATGCTTAATTTACAGAGGTAGGCCGCTTAAAAGGTCCACTTCTGAAAATGGTCCTTAGGCCGAATTCTTAAAAGGTCCGCCTCTGTTAATTGAGTGTCTCCATAAATATCTTGACCACCTCTGAATATCGTGAAGTATTTTAGGATACTATACCACATTTTTGCATGCCTCTGAAAAGAAAAGGAGCTATCTCCTAAAATCGTTTTTGTAGTAGTGAACTCTCGTGGATCAATATACTATTTTTCCCCATGTATAAATCCAATCTATAGCTTGAGTATGATTGCCTCTTAGGCACCTCACCAACACAAATATATATAAGAAATACATGCAAAATAACGTGCCAAAATTCTAATGACTTTTCAATGGCAATTTCATCTCAAACCAATTTTTCATCACAATTTGTTTGATTTTAACATTGTCATGTCTATTTATCTTTATAATGTGATTTTGAATATGACACATGATTGTAATGTAATACAGGGTTCGGTTCAGTTGTGGCCAATCTGATATTTTTGATAGACTCTTCCATATTACTAGGGGTGGCATAAGTGAAGGTATATTTTCTGGTAATCCTGCACCTCATACAAATATGTAGCTTGCTGATACTGACTTTATTGTTCTCAGGTTTTAACTCGACGATGAGGGAAGGGAATATCACATATTATGAGTACATGCAAGTTGGTAAAGGGCTTGATATGGGAATGAACCAAATTTCTAGATTTGAAGCTAGTGTGGCTTGTAGCAATGGTGAACAAACATTGAGTCGTGACATCTATCGGCTTGGACACAGATTTGACTTCTGTAGGATGCTATCTTTATATTTTACTACAGTTGGATTTTATTTCAGTAGCTTGGTAAGACTACTCGAATATATCCATTTCTATTTTTGTTGAAATAATACCTAAGCATTTTTTTTTCTGATTGGGTCCCTTACTAGTGAGCCCCCGAGTGAAAACGTAAATAAATCCAAAACTGGTTTGCAAAGATAACAGGGATAGATGCGTCCACCCCCGCCTAGCCTTGTTAAGTGACCTAACATTAAATCTTTATTTCAACATGCATTAGTGTCGTGATTTTTGTTAACTGGTAAGATTTTAGTGTCTGCAATGCAGGAAAAAAGGTCTCCCGGTGGCTCCTATTTTTGAAGTTGCTATTATCCATGTTTAATTAATTAGATTGTTTATATATAGTCCTAACAATATGTAATAATCTAAACACTTTAATCTATAGCTTATTATAATCTAATCATAACTTAATGTACATCTGATCGAGTACTCATCTTATGGATGTTGGACCTGCTGATGTGGTGTCGTGTTTGTGTTCCACGGCAAATGAACCCAAGAGAAGAACATCCGAGTACTCATGCTATAGTTGAACAGAACCTCTGGGCATTATTGCAGTTCATGGCAAATGAAGACCAGAGAAAAGAACATGCATTTCGTTACTGCTCATTTTTTTCTGATGGACTTATTAGTGATCAAACAGCATAGGCATCAAATGCATGCTGAAAGGACTTAGCAAAGAACTGAGCCTCGTATGCTGATTAGCAGAGTATGTAGTGCACAGGATGCCCTTTGGTTAGTTTAACTTATCATATATATTGATTGGCAGACTCCATGCATCCTTTTTCCTATTGATTCAACAATGTGCTCATACCAATAGGTTGATTTTGTTATGTACAATGTACAAATAGGCATCCAAGTCGAAACCGGTTGCATACTTGCATGCACCCTTGACATAACTGCGCCTTTAAAGTCAGTGAGTCATTTTTCAAATTATGTATTAGGGTATGCAACTTTGCTGTTGAGCCCGTCAATCTTCATAAACGAATACACCTAGGTCATAAAGATGATATTTTTCCATAGGGAGTCACCACGTCATAATCCCCTAAGATGATGAATAGGTTGCCCTTTAACTAACACCATTGTGATGTAGATAAAAAGTATGCGAGACAATTCAGATCATTTGTAGGCTCAATCTCTCACATCGAGCATGTCAATGATGTGGTGGGGCCATCCGGCCATGATATACTGAGACAAATGACTTGACAATATCTAGCTTTAGAATTAGGACTGGTGTCATAGTCTGACTCCGATGCAATAACGAAGATGCAACCAACATTCTGTGCAGTCTTGCAAAATAACCTTCAGACAAGAGTTAGCTCGAGTAGTAACGAAATGAGCTAAGAATGATTTGAAACACTTGTTAGATTTATGGCTAGACAACTTTGTGTAATCTTGCTTATTTTCTTTGTCACCTTCTTCGTTTCCTGAATGTACTTCTCAGACTTTGTACCTTTTTGCCAAAAGTTTCAATAGGGACCCCTCCTGTTTCGTCAAAAAAAACGACGATGCAACATTTAATGTTCTCTTTCCATATATTTTGCATTGGCATACTGACAGGCTTCCATCATTACTTTGTCCAGGTTTCTGTACTCACGGTTTATGTGTTTTTGTATGGGAGACTATATCTTATTGTGAATCGTGTGGAAAGGTCTATTTTAGTAGATCTACAAAATCAAGAGAACATGAAGCCTCTTGAAAGAACACTAGGAGCACCGTTTGTTTTCCAGCTAGGTTATGTGCTTTGCTTCCAAATGCTTATGGAAGTTGGCCTAGAGAAGGGTTTCCACACAGCTTTTGGGGAGTTTGTCATCATGCAGCTTCAGTTGGCATCTGTCTTTTTCACTTTCCAGTTTGGCACCAAAGCCCACTATTATGGTAGAACACTACTCCATGGTGTAGCTAAATTAAGACCAACAGGTGATGGATTTCCTGTTTATCACGCGAAGTTTGCTGAGAATTACCGCATGTACTCTCGCAGTCATTTTGTTAAAGCCCTGGAACTGTTGATGCTTCTGGTCATATATCTAGCATATGGATGTTGCTACCGCAGATCAAGCCTTAACCTGTTTCTCACCTTCTCCATATGGTTCATGGTTGTGTCATGGCTATTTGCACCATTTATCTTCAATCCATCATGTTTTGAGTCGCAGAAGATAGGTGATGACTGGGAAGATTGGAGGAAATGGCTGGAGGTTCCAGGGGATTTTGGTATTACTGCGGAGCAAAGCTGGGAGGTTTGGTGGGAGAGTGAGCAGGAACACCTCAGGAAAACCAGTATTCATGGCCTCCTTTTGGAAATAATCCTTTCACTTCGTTTCTTGATCTACCAGTTTGGTATTGTGTACTATCTGAACATAGCATACCCCATTGGAAGCATCCTGGTAGCTTCTCATACAAATTTTAGTTTTTCATTCTAAGATTGTACATTAGCAATACCCTAATTTAATGCCTCATCTCAACTATACGTACAGGCATTGTCATGGCTGGTTATGCTCTCGGTTCTACTTGTCCTAAAGGTGAGGCCTGAATCATTTGGTTTAGGTAACACCAATGCATAAGAATCTTAATTGTCTGGCTGGTTTTCCATTTGTTTAGATGGATTCTCGTGGACAACGACAAAAATTTGGAACAGATCTGCACCCAATGTTTCGCATCTTAAAGGCTCTTGTGATCCTTGGTACCGTCTTGATGATGGTCGTCCTATTCGTTGTTAGTAAGATGACAATTTCCGATGCCTTCGTTAGTGTTGCTGGGCTCATACCTACAGCCTGGTGTGTGCTTCTGGTAAGTGAATCCCCACTACCACCCAGACCCTTTTTTTTAGTTTCATGCAAATCAGCGAACAAATCTAAAATTCTGACATACCCACACGTGTTCACAAAAACGAAAGATAAATAGCATTATAGAGCAAAGCTGATTTTATCATTTTGCAGATTGGGCAAGCATGCTCCCCATTGCTGAAGGAGACTATCCTGTGGGACCCGTTCATGGAGATTTGGAGGGCTTCTGACGACATGATGGGTCTCATCCTTTTCTTGCCCATCATCTTCTTGTCATGGCTTCCCGGGGTGTCCAAGTTCCATACCCATATGCTCTTCAACAAACCCATGAGCGAGGAAGTACAAATCTCCAGAATCCTCTCCGGTGAGACTAGGGACTTTGAATGATCAGTTCCATCTGCTTTCCACCTCTGAGCTCTAGAAACCTACTGTTATATTTTTGTTAACAGTTCATTCATGGGACCTTGACGAATTAACACAATTCATTGGTATATTTTTTATTGGTATATTTTTTAGTGAAATTTTATTATGATTGGTAAAAATAAGCACTGTTGTTGAGGAGAGATCGAGTAAATAGAAAAATAGTGGTACCAAGGAAAACTACCAGGAGGTACCAAATGTACATTAAATTGGTGGGAGCAGTACCAGCATTTTCTATAATTCTTATTATTTAACTAAGGCTAAGGTAGTAAGTTCATATTAGAAGGATAATGAGGGGAGTAGTATAGGTGACAGCACCTCCACGTTCACAAACGCGGCGACCAGCGCCAGCGACACCAGCACGGCCATCATGTTCCCGGCGGCGGTCGCGGATCCTGTGGCTCATCCCTGCCATCACGGTGATGACGCCAGCGTTGTCACTGATGGGGCCGTAGTCGTCAATGGACATCGCGGCGGCGGTGAAGATGCCGATAGTGATAGCGAAGGTGGTGATCATCAACGACTTATATCTCAGAGCAAACCTGAATATGACGTTGGTCGTGGCGCCAGTTCTGCAGGCATCCGCCATACATCTCCGGGCTGCACAGGAGTGAAGCATTGGGCACAATCGGGCAGTTTGCACCAGTTGTCACCATGGGTTGCACCCCGCTGCATCAGTTGTCACCATGGGTTGCAGCGCTGCGCGTCCACGCGAGTGCAGCGGATGCATGCAATGCTGTATGAGGGGAGGGGGTGAATCAGGATGATATAGTAATAATAATAACTAGTTGAATTCCCCACGCGTTGCTGTGGGAATTTGAGACACCAATTCTATGGAAGCTTTAGGTGAGTGAAGTTGTCATATATATTCTTTATTTATTATGCAATAAGGTGACCAAATATCAGGCCGTCTGGAGTAAGATGCTTGCAGTGCAGCAAATTACACGTGGGTTGGGTGGAGAGGACAACCTAAGATTGGAAATTGTTACTTGGCTTGAATCTGGCTGTTGCCCTCTGCATTGTTGTGTTCCTGTTTGAATTTTTTGGATGTTGATAAATTAATTAGTGAATCTAATAATAATATGATAATATATGAATTTTGGAAATCAATGGGAAAATCCAGAGTACCTTGTGAATGTGCCCTCTGAGGATTCATGAGAATTGAGGGCTTGGGAAGTGTGGGTCCTAAGATTGGTATGTGACATTCTACGACGTGAATGGTTGCGACCATGTGGTGAACAGATTGGACCTTCTCCAGGTTCCATGCAGATGGAATTTTATAACTTTGGCTAATAACTACAGTTGTACAATTTCAATCCGTAATTAAGAAAATATGAACTGTGTAAGAAAATATGAAGTGTACATAGCACTTAGAGATATGATAGGACAATATGAACTGTGCATAGCATTGTAAGAAAATATGAACTGTACATAGCACTTAGAGATATGGCAGGCAAAACGTTGAGGCATATCTCTCACAACTAAAAAGACTGAAGAGTGGACACCGTTTTGGTGTGACATTCTAACGTGGGTCCATGGTTCTGCCTGCTGTGATCTCGCACCTCTCTCTCCTATTCCCGATCCTTGCAACAAAATTCAATAGGAAGGATACGTCGGGCTCCCGCTTTTTGTGCGACCTTCCTTCCGATAGTCAGTCACGCACGTCAATGCTCCATTACTTCCCGATCCTTCCTTCCAAATCAACTCACGCACCCGGCGCCCGCTCCTTCCTTCGCGATCCGTGCCCATCCCCCAACGCGCATCCCTCTCCCCCACGTGGCGTGATTCTTCCCCCCCCCCCCACGCTCGACGCGCGTGACTCCACTCCCCGCCAAACGCCGGCCACCAGGGCGCCAGGGAGCCGGCCGCCAGGCCTCCGAGCACTGGGCGGCAGCGGTCAATTGACGTATCTGCCTCCGTCGAGCACGAGCCTGAGCAGCCTCCTCGCCTCATCTTCTGAGTCGCCTCCCACACTCCCATCTCTCTCAACGAGGTTCGCCATCGCCAGCATTCCCATTCGCCCTCTCCTCTTCTCCACCTCTGCAAAACCCTAGCCACCAACCCCTCCAATCCTCTACCAGCACCATAATTGCGGCCCCAGACGAGCTAGGGCTCGCCAATTTATGGCCGGGCCCAATGAAATTTCGGCCGGTCGAGGAAATGAATGAGAAGATCATTCGGGGGATCGCTCCACCGCCGCGCGCAACCTCACCCCTTAGGAGCCACCGGCGGCACCCCGCTTCCTACGCCGCCTCAGGTTGGTTGGCCCTTTTTTTTTCTTCCACATTTGTACCATGCCGTTCCTCTGATATTCTTGATCCCCTTGGAAGGGGTAGATAATATGTGCTGCCTCTCGATCGTCGATTCCATTCATGTGAGTGCATCTGATTTTCGCTGGGTCCTAAATGTTGGTTTTACACCTCGATTGCTCCCTGCAATCGTCAATTCCATTCATGCGAGTCTGTTTGATTTTGCTAGGTACTAGGCTTACGGATCCGGTGGTGGGCGCGGCCCCTGCGCAGGCAGCAGCCAGGCGTACGGGACGGGTCCGGCGGCGGCAACGCGTGGGCGCCAACGCTGGGTGCGGGAAGAGACCTCATCAGGTCACCCTTGGCAGGGAGTGCTTTCCATGTATGGCGGCGGCACGGTTACTCTTTCCCTTCTTTGCCGTTTTGATTCTGTTTCCTACGGGGAAATTGTTGTAGCCTCAGTTTTCCCTTCTTTACCTCTTTGATGAATTCAAGGATTCCATCGGATTCTTCTGGTCTCTGTTTCATCGTGTTCTTGTAAAACATCGACGAGCTCTTTGTTTTTTTTTCTTTTCTGATGTGTTGGTGATTTCAGTTGTTTGATTTTCGTCAGGAACTAAAAGGCCCACTTAGCTGTTGTCGCCCCAATAGCCGCAATCACTGTGTGGATGCAGCCATACTTTTTTTTTTCTTGCATTTCTGGTTTGCAGCTGCGGCTTGATTCAATCTTGACTGAGCGGTTTTTTTTCAATTCATGAAGCAGCATTAGCAGATGGAGATGCGGCTTATTCTTCTTGGGATATTGACGATGAGTACCAGAAATTCATCCAAAAGATGAACCCTCCAAGGTAGTACTAACCCAATTCTTTAACAATTTCCCTGTATGAGAAAAGCAGTTCCTTCCTTAACCTCTGTCAGTCTTACCAGCGTTCAAAGTTTTTTCAAGGTTATATACTAACATGTGGATTCTTATTCTTTTCTGAGTTCAGGGTCACTATCGACAGACGACAACACCTCATGGCCAAATGCTACAGTTATTCATTTGAGTCCCTCAAAATTCAAGTGCTTTTCATTGGTTTGTTTGTGGCTCAAGCTGACATAGTTTTTGTTTGAACGATATAGATGGACAGCGCCAACAAGTATGGGATACTGTTGGAGGTAGTGCAGGTCCTCACTGACCTATAGTCAAGAAAGCATACATTCAGGCGGAGGATGGTTCATGGATGGTAGGACAAAATTAAATTGGTTTCTTTCGGTTCCCTTCGTCAAAATGGTGCAACAATTTCTAACCTGTTTGGTTTTTACTATTAGTCTTCAATGTGACGAACCAAATTGGGCACAAGATAATGGACGAATCTGTGCTAGAAGGTAGGGAATGCTTTCCATCATTGTTTGTTCACGTTCTTGATCCCATTCAGTTTGTTGAATCTGTCAATCTTGTCTGGTGCAGTCTATCGGGCCTGATTCTTGCTTTCTTCCCTCATGGAGGAGAGCCATTGGAGTGGAGCCTTCCTCCGACTACACCCTGATAAAGCTAACTGGGACTGACAGGCCTGAGCTTCTACTCAAAGTGAGCGTTGTGATCACAAATCTGGATTGCAATGTGGTGAATGCATGCGGAGCTGTGGACACATAACAAAAGAGCAGCTCCGTTATGCAGGTCGCTGATAGGAAGTCTGGGCTGGCAATTTCGGATGCAGAAAGGCTTGGCAGAAAAGAAGCAGATTACGGTGAAGAAGAAGAAGAAAAGACGACTGACTATGGAAATGCTTTGGCCTTTGAGTCATAAGGAGACAACAGAAGAGCTGCAGATGGATCAGTTGACTGTCTTTTTGTTTAATACAAATCATTGCAATTTATTACTTCGGTGTTGTGGAATTTAAAATGGTTCTTACCCTAGCGTTAGCATGGACAGGCTACTATCTAGAATATTGTTTCTGTAGTAATTTTTGTAAGGGAGTTGCTATAAATTTTTTTAGGAGAGTTGATACTTAAGTACTCCATTCTTTCCAAATTATAAGTCGTTGACTTTTTTGCTTCATCTGACGCATGTCTAGATGCATGTCTAGATGCATGGCAAAATGGACGTATCAAAAAAATCAAAGCGACTTATAATTTGGAATGAAGGAAGTACAATTTACTGATTAATACAGATTTTTTCTTTCTGTGCTAAGTAAAATTAAAAGGTCAAGTTCAGGGTCTTGAGTAAACAAGAAAGCTCACATGCATGACATGTGAATTAATTATAAACTTTTATATGTTGTCTAAGTCATGATCTTTCTGTGGCACTGATTACATGGATGAGACGATTATTTGTGCATGTGAAAAAACGAAAGGGGTCATGATCATACTATCGTGCAGGATGATATGAAAGGCTTTAGATTGAAGCTTGCGGCGATCTTGCTATCGTCAGAGTTAAATAAACGAAAGGGGTCTCCACTTCTGGATAGCGATGAAAATATTAGAAGCCCAAGTGAGTGTGCCATAATGCAGAATCCAAAGATGGCTAAAGAGGAAACATTTTGAGGAGGCTGAATGCTTAGTGGTTCAAAAGGGCACACCTCAACACATACAAACTCAGAACAAATCATCACAAGTCTGCGCCAATCAAGAGCCTGATGAGTTTTGGGTATTTGAGGTCATGAAAGACATGCCAATGAACCAAGGAAGAGATGACTGTGTGATTATGTCATGGCAATTCAGGGTGAAGTGTAAGGTACATACTTATTTTAATTATTTTACTAATAATAGTGTGCTCTCTTATATGAAGATAACCATCATGTGTCTAATGCTTTCAGGTAGTTTGAGAGTACAGTGAAGCAATACAATAGTATTACAAAGCATCACATGGACCTGAGCTTCTGTTTAAACATATTTTTATAATTATTATCGTGCTATATTATATTGTCTTATTTATTGTTCTTCTAATTATATAAAATAGGCCAAGTTATACTAATCCTGACTATCGATATATTTCTCTTCCAGAACGTATGTGCTTTAACAAAAAAAGCCCAGAATATCGTAAAAGATACGGTGAGTATAACATACTTTGTTTTAAGGTTTTGTCAGCAAGACACATAGTATTACCCATGTGATAGGCACTAATATTTACGTATATACTCTAACATGTGTATAGAATGGTATGGAGATGCGACGGAACTTATTCATGGATTTATTGGCGCACGAAAGAAATGGATATCGGAGATTTCTTCCTGCAGATATAAAACATTATCTTAGCTGCATTATAGAAAGGTCTATATACAGTGGCGGACCCAGCCGGGTTTTGGGTAGGCCCAGGACTACCCTAGATTTCCGGTGATGAAGGTAACGGAGCACTGTAGCGAGAACTGTAGCGTACTGTGGAACACTGTTTCTATACTGTGTGCCTACCCAAAGAAATGATTCTGGGTCCGCCACTGTCTATATAGTAGAGTTTGTGAGCTTCCGACGCCGCGCTCTCTATGACCGTATTAATTTCACAAACTTTGCTTTTTAGATTGAATGTTACTTTAACTTCGGTATTTAATTTTACAGTATTATTATCTTATCATGCGATCCGTGTGTTTTTATTACAAAAGTTTAATTGTCCCGTAGCAACACACGGGCAGGCTACCTAGTTGGTAACAATGGATGGAGTAGTGTGCAATGTAAATTCAGACATACCTTAAAAATTAAACTTTGGCCGCAACAAAAATTGAAAATATCACAATCGATGAACAGAGCATGTCAATTGTGGTCATGAATAAACATTTTCAGAGGGGCCTGTTGGATGTGCAACGAAAATTAAAAGAAACCGATTAATCAGTAGAGCAGAGGGGGTCAGATAACTGGGAACGCAAGAACAAGTTAGAAAATGACAAAAGTTAACTGATGGACACACATGGACCTTCTGCCCTTGCGATGGCAGCTAATTCATGTTCATTGCTAAATGACATAGTAGTATCTAGTATGCATCTAAAAGAGAGAAGTAGAAAGTCCCACGGTAATATAGCATAAGTTGATTTGTTAAGCGAGAGAGATGAACTACTGATGTCTATCGATGCACTGCGATTGGGCAACCTGGGCAATAGATTTGTCGCTGAGAGGGGAGGCGATCCTCAGCTGCTTGCTGCTGCTGTGCTTCATAAATAACCAGAGAGTGGGGAAGGGCTACGACTGTTGGTGCCTCAGATGACTCGAGGAGTCGAGGGGGAACCAAACAGTTGACTGCCGCAGGCGAGAGTTGGGCAGTAGGATGAAGGAATTCATGCTGATCTGATGGTTGCAATTCTAGATGACGTGGCTTAACGTGGAGCAAGATTTGAAGGGAGTAAATGCTGAGTGGGTATGAACTATATAGAATAGGCATCTGCTCCCGTACTCCTCCCTCCAAAATTTGCACGCATCCCAAAGCAGCCAATTAAGGTAATTAATTTTTTCTTGATTATTTTCAGTCTGGGCCACGCCACGCTTAAACCCAGCCCATCCAACCCAGCGAGCTCCAGGCCTCCAGCCCAACAGCCAGCACGTGCACCAGATCTGCACGCAGCGGCACCTCGCTCCCCAGCGTGACGTACACGACCGACTTGGGTGGTTGTGCGTCTCTGTTCTCACCGGCGCCACGACCTCCATCCGGCGACCTCGGTAGGAGACCGACACTACTACAATAATTTTAACAGTGGTGATTGGAAAACATTTTCTGTGACGGGTAACACCACCTGCCTCCAATCTATCATCACAATAAATCCAAGGTTAACCGAGGCGGTCCAATGCCCGCCACGGTTAATCATCAATAAAAAACAAAAAAAAAAGAAAAACCGTGGAAAGGCCCGGTGAGCCCATCCACAAGCCCGCCAAGCCCATCCATGCCGCCGCTAGAACCACGCCCGCGCCGCTGTCACTCCTCCATCCGCGAGCTCGACGGAGAGGGAGAGAGATGCACCTGCACCTCGCCAGGGAAGGAGGGGAGCGCCACCGCCGGAGCGCCGCCGCCGCCATGCACCTGGAGCTCGATCCCGCGGTGGTGGCGCCGGATATAGCCGAGGAAGGAGGGGATCTAAGCCGTGTCGCCGTGGATCTAGCCGCCCCTGCGCGCCTTGCCGCCGGAGAGGGAGGAGGGACCCGCGCAGCCGTGGATCCAGCCGCCCCCGGGTGCCTAGCCGCCGGAGAGGGAGGAGGGAGCTACGCCGCCGTGGATCCAGCCGCCCCCGCGCGCCTGGCCATCAGAGAGGGAGGAGGGACCCGCGCAGCCATGGATCCATCCGCCCCCCGTGCGCCTGGCCGCCGAAGAGGGAGGAGGGACCCGCGCAGCCGTGGATCTAGCCGCCCCCGTGCGCCTGGCCGCCGGAGAGGGAGGAGGGACCCGCGCAGCCGTGGATCCAGCCGCCCCCGTGCGCCTGGATGCCGGAGAGGGAGGAGGGAGCCGCGCCGCCGTGGATCCAGCCACCCCGCGCGCCTGGCCGCCGGAGAAGGAGGAGGGAGTTGCACCACTGTGGATCCAGCCGCCCCGCGGGCCTGGCCGCCGGAGAGGGAGGAGGGAGCCACGCCAGGCTAGAGGAAAGGGAAGAGAGGATCGCGGCGCTGCGGTTTCCGCCACCGTCACGGGGAGGGAGCGCCGCCACACCGCGCATGGGAGGGAGCGCCGCCGTGCCGCCGCACGGGGAGGGAGCGCCACCGCACCGAGCACGGGAGGAAGCGCCGCCGCCATCACCGGAGACAAAGGCCTGCAGCTGCAGAGATAGAGGGAGAGGGAGTGAGGGAGAGAGAGGGCTGCGGGGGGAGTTGGGGTTGGTGAGTGGTGAGTGAGGGGAAAAGACTAAGATTTCTGTTTATATAGTTGGGCGACTTAACGGGCTGAGTGGGCTAGACCATATTAACCGCGACGGGCCTTATAAGAGACCCGCCTCCGAAAATGGTGGTATTTTTTTGGAGGCGGACCACTTATAAGGCCCGCCTCAGTTAATAGATTTTAGAAACCGCCTCGGTAAATCGATTTTGCGAGGCGGTTTTTTTTAACCGCCTCGGCTAATAAAAAGCGTCCGCCTTGGTTAATCCAAGGCATTAACCGTGGCCCGCCTCCGTTAATAAAACTCAAATGCCTCCTAAAAGATTTTTATATAGTAGTGCGAGTGGGAAGAGTGGCTTGCCAAGGAGCGCAGCGGCAAGCGAGAAGGCGTGGAGCTCCCACTCAGGGCAGCCGGCATCTCCGCATGGCTGTGATCGTGCACGTCACTCGAGCGTCAAGGTGATGCGCCGGACGATGGACATACCCGACGCAGCATGGGTGGCAAACAAGGGTGCGCCCCCTCCCACTCGTAACGAGCATATCCGTCGGTGGTTCTTGTACCTGTACTGTGGGTATTTCGAACACAGAGGCAGCTACCAGCTCGGCATGCTCCGACGCCCCCAGGCGATGACGAAAATCACGACGGCGCTCATCTAGAGCATGGCGCACAGCACCCTGTGCTCCAGGGCGACAGCGGGCGCCCAGTGCTGGCCAGGAAAGGCCGTCGAAGGCCTCCCAGAGCAGCTCAAGCCTGTTACCGGGGACGTCAGTGGTGGACTCGGCGCTGTTGGCGAGGCCATCGTTGGCGCATGGGGGCGCGCACAGGTGCCTCCCGGGTGGTAGCGCGGCAGGGCGCAGGGATTTCTTCTTCCTCAACATCAACGACGACGTTGCCGAACCTCGTTGCCGTGGTGCTGAGGTGCAGGCGTCGCTCGGTCGGCTGAGTTCCGCTGCATCAGAATGTCGACACGGCGGCACCGTCTCCTTCCTCGGTGAATAAACGGTGGAGCAGCACACGGATCACAGAAGGGCAGAAATGAATGGATGACACCGTGCCAGTGACTTTAGTTTGGGGACAGGGCTGGGTCTAAGCATGGCCCAGACTGAAAACAATTAAGAAAAAAATTAATTACCTTAATTGGCTGCTTTGAGATGTGTGCAAATTTTTGAGGAAGGGTACCGAAGCAGATGCCTATAGAATAGAATAGAATATATATATATATAGATATAGATACAAGATTACTAAGACCAGGGGTAAGAACTCAAAAAAAATTTAGGGTGCCAAATGTGTAATTTGTCAACATCGGAATAAAGATGAGAACTCGCGGGATAACCGGACAAGGACCGCTTGAATTATTATTATCAACTGCAAGATTCGATGCCATGATCAAGAAAATACCTAATGGTACAAGCAAACCATAAATAAAACTAGAACAGCATGTATGCAAACATTATTACAGGCATGCATATATATCACTGTGCAGGCGTTTCTGCCGCCAGCGCCGGCAACGACGACGACGGGGCCAGCTGGGTGTCTCTCCTGTTGGTCCGGCCGCTAGGCGTGGAGGGAGGGGGCCTGATCCGCGTCAAGACCTGCTGCTCACCCACAACGGCCTTGGTCACCACCGACCCGAGGCGAGGTGTGCCGGTGACCGACGACCCTTGGTGCGGCGGCTGGACGACAACAGTCGCAGGTGGTGCCGGCTGGGGAGGCAGACCGGAGGAAGGACGCCCCGCCGCTGCCGCCGTCGCCGCTAGTAGCAGCAGCACCAAGGCGGCGGTGATGGCCGGCATTATTCCAACGGTACTTGTTCCCTTGATGCCGCTAGCCATGGTGAATTTGTTGGAACCGAGGATCGACGAACGATCATAGTAACATAAATAATAGACAAGGAAATTCCAGCGACGAACGCCTCGATGACAAACGTCTGTATCTTGGCTATTATTAATGATAACACAACTCGGGATACACTTGAAACACGAGAGGAGACTCGCCGGACGACCCACGCCTGCCGGGCGACGAACTCCGCAGCGGCGACACAACACTGGCACTCTCTCTATTTCTCTCGGCTCACTCTAAAACAAGGAGTACATGGTGTATTTATACAACCAGGGGACGCACACGCCATGATCTACAAACGCGCTCAGCAACATCAGTGAGCCATTCACTCATCCTGGACATGCGGCTTTCACTGTTGACCGGCTACCTGCACACCACAAACTCCAAAAATAGCCATGCCTGAACCCGTCTTGGCAACCTCCATGCACAGAGACTATAGTCCAGCTCCACCACGACATGTCCTCACCGCAACACAAGGCCCCCTTAGACCTAGCCTCAGCTCACATGCATGGTGCATCACACAACATGCAGCCACACACGGGCACAACTAAACATGGCATGGTTTATTGCTAACGATCTCCCCCTAAACCACGACATCACCATGCTACCTGCCACACAGGAACATTGGTTTGTCAACGGCGTCGCCCAACAATGTCTCCCCCTAATCTTGACTTGGCGTTGCCAGAGTTTCTGGAGCTGCCATCATCATCGCCACGGCCGCCGCCACGACCTTCCGACCTGATGCGGCCACCTCTGCATGCTCCATCTCCGCGCAAACGCCACCGTCTTCTTCTCAGCGACACACACCGATCTGCGGCCGACGACGCACGCTGTGCTCCGCACCTTTGTAGACCGCCACACGGTCCGGAGCTTGAGCGCCCCACCGCCATTGATTGCCGCCTCGTGGCGGCCGCCACCAGCACGAACGAATTGCACGACGAGGCTTTCGGATCTTTGCCATGCCGCCGATGACACGCTCCACCACGACCGTACCTGGTGCCGACATCGACATCTTCAGCTGGCTCTCCTCTCCCTAACCTAGCTCTGGTACCAATTGTTAGAACCGAGGATCGACGAACGATCATAGTAACATAAACAATAGACAAGGAAATTCCAGCGACGAACGCCTCGGCGACAAACGCCTGTATCTTGGCTATTATTAATGATAATACAACTTGGGACACACTTGGAACACGAGAGGAGACTCGCCGGACAACCCACGCCTGCCGGGCGACGAACTCCGCAACGGCGACATAACACCGGCACTCTCTCTATTTTTCTCGGCTCACTCTAAAACAAGGAGTACATGGTGTATTTATATAACCAGGGGACGCACCACAGAGCTCTCTCCTCCACTCACACCTGGTCTTCACGCCATAATCTACAAACGCGCTCAGCAACACCAGTGAGCCATTCACTCATCCTGGACATGCGGCTTTAAGGCTGGATAACGAGCCAGCTCGGCTTGGCTCGTTATGGCTCGTTAGGATAACGAGCCAGCTCGGCTCGGCTCGTTATCTTAACGAGCCAGAAAGCCAGCTCGGCTCGGCTCGTTAAAAGCTCGAGCTGGCTCGTTAGGCTCGCAAGCCGGTTATAAAAAATATACAAAATTTAATATTTGCATTTAACAAAAGCTTGAAAATAGTAATAATACAAAAATAATATATCCAATAGCCTTGAATTGAATAAAATATTCGTATGAGCTAACATATTAACCATTTGCAGAGTGCAAGACATAAAGTAATACAAACATAATATAAGTTTTGATGACTTTTTCCCTAAAAATATGGCTCGTTTGGCTCGCGAACCGCTCGCAAGCTAGCTCGACTTGGCTCGTTATAGCTAACGAGCTAAAATCTTAGCTCGGCTCGGCTCGTTATGGTAATAAGTCGAGCCGAGCCGAGCCGAGCTAGCCACGAGCCGAGCAAGCTAACGAGCTTCGAGTTTTTCGTTCAGCCTTATGCGGCTTCCACTGCTGACCGGCTACCTGCACACCACAAACTCCAAAAATAGCCATGTCTGAACCCGTCTTGGCAACCTCCATACACAGAGACTATAGTCTAGCTCCACCACGACATGTCCTCACCGCAACACAAGGCCCCCTTGGACCTAGCCTCAGCTCACATGCATGGTGCATCACACAACATGCAGCCACACACGGGCACAACTAAACATGGCATGGTTTATTGCTAACAGAATTTACTTTACTTTACCACGGGAATTGAAAGGCGAGGTCTGTCTAATAGGTTCTGCCGCAAGTTATTTATATACACTTAGTATAATCTCAAACGATTAAAGTAAAAATAGAGATGGAAACTCATCTTCTCTTACCATAACAACCAAATACAGGGTCAGAATTAATCTTTCATGCACAAATTAGGACAGAGCCTACGTTTTCGTTGGTGAAGACACCAGCAGGAGCACAATTGATTAAAGGACTCGGAGAAGGAAATTAAATAGATGGATGTGCTGGTAGGAGGAAAAGGCAATGTGCGACAAAAGTAACTATGCGAAACCGTGACGGTGTTGCTATATCTTCATTATCTGCCGGGAAAGTAATATAATGGGCGATGAATAATGGTGGATGCACATACATACAGCTAGCGAAAGGAAAGAGGAAGAGTCCAGCTGTATCACGCATGGATAAAAGGGGTCATATACTCCAAACTCCAAATACATTACGTCACTCGTCTGATGGTGTACGTGCAGGTCCAGGAGTGGTCTCGGATGCAAATGTACATGCACGTAGGTGTCTTGGTCTTATACATGTCCGGCAAGGTAAAAATATACTTGCGTTCACACGTGACTTCCGGGTATCTGGGGTCCAAGGTACCGAACAAAGTCAAGATTTTCTCCTGGTTATATTTCAAGGATCGCCTCAGCACATGAACCAACCTCTTCGCCAAGAACATTCTGGATGATGAAATCTGTGAACGCAGCTTGGAAGCTGTTGAAGACAGGCGTCATGTGTTTTTTGAGTGTCACATAAGTGCCGATGTCTGGAGCAAACTCAACCTCGACACAGTTGCCAACCTATCCGATATTGATGTTTGGAATGCTACGGTGCCAATACGACTGGACGCGAAGCTGTGGCCCTTCGTGCTGCAAACTATTCTCTGGAGACTTTGGGACGTCAGGAACGGCGCGATCTTTAGGCACGAAACCCCTTCTGTAAGAACTGTCATTTCAAAGATTTGCGATGATCTCCTCGTCTGGCGTAGATGTGTCAGATGTGATCAGGATATTTGTAACTTAAATTTTTGGCGCTGCTATTTCTTATCTTGTAACTCTCTGGACAATACCACTTCGGTGGTGTTTGGGTAATGAAATTTATGTGGGGAATCTCTCTCCCCCGTTGCTTTCAAAAAAAAACACGTGCCTTCCGGGTTGTTGAATGAACGGATTTGTCTAGCTGTTTTACTTGGTATAAGACCCGCCGCGGGCCGTCCTAAGAATATCCAAAATTCAATCGTTTTTTATATACATCTACAAACCCTTTATGTCCTCTTCAACTCTATGCGGTTGTTCGTCGCTTGATCTGACGACCACGGATGACGTTCTAGACTTGCCAGCCGACCTAGAGCAGCCCAACGACATCCTTGCCCCAACGGGGTCCCTTCTAGGCGAGAGCTTCGATGTTTCTTTTGCTAGTTTGCTCGGAAACTAGCTATTCTTCGTCACACAAGCACGTTGATTATCCTTTGGTCGGTGGTTTGCTCGTAAACCTCTCCGTTCTTCACCATGTAAGAGTGATATATCATCGCGGCATCTTCGGTTCGTGGCGACTCAGGCGATCTAGCCCTAACTGGTGTGTGATCCAATTCAGTATCAACAGTACCCTACTAGTACATAAATGATTTTTAGAGGTGCTTCCTTTTTCTAACAGAAGCGATTGTCTTAGTATGCCATCACTAATCTTCGCGGGAGGCACCGTAGCTATACAACCGTTACTGGAAATCAATTTTTAGAAGTGGTTCCATTAAGAAATCCGTCTCTAAAAATGTATCCATTTTTAGAGGCGGTTCTATTAAGAGGGCCGTCTCTGAAAATGCTATTTTCAAGAATGGTTGCTTATGTCAACCGTCTCTGAAAATAAGTAAGAGAACCGCCTCTGAAAATCGATTTTCAGAGGCGGTTGATTAAGTCATCCATCCTTAAAAATAGCTGCAGCATAAATAAATTTATATCTTTTTTAAATGAAGTCGGATGAAGACAAAATTTATATCTAAATTGTAGAGCTCGACACGATCTAAAACTTTATAGTTGATAAAATTTTTGTTTGTGATCATTTAGGGTTCCAAATATATAAATTAAGTCTTAGATTTTGAATTTCAATTTTTTAATTTTTTAAATGACCTTGGATGGAAAATTGTTCTATATCAAGTTGTAGTGTTCGATGAGATCTAAAACTCTGTAGTTGAAAGTTTTCTCATTTAAGATTATTTATGAGTTAAAATATTAATTACAAGATTTATATATATATTAGTATAAATAGACAAGATCGTAGAATTAGACACAAATAACTGTGTAGTGTGGTGATAGATAGGGATCCGGAAACCTGCTTCGCTTACGACGAGAAGGACCTGGAGTCGGAAGAAACCATGTGGGCGATGTACGAGCGGTGGTGCGTCTTCCTCGGTGTGGAGCGCGACCGCGAGGACATGCTCCGGCGCTTCTCTCTTTTCAAGGATAGGGCGCGCAGCATCCACGAGTTCAACAAGTCTGGCAAGCCTTGGACCCAGGGACTCAACAGATTTGGTGATCAGACGCCAGAGGAGCGCTCCAGATTGTACCCTCCGCGTTTCTTTAGACGACCAAGCTGAGCAGTAATCTATAACTCCTCTAAAGCAAAGACTCACTAGCCCTATTTTTCTGACTTCTCATTGGGCCACATCAGTAAAATGATGTCATCCGCCCACTAAGTGACGTCATCCGCCCACTAAGCCTCATTTATCTTCCACTAGCTATTTCTTTTTAAATAGAAAAAAGTCGTAGCACCTAAACCATGTATCGTAATTAAAATCCAATTGCACCATGGTGTTCCTCGCAATAAACTCTTCAAAACAAGACCCCACATGGATATATTTCGATAACTTTTTTGCAAACATTTAAACGGCCGTTCCTAAGAAAAACCTAGCAAAACTGTCGTTTCTAAACAAAAACCTAGCAAAATTTCATATCACATGGATTACATGTGGTCCTCCGAAACATGCATAATTTTGTGAAGAAAAACTCCTAGAACTTTTGGGAGGGGGGATGGCCCTCGGGTATAGTAGGGATGAGGGGTGAGGGTGGATGAGGTTAGCCTCCCGTATTGGCCGATCCTATAGGTTAGTGACCGTGTTTTCTTTGATAACCGTTTCTAAGCAAAAGCCTGTTTCTAAGAAAAACCTAGCAAAACTACATATCATATGGATTACATGTGGTCCTCCGAAACATGCATGATTTTGTGAAGAAAAACTCCTAGAACTTTTGAGAGGGGGGATGACCCTTAGGTATAGTAGGGGTGAGGGGTTTTGGTGGATGAGACTAGCCTCCCGTACTGGCCGATCCTATAGGTTAGTGACCGTGTTTTCTTTGATAACTGTTTCTAAGCAAAAGTCCGTTTCTAAGTAAAAACCTAGCAAAACTATATATCACATGGATTATAGTGGTCCTCCGAAACATGTATGATTTTGTGAAGGAAAACTCCTAAAACTTTTGGGAGGAGGGATGACCCTCAGGTACAGTAGGGGTGAGGGTGGATGAGATTAGTCTCCCGTACTGGTCGATCCTATAGGTTAGCGACCGTGTTTTCTTTGATATGGTTTTTGTTGTCTTTAGTTACACCTTTAACAAAAAAACTAAATATGTTCTCTGCTTATATCGCATATATACTTATGTATTATACACCAACGAGATTCCTTCTACATCCTATTTCTCCTAGCTCAATTCAAATTACTCTTACATTCTCGCAGCAACGCGCGGGGAATTCATCTAGTTTTTTTAGATAAAGGAATGCGTGTGTTCAGTCTGTCTGGAAATAAAATCACCATTAAATTCATTTGCCAAGATGGAGGCCCTTATCAGGCTTGAGGGATACTATTGACTGATCATCTGCTGCTTCAGGTCCAGCCAGCTCGGCTTCCGTTAACAGTAACATAGTAATGTTTGTGTGGATGAAATCCGTGCAATGTTTTGTATGGATGAACAAAATGTCTAGAGAATTTGTTTAATTATTCGGATGAATAATAATACTTTCAGCAAAAATTCTCATTCAATATAGTATTATACCAGCAGCTTTTTGACTGTTAATGTGATATACATGATGTAGTTACTACACTACAAAATTGTGTTGCTGTAGCCTGAAGAAGATGGCCGCGGGCTAGGCCTTGCTCTTTAGTATCTGCTTGTGCAGTTGATAGAATTCACAAACTCATACTACTTTGTTCGCCTCCCAAGAGCCCCCGCCCTTCAATGGAGAGAATCATTGTTATATAATAAGGAACGATTGAGGTGATGATGGATCAACCCTGCTTCCACAAATTTCCCGTTCAATAAAGATCTTGTACCCTGAATGAGGTAAGTCTATTAATTAGGACACATTGATGCAGGCGTAATATACTGAGTAGTGACATATCCATCAAAATACATTATTCTCTATTATCTTAAAATGTAGAGAATTATATATTATATAAAAAATACTCTTCATAATGAATCTATCTGTTCCAATCTTGTGTTACCAATCTATATAAAACATAAGAAACTAATAGTTAAATGTCAAAAAAGTTTACCTTGGGACAAACCTGTACGTGGACTATTGTACTAGTTGGATCAACCCATTACATTCATCAAACCAGACAAAAATAGAGAAGTGATATGACGACGACTACCTCATCCAACAAACCAAACATCCCCAAGTCCCTTGCATAACTATAACACATTTAACATTTTCTAAGTGTTTTTAATTGGTTGAATGCTATTATTCTTGTCTGAAAGAGTAAAGTCCGATCACTCCTCTGAACTAGTCACTAAATTTGGAAAACGTCCTCGAGCTTCAATACTGGACAACAAACACACCTTTAATTTTCAAAACTGCACAAAATACCTCTCTTGACCATTTCAAAGTGGCTTTTTAGATGGTTTTTCTGATATTGCAGTGGGCCCACTATCAGATGGTTTCTCTCTTTCTCTTATTTAAAAAAATCATCACTTTTTTGGTATGAAATCATATGAACACAAACTTTATATTAAAAATTATAGAGATTCATTTCTACAACTTTGTTATGAAAGTTTCTATTCATGAAAAGGTTGTAGATCGTGCAAATCTCTACAAATGTTGATATAAAGTTTGTATTGGTACGGCTTCATATGAAAAAGATGATTTTTTATATCAGAGAGACCATCTGATAGTTGGGCTTCATTGCCACGTTTGCAATACAACAAGAGGGATATTTCGTCCGGTTTGAAAGTTAATGTATATTTGTTATCCGATATTGAAGTTCAAGAGGGTTTCCAAATTTGGCGACTAGCTTAGGGTGAATGTAACTTTACTCGTTCCCAAATCACTGAGGGTGGTTCTGTGGTCCAACTTGTATAATACCTTAGGTGAGACAAATTGGCAACTAAGAACATCTTCAGAAGCTTTGTATAATTTACTTGCTATAAATATTAATAGATCTACAACTTGTATAATTTACTTTAGCAACTTAATAAAATAAGTAACAACCTCAATTTATCTTTCCTCTAATAGATTGTTATATATACTAGCTTTCTAAAAACAAAACAGGACATACAACTTAATTTTTTTGTAGCATCCTAGTAACGCCCCACCATCATCCCCATCGCCACTCATGGTGGTCTACAGGGCCGCCTATGGCGGTCTGTCGCAAGCTCGGTTGCACATCTATGGCGGCGATAGCCAAGTCTCCCACGACAACGGCTGCTGCGCAAGGGTCGCTGAGGAGGTGGGGGGGTCGAGATGGCCAAGGGCCTTTGGCGGCTTTGTGGCGGCGTGGAGGATGCTGCGGCACAGAAGCCGTGGTGCATGGCACAACAACGACACAGAGGCAGTTTTGAGAATGGTGCGGAGGCTTCGCACATAGCATCGGTGCGGTGGCCATTCATGGGCGGCATTGAGGCAGTTTTTAAGATGGTGCGAATTGAAGGTTGCGTGCAACATTTACGTTGTTGCCATTCTGGGCAGCATGTGTGGCGCAACTATACGGTGCGGAAACTGTGCTTGTGTAGTGCGTTCGTATGGTGGCGTGGCATAGTAGTGCTGTAGTAGTGTAGTGGTGCTGCGACGCGTCATAGAGGTGTGGTTGCCTGGCTATAGTGTTAGCTGGGTGTGGCCATGCATGGTGAGGTGTAAGGCGATGCATGGCAGCCGGTGTTTGCCATGGTGATGTTAAGGGAGTTGAGTAGATGAGGGTGGAGACTCGGTCAAGGACTTGAGGTGTGGGATCCTGGGCGGCCAAAGGGGGCCTGAAGATTGTGTTGGCACAATGATGGTGTGCAAGGCTTCAGTTTGGCAGGGCCGTGTGCTAGTTGTGACCGCGAAGTTGGCAAGGAGCCAGTGTAGGAGGAGGTGGCCAGCGAAAGTGCTTTGGGAAAGTGATTGCTCATCCCGCGTAGTGATGGTGGTCACGTCGCAAGGAAGCTCTTTAATGGCAACCGGAGGACCTAGTGACTCTTCTGCTTTCTACAATGAGGCGGCCCAGTTGCTGAGAGTCATATTGTGGGCGGCAAGCGGCTGGATCTTGGAGGATGCGGTGAGTTTGGCAATGGCTAGTGGAAGCTACGACGCATGTATCGGCTTGATAGCTAGCAATGATTATGACGGCTAGTCCTGCACGGCATGAATTAGTCCAGTGTGGGACAAGATCGACAAGTGGCACAAGCAGAGGCAATGGCATGACGGCTTGCAGCGACCTGCAGCAGTTAGTCCGCATGACAATGTCTAGCTCAGGCAGTGTTTAGTTCCTCCCAAATTCCAAAAATTTTACAAGATTCCCTATCACATCGAATCTTTGGACGCATGCATGGAGTATTAAATGTAGATAAAAAAATAACTAATTGCACAGTTTGTCTGTAAATGTCGAGACGAATCTTTTGAGCCTAGTTAGTCCATGATTGGATAAATTTTACCAAATAACAACGAAAGGTGCTACAGGAACTTTACACCAACTTTTACACCATCTAAACACTACCTCAGTGTTGGGCATCATCGGTAAGGATGGCGTGTCGACATGATGGCTTTGTCGTCCACTGATGGTGGTGCTTTGTGGTGACTAGAGGAGTGGGGGTGCGGTGCTTGTGGATTGGTTGTAGCTGACTAGCTATCTAGTGCTCTTGTTGCTTTGCTTGAGCGGAGCATTGTTGCGACGGTGTTGTGCGGCGCATGTTGAGATCTCAGTCCAACCGATCGCTGTCGATGGTTTGAGATAGTTGCTTAAAGGTGTTAATTTAGCTTTAATATCTTCGTTATTGTTGTCTATTGTCGTTGCATTGTTGTAATGCCTAATCTATGTTTTTCTTCTTTTTAATATAATCGATAGTTTATTGTGCCCGATTTTTTCTTAAAAATTACTTCACAGTCCCTCATGGCTTGATAGCGATTGATGGATGTGAAAATCCTTGACTTCCAAACAAAAAAGAACTCACACTCAATAAATGTGACCCGTCAATCATTCAAGTATTGATCTCATATCCTATTTCTCAACTTATTCTTTACAAAAAAAATCATTATTTAAAACACTCTACACTAGCCGTTGCTACAGGAAGTAGGTACTAGCACCAACTTAAGAAGCCTGCATATATATACTATCATGTTTGGTGTGCTTCTTTTGTTGCAGCAAGCAAAACGGAAGCTCAGCAACTCTTCACTCTTCTAAATTTTCATCTCCACGCACATCAGTAAAAAAGAGCTCAAGTTGACAAGCACATCTTTTAATAAAAAGAGTTCAAGTTGACAAGGGAGATGGACTAACTCTCTTCTTGAGAAATTATTAGGACAAATTGGGCAAGCTTAACTAAATGGGTTTTGTCGTAAGCAACAAATAAATCAGCAGGACCAAACGATGCCATGCTAAGAAACAAATCTGTGTTTACATCTTTGGAACCTATCGTTAGACTCTCGAAGTTGTCTATCAACAAGGGAGGAACATGTCAACATGGTAATGGCAGCTAAGCCTACAGATACTCACCTCTGTCCTGATTTATTTGCCGTTTTTTGTTTTTTGTCACAAGTTTGACTCGATTTGTAGAAAATAAATGCAACATTTGTATCTCCAAATAAATTTATTAAAAAAACTAGATTTAAAGATCTTTCCAACGATACCAATTATGTATCATAAACATTAATATTTTTTTAATATATTTTTTATTAAAGTTGTTTCTCGAAAAACGAAAGCGACAGATATTTTAAGAATGAGGTAGTACTATTTTCTCACCACGTGGAAGGACTCCGAATGAAGCGGCAGGCAGACACAGACAATTGCATCCTTAGCTTCTTGAACCAAGCCACGCTAAGCCAGTGCATACGGTTTGCCCGTATAAAGAAGTTGGTCGGCAGCAGGGACCAAAACAAATGGCTCGGAGGAACCAAATACGGTTTTGTGCAGGCCGTACACACATCGTGTCACTGTATGATACACGAACGCAACGTGAGTCAGTCTCAGTGTGTGGGCACGAACGGTGTTACACGGCCCGTCGTCATTGCCGATCGAATGTCGTGCAAAACCCATTTCTCGAATCGAGCCCAGAACACCAATCATGGAAAGCCCACTAGATATTTTCTAAGGGCTTAGTGTATTTTCGGATGCAGCCGGCCCGTTGCAACCTCACTGCTCTAACTAAACGCATTGTGGACAGCAACGTGCTCTTCTAGCTAACCTTCTCTCGACCTTTCTCGACTTGCTACAGTCCGGAAGGCGATCTCCAGGCGATTTTCAGGTCTTCCTCTCCCTCACCGAGACACGCGCAGAGCGAGCCCCTCGGCGGCGTGCGGCCCCGCGGGGCGTGCTCGGCAGTGGGGCAAGGCCCTCCCGCGGCCTCCTGCGGAGTGAGCCTGGCGGCGGTACGCGGATCCGGTGCGTGTGGGTGAGCTTTGCGATGTGAATCTCGGTGAGGGATCTGTATTATATACCTATAGTTGTAGGTACGATATTAGCTACTCATATCTATGTCTAGTGCGTAGATTTAGTGAGAAAATAAGGGTTCTCAGGCCAGCTTTCTCCGAACGGCCTGGAAGTTTCTTCCCAAGCTCCTCTGATGCCGTCTTTGTTGGTGGTGGTTTGGTCTTGGCGGAGGCCGGTGGGTGCCTGGTGCATAGCGAAGGTGTTTCCTATGGAGGCTTTGACATTGATGATGTTTCAGCGGTGACGCCATCTTTTGCGTTGATGTCTTAGCCTTCTGTGTGCCTTCTTGTGCCTTCGATGCCCATGTTGTCCACGGTGGCGTCGATTTCGCTACCAACAACATGGTGGTTGCTGATCAGAGGTGTGGCTTGGTAATCATACCGGCAACAATGCTACGTTGTACGGTATTTCTTTCTATCAACTTGTGAGATCGGGTTGGTTTTTAGTTTCCACCTCTTCTGGTGGTTCGCTTCCGCTTCCGGGTGTATCGTCGTCCGGTGTGCCAGGGTTGTTGGTGGTTGGGGCGCCAGATCCCTTGTTCTCCGGCAATGCGATGGACACTAGCCATCTTGCTCAGCCTGGACATTCAGCGACTACAAAGCGTGTTGGTATTTCTGATGTGCTACTCTTGGTGCCACTGAAAACCTTTGATGTTCCATCGTCGGAAAGGTGGTCGGCTTCAAGGCTACTGTTTCGACCATCGGTGGCGAGGACGACCAGGAGAGTCTTGCAAGGACCTGGATGTAATTTTTATTTCTTTTAAAGACGTCTTTGTAAGATTTGGGATGTAAACTGTCAGCATTATATGTGAAATATAACCCGGTTTCTCAAAAACTAAACGCATTGTGGACTAGTCTCCCGAAAGGAAAAAAACACAGTAGCATTTTGTTCTAACTCAAATAATTTCTGATTAAAAAAACTCAAATAATTTCAAGTCACCAAGTTTATAAGAAACGTATCGATATTTACTACAACAAACAAGTATCATTACATTCATTGAGAAATGTGCTTTCATAATATATATGTTTGACATCGTAAATATTGTTATTCTTTTCTTCAACTCGATCAAACTTCAAAACAATTTGGCTTAAAGTAGAGTTAAAATAAAATCGTCAAATTTTGATTATTACTTGAACTAGTGTGTTGATGTTCCATTTTCCTTTTAATTATAAGTCCTAAAAGGCTCTTTTAAAAACAAGAACTATGGTCACATAGAGGCTTTACGCAGCGAAACTAACATCTTTAAGTGCTCTAGGCGTCAAATTTTTTAAGCATGACTTTGTGCTGAACCCAATACTTTGCTGACAAAAGCAACTACTGTGTTCGGCTGCAAATGTCACTACCTAATGTTATGTGATAAGTTGTGACGACTGGAACAGTGTACCTTACCTACACCTGTCATCATTTATAATAACGCTATTAGATGATGAGCTGTTGTTGTTGGTTGAACTAAAACATGGTACTTTCCTTTTATATAAACCAGATGATATTCCTCGTGTTGCTGTGAAGGTCATGAAAATTTTGAAATGAAATTAAGTGGAGATGATATAGATACCTTGCATTAAAATGTTGAAATTTAGTGGGATGACAGGGGATCATGTGAAAAGATTGCATGTCGAGATAGACACTTGACCTGATTGCAGAAGTGTGATGATCAAAAGTAGTGCATCTTCCAGGCGTGTCAGACCCTTGAAACAGTAGCAATGCGCTTCTTATGGATGGCAATTTAATCTTAAAATTGAGTTTTGATTTAAAAACTTTGTGTGAGTTGTGGATTTCATTTGAGTAGAGGTTGCAACTTTCTATAATAAAGAGGTATAATTTCTTATTCACGAAGGATTAGCCTATTTGGATTAACTTTGGACTATAGTAAGCAAATAGAATAATCTTTAGGTGATCCAAACATTCCGAATCAATGGATTATTGGAACACTTTAATCCATCTCGAACCTACTAATAGTAGATTATAGGTGAATGGATAACAAACAATCTAGATTATTATATTTACATTCACAATCCAAATTCTGATAATCCAAATGTGCTACAAACATAGTGCTTTAAATTGGAGGGGGTTAAAGGGGATGAAAAGGATTTTTACTTGTAGGAGATTTAATCCCCGGCCTCCAGCCCCTTCCATATCTACCAAACCGAACAAGGCCTAAGGGGCAACTCCAACTTTGCGTCGAACCGCTTGATTTGATGCAGCACAAACAGAGTTCGCTGCCTCTGGTGTATGCGTCGACTTGTGGATCCAAGCAGGTGCCAGCAAGAGCAGGTCAGCGGTGGTGTCCAAAACGGTTTTTTTATACTCCTCGGGGCGAACCTGATAGGTTTCGTAGTTCATCAGTTCGTTAGATCGGTACATATTCGTCATAGGAAATAATCAAAAGTGATTCACAGTATACACGAAACCTGATCCCTTTTCTACCACTAGTGAGAGAGAAGGGAAAAGAATGAAGTGCAGTAGTATCGCAAACCATCAAAAGCCGTAGTGGTTGGAGCAGTCTCGTTCGTAGACGCCATGGACTCGCTGGAGATGTAGATGACCGGTGCAGTGGCGTCGGGTGGCGTTGTCGGCGTCGGTGGAACTTCCCGTCGCTGGCAGCGCCCCTCTCTTGGATCGGATTAGGGTTAAGATGTCGGTGGGGTGACTGGCGGCGCGGTCAATCTCGTACCTCGAGCCCGGCCCCCACCTTCCTTTTATAGCGCTGTGCGACGGGGGCCCACCAACCATATCAGGTTGGGCGCCCCCGATCAAGACGCGAGAACAAGGCCCAATGGCCGTTGGGCCTAATGGAAAGGAGATCAAACCTAACAGAACCAAGGGCCGGTTTAGATCCGAAATTTTTGGCAAAATAGTACTGTAGCGCTTTTCGTTGTTATTTGGTAAATATTGTCCAATCATGGTCTAATTAGGCTTAAAAGATTTGTCTCGTCCATTTCGTCTAAACTGTGTAATTAGTTTTATTTTTTATCTATATTTAATGCTTCATACATGTGTCTAAAGATTCGATGTGACGAGAAATCTGAAAAATTTTACAAAATTTTCTGGGAACTAAACATGGCCCAAATGCAGAGTGCGATTTTGCCTCGGACATCCGAGGTTTAAATGCTCTAATGTGCTTGTTCCGCTTTTTTCTTGCCACAGCTTGATTCTAAGCTATACTGGAGCTGCTCTAAAAGTGTTACTAGTAGTCAAACTTTTGAGTGCCATACGTGGAGTCAGACCATGACCAATTTTTCATGCGACGACTAAAATTAGAGAAAAATCGGTAGACCTGGATGATAACATTCGGATTCAAAATTGTATGTGTTTTTCACGTTGAATGCCGTTCATGCAAAGATGCGATCATGCAAAAACTGGAGATCGAGCAACAAATAAAATATAGAGGCAATGGAGCATTGCGTATCATTCAAACGTAGCTTAGGGGCCCTGGGTTCAACTTTACCCAGACAGCCCAGCTTGCCAAGCAAACCTGGCCTGCATTAAGATTGAGAATACAGCAGCCGACCAGCCGCCGTGCTAACAGTAGGTGCCAGTTTGGACTTTGGACGGCGCAAAACGGCAGGGAACACGATGGACTGAATGACTCACGTGGTTTCCCAGCTCACCACTCTTTTTTCTTCTTTTTGTTCATTTCACCCCGGCATAAGGCACAGCTCATCACATTTGCAGCATGACATATAAGCTGATCTGACATTGACAAGGTCTAAAAGAACATATTACGACTAGTAAGATCTTAAAACTATATTAGCTTAATTTAATCCAGAACTATAGAAAACTTTTGTAGAGAATATAGTAGTTTTTGTTAGAAAATTAGGCAAAGTTAGGCGTAATTTAATCCAGAAATATAGAAAAAAAAAGTTATGACAACATGTATGTGCTTGTGTGATTTACTCGCAGCAATTATCTTGATAAACATACCGAACATCAATCTGAAAATAATACAATAAGTGAAATATCAGAGGTATACCCAGAGGCGGGGCTCCAGGCACCGGATGTGTCGTTCCCACCAGTCAACGTAGTGAGCCATTAGATGTAGCCGATCATGCTCAATGCAGTGTAGGAAGGGAAGAACAAGAACCAGGTAATCCCACGATGGAGATGCTCCCTGAGAACTTGATCGCCTGCACACCCAAGCAGATGTCACCGACGAACGCTGGTTCCGGATACCTGCTCTTCCAACACCTGTGTGCACGAGCTGGAACAGTGTTGCTACAGAGAATGGGGCTGTGGTGCTACAGTATTTGTACAAGGTTTTTAGGAGAACTCTTCTCTCTTATGTGCCTGTGAGGAACACGAAGGGATAGGGGATGTATCTGGATGCCAGAGGAGTTACCAAGAGGGAGTAACGCGGAGTAACGGATACAAACTCCTGCAGTGATAATGATAGACGATATATTTCGTATATTAATCGTAGGTGACAAGTACATATATATCACCGTATCCAACTGACTCATAGAAGCAACGTTCAGTTGGATAGGAAGGTGCCGAGGCCCATATGACTTGCTAAACAAGGCAACACTAATCAAGGGCTAAACATGGCAACACTAATCAAGGACTAATCACCACTAATCAACAGTGCCATGCAAGGCCTGCCGTATATGTCTAACACCCCCTGCAGTCTGAGCGTAGCTAGCCACAGGGAAGAACATTCAGACTGGACCTGAACTCATGAAAGATCGAAGATGGCAGTCCCTTGGTGAAGATATCAGCATACTGTGAGGAGGTGGGGACATGCAGCACCCGAACTGCCCCAGCCGCTACATGTTCACGGACAAAGTGAAGATCAATCTCGATGTGTTTGGTGCGCTGATGTTGCACCGGATTTGTCAAGAGATACAATGTACTGACATTGTCACAATAAACAATAGTGGCCCGCTGGAGAGGAATGTACAACTCCTGAAGTAACTGGCGTAACCAAGTCGTCTCAGCAACTGCATTGGCAACAGCACAGTACTCAGCCTCAGCACTGGAACGGGACACAGTGGGCTGGCGCTTGGACGACCAAGAGACAAGATTGTCGCCAAGAAAGACAGCGTAACCAGAGGTGGAGCGCCGAGTGTCAGGGCAACCGGCCCAATCTGCATCTGAGTAAGCAACAAGAGTGGAGGTATCCGTGCGACGAAGCTGTAAGCCATGGTCCAATGTCCCATGGAGGTAGCGAAGAATGCGCTTTATCAAAGCGTAGTGCGGCTCCCGTGGGTCATGCATATGAAGGCATACCTGCTGGACGGCATAAGAAATATCGGGACTAATAAAGGTGAGGTACTGCAAAGCGCCGACTAGACCACGGTAATGAGTCGGATCATCAACAGGGGACCCCTCTGTAGAAGAAACTTTGGCAGACGTGTCAATTGGTGTTGAACACGGCTTACAATCTGACATGCCGGCACGCTCAAGAATCTCCAGGATGTACTGACGCTGAGAAAGGAGAAAACTGTGAGGCTGACGAGTGACTGTAAGGCCCAAAAAATAGTGCAGAGAACCAAGATCCTTCATGGAGAATTCCTGCTGAAGCGCTGCAATAACCCGGTGAAGAAGGGACACTGAGGAAGCCGTCAAAACAATATCATCAACATATAGGAGCAAGTAGACGGTGTCACTGCCGTGTCGGTAGATAAATAATGAATTATCGGACTTGGCACTCACAAAACCCATGGAGAGGATATGAGTGGCAAAGCGACTGTACCAGGCACGGGGAGCTTGCTTCAAACCATAGAGAGATTTGTTCAGGCGGCAAACAAAATCCGGGTATGAGCTGTCAACAAAACCAGCAGGCTGCACACAATAAACTGTCTCATCAAGAGTGCCATGCAAGAAGGCGTTCTTCACATCGAGCTGATGAACAGGCCAGTCATTGGAGAGAGCAACTGTCAGCAATGTACGGATACTAGCAGGCTTAACCACAGGACTGAAGGTCTCGTCGAAGTCAATCCCAGGACGCTGGGTAAAGCCACGAAGGCCCCAACGTGCCTTGTACCGCTCAAGGGAACCGTCGGAGCGAAGTTTGTGACGGTAGACTCATTTGCCAGTAACAATATTAGAGCTGGAGGACGCGGAACTAGCTCCCAAGTGTTGTTGGCGAGCAGAGCAGAGTATTCCTCGGTCATAGCGGCTCTACAATTAGGATCTGCTAGAGCCCCATGATAGGACCGCGGAATTGGAGACAGAGCAGCTGTGTTCAGGTTGAAAGGCACCTTTGGTTGATGAAAACCACTTTTCCCGTGGGTCACCATGATGTGCTCATTCGCTGTAGGGGCGATGGATACAGCATTGGGAGGCAGTGAAGACCCCTGGAGCGGAGCTCGGACGGATGCACTAGGACAGGCTACATCCATCGGCCTAGGAGAGGAGATCGTGGCTCCACCAGTGGAGGCTGCACGGGGTCCAGGCGTGGTGCTGGTGCCACCGGGCGAGGCCGTGCGTGGGCCAGGCGAGGTGCTGGCGCCAGCACTGGTGGCCGCACGTGGCCCAGGCGAGTTGCTGGCTCCGAGCAGGGTACCAGGCTGCGACGGCCGAGGGGCACCGCTGGCAGCTACCTGCGGCAAGGAGCCAGCAGGGGCAGCGGTGCTATGTGTGGGGCTGGTCGCAGCATCCTGAGCAGCACGAGTACCTGAAACACGAGCAAAACCAAGGCCTTGTTTAGATTCTAAATTTGGGATCCAAACTTTGCATAGTAAATGTATCGTCATACTGTAGTAATTTTATTTTTATTTGGTAATAATTGTCCAAATATTGATTAATTAGGCTTAAAATATTCGTCTCGCAAAGTACAACAAAATTGTGCAATTAGTTTTTGATTTCATCTACATTTAGTACTCCATATATGTGCCGACATTTTGATGTGATGGAAAATCTTCTTTTTGCATAGTAGAATTTGAGGGTGAATTTGGGTATCTAAACAAGGCCCAATAGGAATAACAGGTGCATCATCAAACTCCGATAGGAAATCAAAGTCAGATGAAGGGGGCGATGAAACCTCAGAGAAAGGAAATGAGGCTTCATCAAAGGTGACGTGACGGGAAATGATAATTTTATTAGTGGAGAGATCAAGACAACGGTACCCCTGTGATTAGAGGGATAACCAAGAAAAACACATGCACTGGAACAGGGAGCCAGCTTATGATCTGTAGTCGTTGAGAGATTTGGATAGCAACGACACCCAAAGACGCAAAGGGGTATAAGAAGGCTGGGTCCCGTGGAGTGCATAGAAGGGTGTGACAAAAGCAACAGTCTTGGTGGGGTGGCGGTTGACAAGATAAGTGGCTGTGTGGAGTGCCTCTACCCAGTAAGAAGCTGGCATGCTAGCCTGGAAAAGGAGGGAGCGGATGATATTGTTGGTGGTACGAATAATGCGCTCGGCTTTGCCATTCTGGGGTGAGGTGTAGGGGCAGGACATACGAAGGGTGGCGCCTCGGGTGAGGAAGAATGTGCGGGCGCTCGAGTTATCGAACTCGCGGCCATTGTCGCACTGAACATTCTTGATGGCGGCGCCGAACTGGGTAGAAGCATAAGAAAAAAATGAGTAAGGGTGGTAAAAGTGTCAGACTTGAGGCGTAATGGAAAGGTCCAAAGATAGTGTGAGCAATCGTCAAGAATAACTAAATAATATTTATAACCTGAGACGCTAACCACAGGGGAAGTCCAAAGATCACAATGTATTAAATCAAAAATCTTGGCGGCTCGTGAGCTAGAATTATGAAAAGAGAGTCGAACATGGCGACCGAGCTGACAAGCATGACACAAGTGTTCAGACTCATTTTTATTACAAGAAATGGCTGATGATGAAACTAAACGAGATAGGGCCTCATGGCCAAGGTGACCGAGACGGCGATGCCAGAGGGTGGAGCTGGAGCCGGCTGTGAGCGCGAGGGGCCGAAAGACCGAAGACATGAGGGGGTAGAGCGGCCCGGAACTATTGCACCTGATGATTACGCTCCGGCTCCTGAGGTCCTTCACAGAGAAACCGTATGGGTCAAATTCAACAGAACACTTATTTTCAATGGTGAATTGACGAACGGAAATAAGATTCTTGATTAGGTGGGGGGAAACAAGAACATTATTTAAATGAAGTTGCCCGTGAGTATGAGGAAAATTAACGGAGCCGGTCCGAGTAACGAGTATGAGATAGCCATCCCCAACAACAATGTTGGACGGGGTGGAAATTGAAGGCGGTTGAGAAGTGCAAAGATTACCGGAATTTGATGTCATGTGAGTTTCGGCACCTGTATCCATATACCAGTCAGTCGATGGCGGCGGCTAGAGCGTCATCGTGTTGAAAGTAGATACCAAAGCATTTGGATCCCAGCCAAACCCACTGGGATGAGCGATCCAGCCAGGGGGCAGCCCAGAGGAAGGCAACTGAGGCGACGGTGGCTGCGGCCTAGGCAGGGGAGCCAGAGGCGGCGGCTGCCCAGGAAGCGGAGCGAGTGGAGGTGGCCCAGAGGACCACAACGGACCAGCGAAGAACGCCTGTGGCTGCTGGGCTGCCACGCGCGGAGGAACACCTGGGGGCCTGCCCAATACGCCTGGAATGTGCCATATGCGGGCTGCCACCCAATCGGTGTTGTTGGTGCTGGGCGGGGACGCGGCGCTGAGGGAGCCCACGGAACGCTAGCAGCGCCTGGGCCAGACTTCTTGCCGCCGCCGCCATGGCGAGTCTGCTTCCTGCCGTACGTGGTGCCGGTGGCGGGGTTGTAGGGAGGCGGCGTAGGGGCGCGGGGAACCGATGTAGTCAGGGCTTGCGCCGGAGCCGCCGGCTTGGCCTTCATGGTGAGCTCGGCGAGACGAAGATCCGAACGCACCTCGATGAACGTTAGGAACGGTCATTGCCGCTAGATCAACGCCGCCAGATGAGCGAAGCGGTCGTTGAGGCCGCAAAGGACGTTGAGGACGAGGGTGCGGTCGCGGACGGGTTCACCAAGATCAGCAAGCTGATCCGCCATGACCTTGAGACGGCGGCAGTAATCGTCGATGGACAGGGCACCCTGGATGAACGTGCGGAACTCGGCGTCGAGAAGGAGTGCACGGGTCTCCTTGTTCCCGATGAACTACTGCTCCAATCCGAGCCATACGACCCGAGCTGTGGGCGGACCATCCTCGCGGTTCATCACCACCTCGAGGAGTTCAGGGGTGATCGTGCTGTAGAGCCACGAGAGGACGACGCAGTCCATGCGCTTCCAAGTGACGTCGTCGGAGCGATCATCATCGGAGAGAGCGTGATCCACGAGCGCGTACCGCTCGAGCGTGTTGAGGAAGAGGCCACGCCACCGGTTGAAGTGGGGCGAGGTGAGGTCAAGGACGAGCGGCACGAGGAACTTGATGTTGACGACGGCCGCCGCCTGGGCATGGAGAGCAGCGGTGGCTGCTGCGACCTCGCTGGCAAGCGCCAGTGCACGGGCGTCGGCGTCGCGGCGTTCAGCCTCCAAGCGCTCTACCTCCTGGCGCTCAGCCGCGAGACGCGCGGCCTCTAGGCGCGCAGCCTCTTGGCAAGCTGCCTCTTGGCGCTCTTCCGGGGTGAACGCAGCGACACAACGCTCTAGCGTGAGGCGCGTGGCGTCGTCGGCCATGGGTGGCGACGCAGCAGGATGGTCAGCGGAAGCGGAAGAAGGTAGGATCGAACCGCTTTGATACCATGATAGACGATATATTTCGTATATTAATCGTAGGTGACAAGTACATATATATCACCGTATCCAACTGACTCATAGAAGCAACGTTCAGTTGGATAGGAAGGTGCCGAGGCCCATATGACTTGCTAAACAAGGCAACACTAATCAAGGGCTAAACAAGTCAACACTAATAATCACCACTAATCAACAGTGCCATGCAAGGCCTGCCGTATATGTCTAACAGATAAATCTCCCGATAAGTGCTCTTATGGCTCCATTATGCAGTGCCAAAACACAGCCCATGCACGTCACGCTCACACCTTGCCTCGCCTCACCTCGGCTAGACATGGTGGCACTGTTCGCCTAAACGGGCCGTTTAGTCCGTTTAAACACCGTTTAAACGGTAAACAGAAGTCAGCCGTGTTGTTTAGGCCCTAAACGGTGAATTAAACGGTTGTGCCGTTTAAACCGTTCAATCCCGTCTAAACGGTCTAAACAAAATCAGATTAAACGTGATTAAATGAGCTAAGCAACCATTTAATGCATAATTAAGTGAATTAAAGGACTATGTCTATCACAATCAACATGAAACTAATTAACATTGTAATTATATGAAGTGTTGTGGGATTTTGATTTCTTCCAATAAGATTATTTGATAGAATATTTTATTTTTACATGTGTAAATATGTATGGGTTCTAGCAACTTTTATTTTTACCTACATAAATATGTATATTTTATTGTTATTGTACAAAACCGTTTAGGCCGTTTAACTCTGTTTAAACGGTTTAAACGCTAAACGAAGGGTGACCGACTGTTTACCGTTTAGCGTTTAGGAAAACATTGCATGGTGGTGCGTGTGCATGTGCTATGCCTTCACCTCTATCAACTTCACAACATGTACACAAATGAGCTATCTATTTGAGTTGAGTCAACATTTAGTCAAAATCTCATGCAGGATTAAACTATATTACACCTAGCATTTAATGTGGGCCTTAAGATTTATTTTAATTGAATAAAAATTGGGCCAAGCCCATCTAAACTCTCCAACAATACCTATCAAGTTCTAAGGTGTGAAAAATGCTCTTAGTTCTTTTTTATTTTGATATGCTAGAACTTCAATGGAGACTGTTGAATTGAACATCGATCTAAAACAAATATTACACATAGTCACAACTAAACAGTGGACAATACCTTAAATTGACAGTTTTGTGTGAATTAAGTTTCATCTAAACTCTTAACTGTTACTATGTTTTCATAAGCATCCCCTCTCGAGCATATAAATCAAACTCCGGGCCTTTCATGAGTATCTGTAGATCGCCTAAATCTCATATATTGTTCTCCAAGCGTAAACACAATATCCACTTGTGGTATAAATCTCATCAGCATTAGATACCCAATTTGCATCACTATAACCCTCAAGTACCCTAGGGTACCCAACATAGTGAATGTCAACACTCACTCAAGAGCACTGCCAATGATCATCTCTTGGATTTGAAACAAACCAGCTTAATTTGCTCACAACAAACGAGGTGTCAGGCCTTGTAGTGCTAGCTAAATACATAAGTGAGCCTATGACTTAGGAGTACCTCAATTAATCCCTTGCTATTCTTTGATTTTTCTTTAATAGCACATTTGAATCATAAGGCGTTGAAGTATGCTTGCAGTCATTCTACCCAAAGCGACTCAGGCCTTGTTTACTTTGCAAATTTTTGCAACCTGATGAATAGTACCACTTTCGTCTTATTTGATAAATATTGTCCAATCATGGACCAACTAGGCTCAAAAGATTCATCTCGTGATTTCCAACTAAACTGTGTAATTAGTTATTTTTTTTACCTACATTTAATACTCCATGCAAACGGCTAAAAATTGATGTGATGGAGAGAGAGTGAAAAAACTTGGAATTTGGATGTCATCTAAACAAGCCCTCAATACCTTTTCCATGTAGTGGAATTGCAAGTGTGGCCCCACCATTATATATTAGCAACATGGTATTAAAAATAACATCAGCCACTCCCATATCCTTCATCTCAAAATTATTTGACAAAAAGTCTGTCACTTCCTTAATCACATTAACACTAGTTCCAAGTATCAGTATGTGAAAGGACCGAGATGCTACCTAGAGGGGGTGAATAGATGTTCCTGAAAAAATATAGATGGAAAACTATTATAGGACCAAATGTCTAGTCTGGAGCTGAAATTTGGTATGCACCAGATTTGATCTAGACCGAATGTTTGGTACTGGGTGATGGGAATAACAAAATCGAGAGGGGCTTTTGCCTATTTAATCGACCCTACTTGTTACCAAGGGTTTTGAAGATGTGGCGAGATGATTACTCTAAAGATCTAGAACCACAAACACAAGAACAAGTAGATCGGGGCAATTCCGCAAAAGCAAATTGCACAATAAGAACACAAGAACAAGAAAGAAGACACACGATTACTGAAGTTCGGATTCACCACCATGAATCCTATGCCTCCATTGAGGAGCTCCTAAGGGAGTTGGGTCTCTTTCAACCACTTTCCTCGCTTCACTGCCTTGATTTATTTCCTTCTAGCGGTGAAATCAAAACCTTCACAAACTTCTCGCAGCTCACCACAAGCTTGGAAGCTCACCGAGCAACTCCTCGTCATCTAGGAGGCTTCACCTCCAAGAGTACCAAATGCTTCATGGCTCGTTTCACAAAGACCACAAGTGCTCAAGGATGGGATTGCTCTCTCTCTTTCTCTCAATCAACCAATCTTTCAACCCAACTCTCTAGATTTCTCACAAATTGCACAAGCCTCACAAAGAGGGAGAGGGGGAGTTTCTTTGGCCTCTAAAAGATGTTATTTAGGTGGAAGAAGAGCTGCCACATGAGGAGGGGTGACAGAGTATATATACTCGGCCCCCAAAATCTAGACATTATGGTGCAGAAACATCAATTTTCGGACATCATCCAGTCAGGACCAGACATCCGAAAAAGCTAGGGTAGAACCATGTATTCAGCACAGATATCGGATATCTGGTACCCACAGACATTCAGAAATTGCATGCAAAAAAGCTAAGAAGACTTTTAGTGAAAATTTTCCAACATTCAGAACCCTTTCACTAAGTATTTACTAGCAATATCTTGTGCTAGTGTTGTTGCTCTTGCACTTGTGTAGCCCTAGTAGTTGTTGTAAGGTCCAAATAGGCTAGAGGGGGGTGAATAGCCTAATTAAAACTTCTACAAGAATTACTTAACCGCACGTGTTAGTACAAAGGTGGCAAAGCAAAATGCACTAGCTCTAACTAACTAAGCAAGCCACCTACACAAGTCTAGTACAAGGCTATCCACTAAACACAACAACAACTACAAGCTAGATACAAGAAGTAATACGAGAGAAGAGCTTCGAGTGATTATACCGCCGTGTAGAGATGAGAAGTACCAATCAATCAATCACACAAGAAAAATCCTCGGGAAGAGAATGACACAAGAATTTATCTTGAGGTTCACTTGCTTCTCGGTAAGCTACTCCCCGTTGTGGCGATACACCCACTTATCGGTTCACGAGCTAATCGACTATCAAGAGTCGAGCCCTCGGCGGGTGCCGCACAACCGCACACAAGATGGGGATCCTCCAAGCTACGAGATCCACTAGAGTATCCAATTTGCGAACTCCCGCAGGGAAGGATCAAGAACCCCTTACAACACTCGGTGAGGGCACCAACAATCTCCAATTGTGAGCTCAATCACCTCAGCTGCTCCAAGCCGTCTACCGCGTCGGGAAACATGAAAGAGTAACAAGAAATCCGCAGCAACTCGAAGATCAAGTGCCTCTAGAATGCAACTCTCAAGCAATGCACTTGAATCTCACTCAATCTCACTCAAGATGAGCAACTAAGCAAAGAGATGAGTGGAGGGGTTGTTCTCTAGCTCAAAGGATGTCTCTAGGTCTCAAAATGTGCAAGAGTTACCCCAAACCCCGGCCAACTTCTATTTACAGCGAAGGGGTACGCAGCTAGCCGTTACCGGACGACACAGTTTAAAACGTGCTGACCGGACGCACCGGTCAGGGTGACCGGACGCGTCCGGTCACTACAGGACAAGCGTGAATAGTGCGCATCAGAAGTTACTGTTGCCGTGACCGGACGTGCTCTAGCGTTTGACCGGACGCGCTGCACCTGGCGTCCGGTCGGAGTCCAGTAAGCTCCCACCGCGACCGGATGCATCCAATCGCACGTGACCGGACGCGCCGCGTGTCCGGTCGGCTCTACGACCAGCTCTGCCCCACTGGGTGCCTGACCGGACGCTCCGGTTCCGTGAGGGACCGAACGCGCCGGTTGCAAACCCTAGCACCCGCGCGCCTGACTGCTGCGAGAGCTGACCGGACGCGTTCGGTCAAAACCATGACCGCGTCCGGTGCAGCGTCCGGTCACCACAGTGACCACCGTTCGCCTCCGTTTCTTTTCCGACTTCCAGCGCAGTAGAAAATAGGCGTTTCACTTCCCCAAAAAGCGCCAAATCCCGCCTCGCAAGCTCGGCGGGAGGGAGAGAGAGGACCCCAAACCCCTCTCTACCGCTCAAACTCCACCGCCTTCACAAATGTGCTAACACCACCAAGTGTACACCTCTATGTGCATGTGTGTTAGCATTTCACAAACATTTTTCAAGGCGTTATGTTAGCTCTCCACTAGATCCTAATGCATATGCTCAAGACATTGATCTAGTGGCACTTGATTCCCAAGCTAACCGTGATTGCCCCTCTTGATAGTCGGCTATGTATCCTAAACCCGGTCAATCACTTCTCTACTCATCTTAGACCGGCAAAAGGAAAACCCTATGGTTATACCTTTGCCTTGCGCTCTTAGATCCTTCTCCTCCACTTGATCATCATGTCCATCATTTTATGTGCATTCCTTCATGATCTTGCTCATCATTTCATGCACCAAATCATGTGGTCTTGTGGCCATCTCTCCATGCCATTTCCACCTCCATCACATGTTGCTTATGTCTAGCTTAATCACACTTGATACAATAGCATTAGCAACTTGGTGTCATTAATTACCAAAACCAAACTTGGGCTTTCAGTTGTGCTTGTATAGCTCGACTAGTTGAGTGGCCATCTCAAGTAGAGATTACTAGTGTAGCTAGTTCTTAATGTTTACATTTGCTCACTAGTATGTGTAGGAGCTTCCTTGTGTTTGGTTGAGTTCTAGCTGTTTAGGTTTGTATGACCTTACGAACTAGACTTGTGTAGGTGAGCTCTCATTAGCTCGACATCTACCTGATATCCTATGTAGGATCTTTTTATAAGGTGCTTGTGATATTAGATAAAGGGGTGTAGTCATGGTTAGATGATTAGTTTTATTCTACTGCTTTTATATCAGCTAGCTATAGCAATTAAGTTTTAGAACTGACTATTCACACCCCCTATAGTCTGTCCTCTCAACCCTACATGGAACCCATGTGGTGGAGTTGGAGGAGGACAAGGGTGGCCATATCTGCGACAAGGTGTAGGTTGAGGAGGTGGAGGGTGGTAGTGGGCAAGGATAAAGAGGTAGTAGTTACTATAAAAGAGAGGTGATGATGAAAAACGAGGGTGAAATAGAGAGTCACATGTGATCGGGATGAAGGATCTGGAAGGCACAAGGGATGCAAGGGGGTTGCAGCGGTGTGAAGAAATGTTCCTTTTGCTAAGCCTCCATAGTATAAAAATGGATCCAACTTCCCTAGCTCCATGAGCATGTTTTTTTCACCAAATTGGTAGGGCTTCTCAAGAATCGTCACAAGGAGCGAGTGGCGGGGCTCTAACAAAAGGATACTATATTATCAATTGTACATTTGTTGGATAGGAAAATTCGATCTTAGGTTGCACTTGAGATATTTTAAATGAAGACCACTTTCAACCAGTTGATATCTTTCCTAAGTAGGGCCTCCTAATAATTCACTAAAAGAATCGGTTACATTTTAGTCGTTGAGCGAGGATCCAACGGCTCTAATATTATGTTATTTGACATCTAGCGCTCTCTGCATGGTTGGTTTCTTTTCTGCATGGCTACTAATTAATTCTTACTCGTTGTCAACGTACGCAGCTCTCTCGTCCAACCCTCCTCTCCGAGCACATTCCCATGCCATCCCCATGATCGCCAACATTGCCCACCAAAAACGTCATTTCAACTTCACACATAATAAGACTTGCTCCACACTTGATCTAGCTCTCCGTCTATGTCCACCTCCCATTCATCACTAAACCTTAACCCCAGTCAGTGGCTAATGTAACTAGTCCACCTAGGTTTCATTAACCCCAATTGACTAATATAGCCTCTTCCACTTTTTCTCATAGTCCATAGCCCTAGGAAGAAGCCACCAATATTGTTGTTCACCAAAGGAAAATGTCAATCAAAATATCAGTCAACGAGCAGTAAACAAACCACAGACCCTAAAATATATCCACACTCCCCAAATACAAAATACACCTGGTATACGGTATAGTACTTACCTATGACGGGTAGTAGTCTAATCCAACCCTGATTCCAAGAAGGCCACCACCAAACCTCGAAAGATTCCCAAAGCTGACCCTCCAGAAAACCAAGAAATCTCACTCCTCTCCCCTGTCTCTCTCTCTCTTTCCTTTCGCCTCCGTCGCCATGACCCGCCGCCTTCTCACCGTGCTCCTGCTGCTGGCGCTGCTCCCCTCCCTGGCGCCGCCTGGTGCGTGCGCACGCCCGGGCGCGGGGCAGGATTTGGGACAGTGTCCGGTGCTGGAGTACGGGCTGCCGCCGTTCGCCGCCGCGCTCCGGGCAAGCTGCCCCGTCTCGACGGAGGGGTACTCGCCCCCCGAGGAGGTGCGTGTCTCCGAGCCCTAGCTCCGGCCGTGTCTGGTTGTCTAGTTGGCCGCAAGATTAGTTCTTTCTCGGGGAGGGCGAAGCCGAATCGGGCGGTTCGGCGTACGGTTCTGGTGGATCTCACACTTGCGCGCGCGTTCCGATGCTCGTGTCGAGAAATTCCTGTGCTGTTCATACTTCTTGATCGATGCTGTATTGCTGTTTCCGTCTCAGAAGATTAGTTCCCTTTGTTTACTTCACTGATTAGCGTGGATTCTGCTTGGGAGCCATGGGCAGATAATTTGTTTTCGAGGTTTTTACGGGATGATTAGAGTCGTCTGAATCAAGCTGTGCTTTCGTAGATTGGTTTTCATTCTTTTTTCTTTTAGATAGGATCGCTTTATTGATCCCCTTCCCTTGTTGTTGACGGAATTTACATGTTCTTGTGCGTTTTCTTCAAGTATAAATATAATTCAACTAGTCAACGCGAGAGTATCAAGAACAGTACGATGCGTGGCCTATGTTGTTGGTCCTTCGTTTTACTTTCTGTAGTGTATTGTTAGGGTTTGTGAATCTGTATCTGTGACTATATGCCCCCTGAACTCCTGGTTCGTCAAATTATTGCCTTTCAAGAATTCATTGCTTGTGATGTCCAACTTTTAAGGTTAAGGTGTCAACTTTCCAACGAGTGAACTGTTTCCCTTATGTTATTTGTATATCTCTCAGTTGTTTAAGCGTTTGTTGCACATGGTCCTAGATGGAATGACTCAAAAGTTCATTCAGTAGTGAATATCAGTGTAGCACCAGCACTAATGGGAATGCTCAGGACTAATTTAGAGTCAAGTAGTACTACTCGGTAGGATCAGGGACAGGGAGATATGTATCAGCTAAAAGTTAAATCGAGACCGCTAAATGTTGCTGTGTTCTTTAATTCTGGCAACGAGCTTAAATGTGATAAGGGAGTATCAAGTATGTATGATTATTTGCAAAGAAGAAAGCAAAACCATTGCTCATTGACTCTTACTGGATTGGCCTGGAGTTTTATCAAGTATGGTATGAAGCTCACTTCGAAAGTTTTGGCAGGTTATTAATGGGGAGGAACTACTCAAGATGTTGGATGGCAAGGAAGAGCACACAGCTGTCCTTTTCTATGCATCATGGTGCCCTTTCTCGCAAAGAATCAGGCCAGTCTTTGATGATCTGAGCTCAATGTTTCCACGGATTAAACACGTGGCTGTTGAAGAGTCCAACGTCATGAAAGCGTAAGACCCGAATATGCTGTAACGCAATTATTACCTTTCATGGGCATTAAAATAGCTAATGCCTGTAACTGAAATCTCTTTCCTTCTATAATTTGCAGTATTTTATCGAGATATCATGTCCGTGCACTACCTTCCATAATAATAGCTCGCAGCTCATACGTATTCTGGCCTCTTGGTTCAAAAGATCTCGACTCCCTGGTCAACCTTTACACTACTGCTACGGGTACATATGTTACTCCTATGTTGTTACAATCTTGCGATGTTTATGATGAGATAAGCTTAAAACGATATGTGTTGTTGTAGTATCAAACACTAGTTTTACCACACTGTATTGTTCTACTGTATGTCTATATTATGGTCTAGGGTTATTAGACCCAGTTACCCAGGGCTGCCCCTTTTGACTTGTACAAAACTTTTCAGAACTGCCTTGTACAGATAGCATGCGAGCTCACTGGTTCTAGTAAATTCAAAAGATGGGAGGTTTTCTGTGCTAAGTATTGTTGCAACTACTGTTATATTTCATTATCTTTGTTACACATGCTCAACTGTTTTTGGTTACTCACAAATTGAAATTTAGAATATTATTGGTGGAAAAGAAAAAAATTAAATGAGAGTTGGTTTGATGCAGGTCAAGAACCAGTCGCATATATTGGTACTCGGAAGTGGAGCGCAGCGCGAAGCACAGACTATGCTAAGATTTGGGACAGCTCTATTAGTGAAACAGTGAAGCGAGAACCCTACCTAGCATTCAGTATCCTGTTTATTTGCCTGAGGATATTCTTTTTCTTCTTCCCAAAGTTCTTTGCTCTCATCCAAGACTTCTGGACCGAATACTACGAGCAAAGCAACCTTGGAATCCTCGCCAAATTGACCCATGCTGTGGATGTGAGGAAGGTGTGGAGCAAGCTGAGGCTCATGGTTGGAGCTAAGAATGGTAGGATCTGGGCATCTCTAACTTCGGTGTCACTTGGTGGGCAACCTTCTCCGCGAGTTGCTGTTGGACTGATGGGCTCAACCATCTAACAGCAACAAAAACAAGAATGCATGCTGATTCATTGAATTGCACTTGACGAAGTAGCTCCTGTAAGGCTGTAACTCACATGAGCATATTGAGACAGATAAGGTCTCTGGCTCTCTGCTCAGGAACATACATCCTGTTTGTAGCATGTAAATCTTAGGGATACCGTGGAGCCTCTGTAAATCATATTGTAACATTAGTCGTCAGTGCCCCCATCAGGCAGGCTGCCTTTGGCAATGAAAATGCAGCATAAGTTTGTTCTTTTCCCTCCCCAGAATACATGGTCAAATGTGCAGTTTATCATGTAATCTGCAATGGTTAATGGACATCCTTCAGTGATCAGTGTCATTTTCTGATGTCTTTGCATTTCAGTGTATTAGTATCTCGATAGCTATGGTTTGCTTCACCGACTCGGTTATTCTGACCTTGTTATTCTTGATTATTAATGGATGTTCAAACTTAGAACAATGCAAATTCTCCAAGGAACTTCTTTACACGTGCTTCGACAATCTTAGCCAGGATCTGCTCATACCTTGACAAAAAGTTCCTCCATCTGCATCTCCAGCTTTGTCTCCTTATTGACAAACCTCCTCATGGGCGTCAACATTAGAGATGTACTTTACTTGAGGACAAGCAGCAACTTGCATGTCAAGGTCATCAACCAACTCTGAAGATGTCACATCAGGAAACAAAGTCAGGCTTGCCTCTCGCAGTTGCTTGACAAGGGCAGGAGAAAGTGGCTGCCTAAGTGCATAGAAGACCATCAAAATCTTCCTTGTGCTGTCCCAGCAGTGGACAATGGTTTGGTAACAAGTAGCAGTACGCGGTGAACTTTTGCTTAGAAAAAATGCAGGGTAGTGCATGTCCATAGAGGAGGATGAGATAATGTAAGAAATGAAAACTCAACATACAAGACCTTATATATTATCACTCCTAATTGTCACCAATTAAATAGACAAGTTGGAAAATTGACAGAAAAATTTACAATGTACAACGAATCAAAATTGACAGAAAAAAAATATGAACCAAGCAGTTATTTCAACTTTTCAAGAAACATAGTAATTCTCCAAGCTATAGGAGTTTATATACCATCAGGAAGTCAGTCCTGTTTACGTTCAAAGTATCAGCAGACAAGTAATATGCTTTTATCCTATACTAGGTAAATGCCCGTGCGTTGCAACGGGTGTTATACCCTTCACTTGAGACTTACCTTCAACATGTTTCACGATTTCGCAATATTCCAGGCTTCTATCTTGTCAAGCATGCTTTCAAATTCTTTGATCTGCTCATCGTGAGAATTGTGTGAGAAAGGGAGAAGAAAACAGTAAGCTACAATTAGAGGCAATCAATTTTATAGTTCCTATGAACTTACAATGAATTAAAATTTTCAATGCTATCTTTGGTTCTCACTGGTTAACATCATTATGATTGGAATGAGAGGAATGCTATCTCCAAAACATGATTCTCAACCCTAAAATGGATGCTGCATACCACAAAAAAAATGAGCATGAGGGCATGTGCTGTAGACAAATGCTTCATGCAAGCAACCCATGGGAATAGGGATATCATCAAGGTACACAACCTCCCCCTGTGTAAGAAATATGAATATGTTCATTGCCGGTTTTTCAAAAGTTGAGTTACGGCAACCAATAACACGAGAAAAAATATCCATGGATGGAGCTTATCAGAAGGTTCAGCACTAAACAAACTATTGTAAAAACGAACAAAAGGGTCACTGTATTTTCACTAATATGCTGAAGGTAACAAACTGAAGCTCAAAGCTATCGAAATCAAATGTATGGCAAAACACACACACCGCTCTGCCCCGACTTTCTTGATCGGCTTGCCAACTGGCTTGTATTCATCACTGAAAACCATTTCTTGTCTTGAGCGTATTGGCAAAATTTTTCTATCAACCTCAGGATGCTCCTCTGGTGAGTACCCATTGCTACTATATGTACTTCCATTACTATATGATCCATTGGTAACATTAACCATTGTTGGTTAAAGAAGAAGGTGAACAAGAAACTGCAGTCATGACATCCTCACTGTTACATACCAATCTGCAGTCATGCCATCCTCACTGTACGTCTGTACCTAAAGTTTGCTTAGAAAAAAAAGTTCTATAGTCTTTATAGCATCAAAGAAAGCTTCGACAGAGTTTGCTTGGAATGGAAGACTGTCCATCGGTAGAACATGCAGAAGCACCCCAGCAGCCATATAGCTACCTTTTGCGAGTAATTTCCTTGTAGAACCTTAGGTGTCACATATGCAAGACTGCCAGCAACACCAATCAATTTCTAAACTCCACAAGGTTGAGGAACATATTAGTGAGCATCAAACCTGCAGCCAGTGAAAGAGTCAGAGATTATTCAAGAGCATCTAGTATTGACCTAGATGCAACATAGCAGGCAGCAGGCCATATCACAAAATCTAAATGGCAGATAGACTAAATATTGAAAGGCAAAATGTCTATTTTGTGCGACACTACAAAACCTCAGTAAGAATACCCATGATTATTGCTCATAAAATACACATTGTGATGATTTGTTAGGAACCTACCATGGCAACAAGAATCTATTAGCTTCCATCATATTATTGGAATTGAGACAAGAATGTACAGATTAGGATGTGGGCACCTAAAATATAGCTTTGATATTCTCTGTAGTTTTTACTCTAGTTGACACCAAATTCTAAAGGTGTTGCAGCATCAGATAGGTTCATTTCAGACTGAAAAAAAAAAGATAAATGGAAAATCAATGCTCTATGCATGAATTGCTCACCTTTACTCGTACATGCTTTTTGTCTGTCTTTACTGAAACTGTAATCTGTACAAAATGAAAATACACAATTAGTTTGCGTGAATTCAATACATCTAGCTAATAGTCCCATGAGAATAATTCAATATATATGATATTTTTCTGTCTATATATAAGGAATAATTTAATTTCCTAAACATGCAATAATAGCGTAAATGACTCAAAACTGAAATTCCAAGCTGTGACAGGAAACGCAAGGCGACAATTTTAGTTTTTTGGGCAAACATCATTTTCTGTGGGGGCTGTTTCGGCACCCTTGCCCTTTCAGCCCCCCATAATTTTTTCTCTTTGGCAAATGCACGACAGATAGACCACATGTTATGACCGGCGTCCAGTATCAAAGGCGCCGGCGGCCCATTAGTGGCTAAGCCAGGCGCAGGAGCTAGGGGCTAAAAGCCCATATTTATCTTTAATTGTTTATTTCCATAAATTAGTAGAGCAATTCGCTATATATAGGAATTGTAATTCCCGTGGACAAATTAAGCAAGAGTAATCAATTTACTCGGTTTCCCTTGGGAGCCGGGATTGCCCTAGCTGCCGCCTGTTCATCTTCTCATCTCCTGCGACCACGGCGCCCCGCCGCCGTGCCGCAGCCCTCAAACCCCGTCCAGCCACCACACATACGTACAACCTTCGATCAACTAGAGGCAAGGCGCAGGTCCGTATCAACCTGGTATCAGCCATGTCGATTCCTCTGCCCACCTCCACGGTGCCGCCGCTCGCTGCGACGGACCCGCCCGGCACCACCGCGCCGCTCTAGGCGGCTGCGTCCACATCGGCGCTGGTGCCGAACCCCTCCCTGCCACTGGGCGCCCCGGCAGCGCCGCGCGCCGTCTTCACACCGGAGCAGATGACGGGGGCCATCGTCGACCTCAGCCACGGCATGGTCGAGATGCGGCTAACGATGCAGTCCGTCCTCAACTTCCTCAACCCGACGCCGCAGCAGTTCGGCGTTCCCCCGCATCAGCCGGCCCTGCCGCCGCCCCAGCACACGGCTCCGACCTCGTACCCCTACGGGATGCCCACCGACGCTGGACCATCGACCTCACGCCACTGCCATCGACCGGCGTCCCAATCCACCTGCTCCGTTTTCCGCCATCGCCGTCTCAGATTCCAGCATGGGCGCTGGGCCACTCCAGCCCCGCCTACACGATGACTCCGCCCCGGACGCACGTTCCCGATCATGGGGCTCCGGTGGCGTCGGGTACCCTCTATAGCGGGATGGATGGCACCCTCTTCCACGGCAGCAGTGTCGTACCCACAGCCACCAGCGCCCCAGGCTTCAACGAGGGCGCCCGCGAGGGCGGTGCTCCTGCATCTGCGCAGGGCAACGAGCCGCCGAAGTTCCACAAGATCGAGTTCAAGACATACGACGGCTCCGTCGATCCGCTGAACTGGCTCACGCATTGTGAGCAATTCTTCCGGGGCCAGTTCACTCCAGCGTCGCAGCGTACCTGGATGGCATCTTACCACCTCACTGGAGCGGCCCAGACATGGTACTACGCCCTCGAGCAGGACGAGGGTATGCCGCCGTGGGACAGGTTCAAGGACCTATGTCGCCTTCACTTCGGTCCGCCCATTCGTGGCACTCGCCTGGCGGAGCTGGGCCGGCTACCTTTCCACTCCACGGTGGAGTTCGCAGGCCGTTTTCAGGCGGTCCTGGCTCACGCCCGGGACATCTCCACCCGCCAGAAGGCGGAACTCTTCGTGGACGGCCTGCCTGATCACATCCGTGTGGACGTGGAGATGCACGACCCGGGCGACCTCCAGACGGCCATGTACCTGGCGCGCACCTTCGAGCGCAAGGCCACGACCCTCGCAGCACCAGCACAGCATGGTGCCCGCCCTCCCCAGCGGCCGGTTTCGTCGTCTCGCCCAGCCGCTGGGGGAGGGCCTCCAGCCGTTGCGCCCACTCCTCCTGCGCCGCCCCCGACCGGCCCCGCTACACCCGCCCGCTCCTTCCGTCGCTTGACACCGGCGGAGATGCTCGAGCGCCGCCGCCAGGGGCTCTGCTACAACTGCGATGAGCAGTACGTGCGCGGCCACATTTGCCCACGTGTCTTCTACTTGGAGTCCTCTGATTACATCGACGACGACGTGTTCACCGCAGCGGAGGACGCCGCGGACGCCACTGCCGAGGACTCCGCGGCACCACCAGAAGGAGCTACTGCTAATGCCTTGGTTGTCTCCGTGTACGCTCTTGCAGGGATCCGCACCTACCACACCATGTGCTGCCCGTCATGATCAACGGGGAATGTCTCCTTGCCCTGCTGGACACCGGTTCCACCCACACCTTTCTCCAGGGTGCGGTCATGCGCCGCCTGGGGCTTGTCCTGCGTGGCGGCGACAACCTCCGTGTCACCGTCGCGAACGGAGAGCGTTTGTCGTGCGAGGGGATCGCCCGCGACGTGCCCGTCATCATCGGCGGCCAGTCCTTCCCTGTCACATGTGTGGGCCTCGCCCTCGGCTGCTTCGACTTCATCATCGGCGTCGACTTCCTGGGGGCCTTGGGGCCCCTCCTGTGGGACTTCGATGGCCTCACCGTCTCCTTCCAGCGAGGCGCCCAGCGCGTCACGTGGCAGTGCGTGGGCGCCCCGGGGGCCTCGACACACCAGCAGCGCCTGCCTGCGACCGCGACCGACCAGCAGCGGCCGCTACTAGACCAGCTCCTACAGCAGCACGCGGCCATCTTCGACGAGCCGCGTGGCCTTCTGCCCGTGCGCGCCTACGACCACCGCATCCACCTCCTACCGGGGACTGCGCCGGTGGCGGTGCGGCCCTACCGGTACCCGCAGCTACAGAAGGACGAACTGGAGCGGCAATGCGCCGCCATGTTGGAGCAAGGCATTATTCGGCCGAGCACGTCGCCATTCTCCGCCCCTATGCTCCTCGTCAAGAAGTCAGATGGGTCGTGGCGCTTCTGCATTGACTACCGCGCGCTCAACGACAAGACGTCCAAGGACAAGTTCCCGATCCTGGTGGTCGACGAGCTCCTCGACGAGCTCCGCGGGGCACGCTTCTTCACCAAGCTCGACCTCCGATCGGGTTATCACCAAGTGCGCATGCACCCGGCGGATATCGAGAAGACCGCTTTCCACACCCACCACGGCCACTTTGAGTTCTTGGTGATGCCGTTTGGGCTGTCCAATGCCCCGGCAACTTTCTGAGCCCTGATGAACGACGTCGTCCAGCCCTTTCTTCGCAAGTTCGTGCTGGTCTTCTTTGATGACATCTTGATCTACAGCTCCTCGTGGTCCGAGCACCTCCAGCACATCGGCCTCGTCTTCTCCGCCTTGAGGGCTCACGGCCTCTACCTCAAGAGGTCCAAGTGCTCCTTTGGGGCGCTCTCCATCGACTACCTCGGGCACGTCATCTTCGTCGACGGCGTCGCTATGGACAGCGACAAAGTGGCTACGGTCGCCTCGTGGCCGACGCCGCGTTCACCCCGGGGCGTCCGCGGTTTCCTCGGGCTTGCGGGCTACTACCGCAAGTTCATCCGCGACTTTGGTTCCATCGCAGCGCCACTCACTCGTCTCCTGCGCAAGGAGGCGTTTGCCTGGACACCGGAGGCGGCGGAGGCCTTCGACGCCCTCAAGAGGGCCTTGTCATCCGCCCCTATTTTGCAGATGCCGGATTTCACTCGCGAGTTCGTCATCGACTGCGACGCCTCCGGCGCGGGTTTCGGCGCCGTCCTCCACCAGGGGTCGGGCCCCCTGGCGTTCTTCAGTAGGACCTTCGTCGTGCGCCACGTCAAGCTGGCGGCCTACGAGCGCGAGCTGATCAGGCTGGTGCAGGCGGTCCGGCACTGGCGGCCGTACTTGTGGGGGTGCCGCTTCATCGTCCGCACCGACCACTACAGCTTGAAGTTCCTGCTTGACCAGCGGCTTTCCACTGTTCCGCAACATCAGTGGGTTAGCAAGTTGCTCGGGTTCGACTTCGTGGTGGAATACCGCCCCGGCCGACTCAACTCGGTGGCTGATGCGCTGTCCCGCCGCGATGAGGACACGGTGGCAGCGCTCACCTTGTCCGGGCCGTCCTTCGCCCTCTACGATGACATTCGGGCGGCCACCCGGGAGGACTCGGTAGCACGTGACCTCCTACAGCAGCATGCCGCAGGGACGCTGGAGGCGCCCTGGTCCGCCGCGGACGGCTTCCTCCTCCATGGCAAACGCGTCTACGTCCCTGACCTGCAGGACTTGCGCCACCAGGTCGTGTCCCTGGCGCACACCACGGGGCATGAGGGCGTCCAAAAGACCCTCGTGCGGCTACGTAGTGACTTCTACATCCCCGGCGACCGCAAGCTTGTGCAAGACTTCGTCCGCACGTGTGTTGTGTGCCAACGCAACAAAATGCCCACGACACAGCCGGCTGGTCTCCTGCAGCCCTTGGATGTGCCTTCCCAAGTGTGGGCCGACATCTCCATGGATTTTATCGACGCCCTTCCCAAGGTCCATGGCAATTCGGTGATTCTGACGGTGGTGGATCGCTTCTCCAAGTACGCGCACTTCATCGCCCTCAGCCACCCCTACACGGCCGCGTCGGTGGCTCGCGCCTTCTTCGAGGGGATCGTGCGGCTTCATGGCTTCCCCACCTCCATCGCCAGCGACCGTGATCCGGTCTTCACCAGCCACTTGTGGAGGGATTTGTTTTGCCTTGCAGGTGTTAAGCTGCGGCTCAGCACGACCTTTCACCCTCAGATGGACAGCCAATCCGAGGTCATCAACAAGGTGATCGCCATGTACTTGCGTTGTGCGACCGGCGACCGCCCGCGCTCATGGGTCGACTGGCTACCATGGGCGGAGTACTGCTACAACACGTCGTACCACACGACGCTTCGGGCGACTCCTTTCGAGGTTGTCTACGGCCGCCCACCACCTCCTCTTTTGCCCCCATCAGGAGGGGGCGGCTGAGACGGAGGACGCGGATGCCATGCTCCGGGACCGTGACGCATTCCTGGTCGAGGTCCGGGAGCGTCTCCTCCAGGCGCAGCAACACGCCAAGGAGCGCTACGACGAGCACCACCGGGCTGTGGACTTCGTAGTGGGTGATTGGGTGCTGCTCCGACTTCTTCACCGCCCTACCCACACGCTTGCGACGCCGGCCAAGGGCAAGCTTCGTCATCGCTACGCTGGCCCGTTCCGCGTGATGGAACGCATTGGAATGGTGGCATATCGTCTACAGCTGCCCGTGACTGCACGCCTCCATGATGTCTTCCACGTCGGGCTGCTCAAGAAGTGGCGTGGTGATCCTCCTGCGATGACGGCGGTGGTGCCACCCGTCTCCGAGGGGCGCCTGCTACCTGCCCCGGAGAAGGTTCTGCGCGCTCAGCTACGCCGTGGCCATTGGAAGCTGTTGGTCAAGTGGCACGGCCTTCCGAATGATGCTGCCACATGGGAACCTCTCGATGACTTCAAAGCCCTCTACCCTGAAGTCCAGCTCGAGGACGAGCTGTTTGTCGACGGGGGGAGAGATGTTATGACCGGCGTCCAGTATCAAAGGCGCCGGCGGCCCATTAGTGGCTAAGCCAGGCGCAGGAGCTAGGGGCTAAAAGCCCATATTTATCTTTAATTGTTTATTTTCATAAATTAGTAGAGCAATTCGCTATATATAGGAATTGTAATTCCCGTGGACAAATTAAGCAAGAGTAATCAATTTACTCGGCTTCCCTTGGGAGCCGGGATTGCCCTAGCCACCGCCTGTTCATCTTCTCATCTCCTGCGACCACGGCGCCCCGCCGCCGTGCCGCAGCCCTCAAACCCCGTCCAGCCACCACACATACGTACAACCTTCGATCAACTAGAGGCAAGGCGCGGGTCCGTATCACCACATACACAGGTGTGCAATACATCTTACTAAATTAGATCAGTAGCTGTACAGTCAAGTATAACAAATTAATAAGCATCACACATCCTGCATATCACAATGATTATGTGTAAATAAGGATTCATAGGGGGGAAAATGCAGGTGTAAGCATTCTCAAATAGAGCATAGGAAACTGCCAGCATTAGGTGTAAATTTATATGGCAAAGAGGTAGCCTCCATGTCCAGTGAGTGTTACAGACATCTGAAGCATTAACAAGCATAGTATCTCAAACATTTTGTAACTAAAACACATCTGAAACTATTCCTCTAAAACACATCAGAAAACAAGACATGTTTAGCATCACAATCATGGCCCAAATTTAGTCAGAGTGACGATAGAACAAGCTGTGTGGCCATCATATTGTCATGGTAACAGGCCTGCAGGTCATTCCTAGACTGGTTTCTTCTCTGAAAAAAAATTGTTTCAATAAGGGATGATTAATATATCCATGGCACTACAGGCTTTGTTGCCATTGACATGACCAATCATCTTGCTAAACAAAGCTCCAATCTGTCCAACATTATACATAGACCTTATCTTCCAAATTTGCACATGATGTTTCCACCTTATCCCCATTCCCTCCTCAATAGACGCTCTGCTATGCTCTCTTCCTCTTTCCTTCATCCCCCTGTCCTCTCTTGTTCTTCAGCAGGGCCGGCCAGAGCGCTGCTGGCAGCCACATCCCAGCGCCGCTCCACCCCCATTCGCAGATGTTGCTGCCACTTCCCAGCAGCAACGCTACATTGCTACTCGGGTGGTATCATAATCATTGGTACTCTCAGAATGCACGCGAACTGCATCCTATTTAATGAAATTGTTTATCTGAGACGAAATCATTTGATATAGCTAACATAGATTCTATTTTTTAAACAAAAAGGTATAAACAACCAAAAGAAGAAATGTTTTTTTACATTACGTGAGAACATGTAGCAGTAAACAAAATGCAAGTGATTGAAACATTACGACGAGAACATGCAGCAGTGAACAAATTGCAAAGAATTGAACCAAAATGTACTGGCAGCTCACCTTGGTCTTCTCTGCTTTGGTCATCAGTCAATTCCTCAAATCTGCCATGTTGCTCACTTGCCACTGACTCCATATTTGAAGCTCTTTTAATTGTCTTTCTAAATCCTTCTTCTCATTATGCGACACATCAACTTGTTCCTCTAAATTGTGGACCTGCATTCATGCATCTTGAAGCTCAACTATGAGTTGCCCTGCAGAAGATTCCACCGCAGCAGATCAGTCAAGCATGGGTGTTGCGTGTTTGCTGAATAAAAAGAAAACAAATTCAGAGGTTGGGGGTACCATAAATCAAACAAATGCAAGCCAAATCGAGAACGGCAGAATCTGGCTAAACAACACGAAAGCAGAACATACATCAAGAATAGGATCAGATTCCATGCTGCAAAAGGAAGGGGGGAAAGGGCTCTTGGGTGCTCTTCACCAGCAAGGGCCCGACGAAGATCAGGCTAAGGGACAGACGGAGACCCGAGCGCCTGGCGTGTGGCGGCGGCGGCGGCGGAGACCTGAGTGCCTGGCGTGACGGCATGACCGGGCAGGGGCGGTCCAGCAGCGTCAGCGGGGAGGGCCGGGAGGCATCGTCGCCGTTGACATCGTTTTTTAGCACGTGTCAAGATGGTCAGGAGGGGCTAATCAGCAGAGGAAAGATTACTGTGTAGATTGATAGCTGATGAAAATGAGCTTGTAAAGAAGGCTGCTTATGAGTGGTGGCGGCGTGTGGAGAAGTTGATTCAAATTAAAGTGTTGCCGATAAGGTTAAGGGTATTATTGCCGATGCCGATGAAAGAAGACTTAAAGGCTGCTGCCGATGAAACAGGGAGTGTGCCGATGAAAAAGACTTGAAGGCTGCTGCCGATGGAACAGGGAGTGTGCCGATGGAAAGGAGGTCGATGAGAATACCATCGTGATTGAGGCGGACTATGAAATAAGATAGAAGTTAATTTCCTTTTCTACGTTTATTAGAGTCTGAGTTGTATCAAAGTCATGTGTTTCCTTAGATTTAGATTCAGTGTCCTAGTCATATTTGGTTACATTTCTGCAGATCAGGATATAAATATAGAGTGAAGGGCAATGTAATAATCAATCAATCAATATCAAAAACCAGCTTTTACTCTTATTTACATCTACTTTTCGGCGACTTCGTCAATTTGCATATTTTTTTTCTTTTTTACGAGTTCTCATCGATTCGGCGAGTTGCATTGCTCCAGTGCAATCTTCGACGATCCTCGAGTTCCGCGTGAGTACCTCTTGGCCGTGACTTCCGGGCGTATCGCTGTTGTCAGGACCAAAGTGCTCGTATCTTCATCCTTGTCGATTAACAGGTCAAATCGACTGGCACGCTTTGAATATCGATTTCGGGCATTAGCCCTTTGTGTTTGCAGATCCACTTTTGCATCAACACATCTTTTGGCACGCCCGGTGGGACCCAGATCTAATCAATATGTTCAACCCTGAGATTGACGCGGGGAACATCATCGCGGTATCAGAAGAAGATCTTAAGGAAGAACAGAAGCAGGCTATGGACAAGGCTATAGAAGAATACAGACAGCTTTGCTTGAAGTCGTTCAGCTTGAACAAGAGTGGACAAGTCATCCAGAAGCAAGACTTGTCGTTGCCTCGGCAAGTTACCTTTGATTCTAATCCGGGTAAACTTCAAGAGATGGTTAATTCTACAGTAAATCATGCTTTAATTAATCACTCCAATGTGTTGTCCAATACTGTTCATAATGCTGTGGTTCGAACTTTTAAAGAAGGGCAAGCGTCACCTCATTACGTTGGGCCTGCTTATCATCAACCAGAATCAGCATCTGTTATTACTCCATCGGCTCCCCCAGCCGTTGTGGGTATAGAGGTTTCTTCCCCTCCAGTATCAGCAGGCTTATCTAACGTACAGTCTACACCGATGTGATCAGATTCAGCATTATCAAGACGAGTTCAGCTTAATACAGATCTATCGGCATCGGCTTTATCAGGTCCTGTGCCACAGAGTAATCAGACTCCTGCTAATTGGTGGGGATACGGTATGCCTCCAGAGCCATCTGCTTTTAACCCTGGATTACCTCAAGTGTTTGATATAGCAGGAAAAGCTCCTATGCCATCGGCTGATTCGCCGATAGTTCAAGTATCTCAATATACTACAGCAACTACTATGCAACCAACTCTAGGAGGTTTCTAGGTGCCTTTGGGTCAAACATCTAATTCAAGTCTATCGGCAAATTTGTTACCGATGCAACAGAAGGCTCCTATTGTAAATCAACCTGGAGTCCAGGTTATACCTCAAGTTGGTTGTAATTATCCAGCAATGCCAACAAATTACCAGCCATCGGCAAATTTTGTACCGATGAACGCTAATAATAATTGGTCAGGGCAGTTTCCCACTCAACATACAGTTCAGCCAAATCAGCAAGCTGCAGGTATTCATTAAGGTCACATGCATGCTGGTTTTCAGAATCAAGCATCGGTAGCTCAGCCGATGAATCCTTTCCAGCAGGTTAATGGACCACAAATAGTGGCAAATATGCCAATTGCTGGAGATCGTGGGCCACAAAGATATGCAGAAGGGTATCAGCAAGTAACTCCGGTGGAAATTCAGCCATATCGTCAACAAGATGTTGATGCTTTTTGGACCGATAAAATAGCAGAAATTATGAAGGATCAGTTTGGGATCAAGCCCAAGGTCAATACCTATTCTTATCGGACTCCATATCCTCCGGCATACGATTTAATTCCTCTCCCAAATCGGTACAAAGTGCCAGATTTCACTAAGTTCTCTGGGCAAGATGATACATCAACCATGGAACATGTTAATCGCTTCATTATTCAGTGTGGAGAGGCAGCTAGTAGAGATAAATTAAGAGTTCGTTTGTTTTCATCATCTCTGTCTGGATCAGCATTTACATGGTTTATTTCATTACCGCCAAATTCTATTATTACTTGGGCTGATCTGGAAAAGCAATTTCATAAATATTTCTTTGTTGGAGTTCATGAAAAGAAGCTTACCGATTTGGTAAAGTTGAAACAGCGCAATGATGAATCGATGGAAGGTTTTGTGCAAAGGCTACGAGATGTAAAAAAATAAGTGTTATAGCCTGGTATTGGATGATCGGCAACTTACCGATTTGGCCTTCCAAGGATTGTTGCCACACCTTAAGGACAGATATGCTTCTCAGGAGTTCGAAAGCCTAAGTCATCTAGTGCAAAGGATTTCTGATCAAGACACTAGGGTTTTTGAACCCAAAAGGAATTGGAACAAGAAGGTTTCATTTGTCGGAGAGGTAGAAGATTCTGATTCAGATGAAGAACCAGTTATCGGTTTGGCTGAGTGGGTTAAGAATAAAAAGCCGATATCTTGTCCCTTTGGTCAAAAAGAGCCAGAGAAGTTTACTTTCGACATCACCAAAGCTGATAAGATATTTGATCTTTTGCTTCAAGAGGGCCAGATTAAGCTGTCACCTAATCATGTGATCCCATCGGCAGAAGAGTTGAAGAAAATGCTGTATTGCAAATGGCATAATGCAACTTCACATAGTACAAATGAGTGCAAAGTGTTTAGAAAGCAGTTACAATTAGCTATTGAGTCTGGGAGAATTAAATTTGGTAATTCCAAGATCCAGAAGCCGATGAAAATTGATCAACATCCTTTTCCAGCAAATATGTTGGATGCTGAAGGAAAGACTAAGGTGTTGACATCGGAAGCTGCTGAGAAAAACGCATCAGTGGATCCCCAACATCGGATAACTACCGATGATGCAAAAAGCAAGGGGCTACTAAGAGAAAGTGGCAGTTCTAGGAAGCCTCCTCGATCTGGCATTGTGATTACCCATCAAAGGCAACAGGAAGGTTGGCGTCAGCGAAGGGACCGATATCGATAACAGCAAGAAGAAAGACACCGAGAGGAGTGGAATCGACATAAGGATCATTGGAGGTGTCCGTTTTTTATTCATTGTTGAGAAGAAGGTATTAAGTTACCTACTGTTGAAAATTGCCCAGAATGCAATGGATATTATGGGGTTAATCGTCCAGAAAGGAGGTTTCAATCTGATAATCAAGGTTTGTCCATCAATGAGCCGATCAGAGGTAAAGCATCAGTACATGATCGGTTGGGGGGCAGGCTCAGCGTACATGAGAGGCTTGGTAAACGTGTTGCATATCTTCCGAGAAACCAAGAGGAACTTGAAGAGATGTGTCACACCCATTTTTAAGGACAAAAATAGGATGCATAAAGTACTCATGTGCGCCCCAGGTCATGATCGCACACATAAGCAGACAAATTACATAGTATCATCACAGTGCTTATTACATAACGAATATATGTTTAAAACATAGTCTTGAACAATAAATAATAATATCTAATAATAATCTTCAGCGGAAACTCCACACAGGGACACGGTTGACTGGTTGACACCAAGACTAGTACTCATTACGGTAATCCTCATCATAATCTTCATCCGTTATGGTGGAAATAGCAAGAGTGAGTCCATGTCGAACTCAACAAATATAACACAGGGTTCATGAGGCTCAAATGGCTAGACACTGTTTAACTGCGGTTAGCTTTTAAATATTATAACTTTCAATTGAGTAGCATCAAGATAAACCACTTCCCATTAAAGAACCAATGATCAATTGTAATAATGACAACGAATAGCATTAACATGAACATAATATATATCAACAATAATTAAGCATGATATAACAGGTATGATCACTATTCCATAAGAATCCCCAAGGCCGCTCGTATCCGTGAGCACGGCTAGTATACCAGTTTTTAACTCTGCGCAGAGGTGTACACTTTCACTGTGAGTCATGATTTCCAAATGAGTGGGGAGATCAAGCCCAAACACCCAAAAACCATATAAAGCCACTCAAGAGTTCGTCTAACAAGTTAGGGCCATTAGATTCACTCGGCAGGCAGATGTAGAACCCCCCTTCCCTGTGGCACAACAACCGCAGCCTATACACACTAGGCCAGGGGCTCGCACTACACCCAAAGTGTCAAGCCATTCTTACGCCATTTAAGGTAACCGCTAACAAGCTAGAAAAGGTCTCTTGAACAACTAGAGCCAGAGCCATATAGCCCTCACAGCTGTACTGTATATCCCGGTTATCACTTACAGATAAGTCCTTAGGGAGAGAAACCAGAGCATCAAAATAAGTACACATGCTCTAGCCCCCTTTTTACAGTGTTAAGATCATCTTAATGATTGGTTGCTTGATCCATTAATCATATTACAAGATCATTGTTCTTAAATTTAAGCACTAGCCACAGCTACCCATATGCATACCCAAGGTTGACAAGGAATCAAGACATCAAACACTAAGTTATAATCTCTAAGGTTGTCAAGATAAGCATATGCATATGTATGATAATTTTAATGAATAGGTAACAAGGATAGTCCTGTGTTATACTTGCCTTGATCAAAGCTCTCCAAATAGTACTGCTGACTTGGCTCAAAGTAATACTCCGAATCGTCCAAAAACTGCTCACCTTCTATTCTCGATCATCAATCAACAACATACATGCATCCAATCAAACATACACGAAGCAAACAAATAGATATAATTAGAACAGTACACCAACAGTAACAAAACAGTAATAAAAGTTTATAAAACTCTTCTACACGTTTCTACGATCACACAGACGTAAAGATCACCAAAATCGGAGTTAAAACGTAGAAGTTATGAATTTTCTAAGATTTCCTATAGATCAATAAATACTTAATTATAAACTCGAAAAATAAATTATCAAAACTAACTGTAAAATTATACTAACATGTAGAGTTCGCAATTACGAACCTAACGCAATTTGAATGGATCAAATCGGAGTTAAAACGAAGTTTTTATGGCTAAAACAGTGCTAGTGGCAAAACTGTAAATTGCTGAAAACGTATTTTTGAATTAACCGATTGAAAATACGCTTTCAAAACATAAAAACGTAAACTCAGCTTTACGCCTAGGGACCGCGGGTTGATTACTAGAAAACGCAGGGTCTCTTTAACAAAATTCACCGCGAAGGGGTATGATCTAATCTCGGCCATCGGTGCAAGATCGGACGGCCCTCGTTCACCAGCAGGCGCACAGTGCAACACCCGAGCTTCTCTTCCCCAACTCCGGCCGCCGGCCACCGCACCCGCCATAGAACTTCGCCGGAGTTCACCGGTTCTCCCGTTCCCGACCACCGTTCACCTCAAATCCACCACCAATCGAAGGAGGGAGTCACCACGAACTCAACTAAGCGGTAAAAACGAGCTACACTAGACCGAACACGACGCGCGGCTAAAAGGGGACGGTGACGCCATTACCGCACCATCGATGAGCTTCAAAATCGCGATTAGAAGCATCTCCATCCAAAAGAAAAGCATAGGATGATAGAGAAGGAGAGTGCGGTCTCACCAATGCGAAGAATACGGCCTCAAATCCACCCAAGAGCTCCACCCGAAAACAACCGAAACCGCCAACACCTCAAACCCTAAACCTTGATCTCACACGGTGGAATTAGCGGTTTAGATGAAAAACGGAAATAGGGAGGTCAAGGCATCCTTTTTATAGCTTCTACTTGCCAAGTTCGGGTAGGATTCTCCGGAAATCACGGAATCAAACAAAGCCGCCCGCTTCGGTTGGAGTCCGGCTCGTACACGGCGCGTCGGAGAAGAAGCAACCGACAGGTGGCCCCCACTCGTCAGCGACCAAAGGAGAAAAGGAAGGGCTGCTGCGGCGTGAGCCTGGGCCGACTGGGCCGCGACGATGCCGCTGGGCCGCGCGATTCAGCCAGGCCGGCCCTCCCGCGAAAAAAAACGAAACAGCCGGTCCAATGGACTTCCAGGCCGCCAGCAGGTAATCAGGTAAGCTGCTTCTTCTTTTTTTTCTATTTGTTTATTTTCAAAACCATTTAAAGAAATTTCAAATTCAAATCAAATGTAAGCAAAATCACACCACTCAATAAAAATATATGCAACAGCATGAATGCAACACAACATTTATTTTATTATTATTTTAAATTGGACTTTATTTGTTATCTAAATTATTTCAATTTTTGTTATCTCAAAATTTGGGTGTTACAAATTCTACCCCCCTTAAAAGAATCTCGTCCTCGAGATTGGATTGCTTACTCAAACAACTGCGGATATGACTTCCTCAATTCATCCTCTCTTTCCCAAGTTGCCTCTGCCTCTGAATATCGATTCCACTGTACTTTACACATCTTAATAACCCGACTTCGAGTAACCCTCTCAGCAGTCTCTAAAATCTTAATCGGAACCTCTTCATATGTAAGATCATCTTTAACAGTCAATTCTTCCAAAGGTATCTGCTCCTCAGGCACCCTCAAACACTTCTTAAGTTGTGAAACATGAAACACATCATGCACCCCAGATAAATTCTCAGGCAACTCTAATTGATAAGCAACTTCTCCACGTCTAGCAATAACTTTAAATGGTCCAACATACCTTGGTGCTAATTTACCTTTCATGTTAAATCTCTTCACACTTCTCATAGGTGACACCTTCAAATAAACATAATCACCTTCTTCAAAAACTAGATCTCTTCTCCTATTATCAGCATAACTCTTCTGACGAGACTGTGCCACTCTCAAATTCTCACGAATCACTCGCACTTGATCTTCTGCGTTTCTAAGAACATCTGTACCAAACACCTGAGATTCACCTGTCTGATCCCAAAACAATGGAGTTCTACACTTACGTCCATACAAAGCTTCAAACGGTGCCATCTTAAGACTCTGTTGATAACTATTATTGTAAGAAAATTCTGCATAAGGCAAACTCTTATCCCAACTAGTTCCATATTGCAATGCACAGGCTCTCAACATATCCTCTAATACCTGGTTAGTCCTTTCAGTCTGTCCATCTGTCTGTGGATGATATGCGGTACTAAAGTTCAATTTAGTTCCTAAAGATTCATGCACAGCTTGCCAAAAATGCGATGTAAACTGCGATCCTCGATCAGATACAATCTTCTTTGGAACCCCATGCAAACATACTACCTTCTCCATATACAACTCTGCCAATTTTGGTCCATGGTATGTGGTCTTAACTGGTATAAAATGAGCAACCTTAGTCAACCTATCCACTATCACCCAAATAGAATCATAACCTCTCTGAGTACGCGGTAACCCTACTATAAAGTCCATACCAACTTCCTCCCACTTCCATTCAGGAATTCTCATTGGTTGCAATAATCCTGCAGGTCTCTGATGCTCAGCTTTTACCCTCTGACAAGTATCACACAATGCCACATACTCAGCCACATCTCGCTTTAATCCAACCCACCAATATTTCTGTTTAAGATCCAGATACATCTTAGTACTACCAGGATGAATAGAATAAGCTGACTCATGAGCTTCACGAAGAATTGCCTGTCTAATAACTTGATCCTCAGGTACACACAGCCTCTTTCCAAACCACAAAATTCCATTATCATCCATTCTAAAGCCTGGTGACTTACCAATCACTATATCCTCCGCTATCTTCTGTAGTTTCTCATCCTTCAATTGACCCTTATAGATCTCTTGCTCTAAAGTAGGCTCTATTACTAATTCCATTGCATTAGTAACAATTCCCAAGTTCAGATATTCAAATTCAGCACATAACTCACTAGTCATAGACAATGTTCTTATCTCATTGGCATAACTCTTCCTACTAAGAGCATCAGCTACTACATTAGCCTTACCAGGATGATAGTGTATCTCAATATCATAATCCTTAATCAACTCTAACCATCTGCGTTGCCTCAAATTCAGATCTGACTGAGTGAAAATATACTTCAAACTCTTATGATCAGTGTATATATCACTCTTATGTCCAATCAAATAATGTCTCCAAATCTTTAAAGCATGAACAACAGCTGCTAACTCCAAATCATGAGTAGGATAATTCAACTCATGCTTTCTCAACTGTCTAGATGCATAAGCCACAACTCTGCCTTCTTGCATAAGAACACATCCCAAACCTTGACGAGAAGCATCACAATAAATAGAAAACTTCTTACTCAAATCTGGTAAAACCAAAACAGGCGCTGTAGTCAACCTCTTCTTCAACTCCTCAAAACTAGCTTGACATTTATCAGACCACACAAACTTAGCATTCTTTTCTAACAGAGATGTCATAGGTTTAGCAAGTTTAGAAAACCCTTCAATGAACCGTCTATAATATCCAGCTAAACCCAAGAAACTGCGAATCTCGCTAACATCTGTAGGTGGTTTCCAATTCAATACATCTTTCACCTTGCCTGGATCCACCGATATACCTCCATTAGAAACAATATGACCAAGAAAAGAAACTTCCTTCAACCAAAACTCACATTTACTTCGCTTCGCATACAGTTTATGCTCTCTAAGCTTCTGCAATACCATCCTCAAATGTTCAACATGCTCTACCTCGGTCTTGGAAAATACCAGTATATCATCAATAAACACTACCACAAACTTATCCAAGTATTCCATGAACACCTTATTCATCATGTACATAAAGTATGCAGGTGCATTGGTCAATCCAAACGACATAACAGTATACTCATACAATCCATACCTTGTAGTAAAAGCTGTCTTTGGAATATCAGAGGCACGAATCTTCAACTGATGATATCCAGAACGTAAATCAATCTTAGAGAACACACAAGCACCTCTCAACTGATCAAACAAGTCATCAATCCGGGGCAAAGGATACTTATTCTTGATAGTTACTTCATTTAGTGACCGATAATCAACACACATCCTCTGACCACCATCTTTCTTATCAACAAAAATAACTGGTGCTCCCCAAGGTGATGAACTAGGTCGAATAAAACCTTTTTCTTGTAATTCTTTAATTTGTTTCTTAAGTTCTTCTAATTCATCTACTCCCATCCTATATGGTCGTTTGGCTATAGGTGCAGTTCCAGGTAATAATTCAATAAGAAATTCAATGTCTCGGTCAGGTGGCATACCTGGCAATTCATCAGGGAAGACATCCGGAAATTCCTCAATCACTGAATTCTCATTAATAGTATCCTCAATTTGATTCACCACCGCGGTTGGTTGCTTCTGCATTGCTACATCCACATTGATTTTATCTCCATTAGGTGCAGTCACAACTACCACCTTCTGCTGACACTGAATCTCTGCCAGATTTTGCATCATCCAGTCCATACCCAATATCACATCAATCCCAGATATCCTCAACACTATAGGAGTTATCTTAAACTCTACCCCCCTTAATACCATACTAATTGGAAGACAACGATTACTGGTTTGCATGGTACCTCCAGGTGAATTTACTAAGAGAGGTTCTTTCATAGCTAGCATGGGTATACTATGCATTTTAACAAAAATATTGGATATGAATGTATGAGATGCTCCAGAGTCAAAAAGAACAGTTGCGGGAGTGGAATGTACATTGAACGTACCAATCATAACTTCTGGTGCATTATGAACTGTATCAGAAGACACGTGATTCACCCTTCCAGTACCCAAATGCCTCTGGCTGCTCTTCTGGCTCTGAGGAGTCTGTTGGTTCTGCTTCTCAGGACAATTATAAGACAAATGGCCCTCTTTACCACAGACAAAGCATCTAATAGGAGTACTGGGAGAATTATTCTTCATGGGGGTAGCATTGGGATTTCCAGTGCGAGGAGTCTGTTGCCCACTCTGCTGATACTGTTGACGCTGTGGATATGATGAACGCTGTTGCGACTGATTGTTTTGCCAATTTTGGGACCACCTCTGATTTGAATTGCGATTCCCCTGGCTGACCGGTCCCTGAAACTTCTGATGAAAGCCATGCTGAAAATTTGTGCGTTGACGGTTGTTGCTTCCTGAGCCTTGCACCTTCATCTTTCTCTTCCTATCCATCTCCGTACGCTCATTATCCAACACAATAGCCTTGTTCACCAGCTCTTGAAAGCTAGCATAGCTATTCCCCTTCAGTTGCAAGCGAAGATCATAATAAATTCCCTTCAAGAAAAGACGTTGCTTGTCTGCATCTTCTCTAACTTCATTGGGAGCATAGCGAGCCAACTGAGTAAACTTGTCATGATATTCACTCACAGTCATCTGTCCCATCCTCAGGTTTCTGAATTCTTCCTGCTTCAGCTTAATTATACCTTCAGGAATATGACGAGCTCGAAAATCTCTAACAAACTCATTCCAAGTAATAGGAGGAGCATTGTCAGGGCGTGCAGCCTGGTACGACTCCCACCAAGTCTGAGCTGTTCCTTGTAACTGTCCAGATGCATACAACACCTTCTCCATATCATTGCATTGGGCTATGTTCAGCTGTTTCTCCACTGCCCTCACCCAATCATCTGCTTCTAAAGGATCAGCAGCATGAGAAAACACTGGAGGGCGTCCCTTCAAAAATTCTCCACGCTTATCCCTTACTTGAACAGGTGGTGGTCCTCCAACAGGGGGATTGTTCTGCATATGCTGCATAAACATCTGCATCAGCTGATTCTGAGTTTGCATGAGTTCCTCCATAGTAACGGGTGGATTAGCACCCCCACGACCTCTGCCACGACCTCTGCCTGACATCTGTTTCCAAAACACAGAAGATGGAATTCAGTACAATCTGAGATGATATATACAATAGATAAACAAAATCTGATTTTCTGGGCGAACTCCAATTTCAGCAACTCAGTAAAACTGTCATATCTCGAGCTACAGACGTCCAAATCAGATGATCTTTACATGGTTGGAAAGCTTATAAAATTATCTACAACTCGTATTCACAACACTTTCTCTGATTCTGTCAATAAATTGGTCAAAAACTGAACTTAACAGAAACTGTTCCCGAATTCCAGACTGTGCAGTAACTCCAACTTGAAACAGGTATATCTCTTAACTCATAATAGATATTAAGGTGATTCTTGTGGGATTAGAAAGATACAGAAGTCTAATTATTCCCAGTAAAATTTCTTAATTTTCCCACGAACGGATTTTAAGTTATTTCTAAAACATCCCAGACTGATCCAGAAATCAGCAAAGGACAGAACTAAGTTAACCTCATGTTCACTAATATATCTTGATCAATCTTAATATTCTTAACAATAGAATTTGTAAGCATGTCAACAAAACTCCAGCACACATTACAAAGATCCAAATCACACATTATCATAATAACAATCCATCAATCACACAATTGTTCACACCACAAACTGACTCTTAAAACAATCCAAACTAGAAATTAACTCGCAACTACTATCGTTCTTATTACATAGGGATTTTTCCTATTTCCTAATTAAGCTTCTCATAAATCTTAGGACGACCTAACTCCGCCCTTAATTGGTCAATCTCCTTGTAAGCTTGATCCTTAAGTTCTTTTTCCTTCAGCAACTCATCCTTCAGGTCCGCCTCATGAAGAGCCAATTCGCGAGCCAATGCCACCGTAGCTTGCAAAGTCAAGGAGGAATCATCCGCAAGTGGCACGGTCCAAATTCCCTTGTCATGCAAGAAACAAGGAAAATGCCGAAGTGCACCCTTTAGCGTCTTGTCCGAGCGTAGACCATGGTAGTAAACAAATGCATTGAAAGCGACATCCTCCATACTTGTCTCCCCGGTTGCCCGGCTCACTCGGGTAATAAACTTTGACTCCACCTTAGGCTCCTTAGTGGTAGGATCCCTTTTCTTGACCCATAACTCCGTCTTCCAATAGGAATCCATCCATGGATGACTATACTCTGCACTGCGATACTCTAAAGTAGCCTCCCAGTCGTAATAGTAGTTGTCCAAGGTTCTTGTCAATATATCATGGAAGAAAGCATCAGCCTTTGGAACCATGATATGAAACTTCGTAGTCCACCCCATAACTACATCCTCCATAGGTGTATCTCCAACTCTTGATTCAGCATCAGATAGCTCTTGATCACCATCTTCCTTTGGCTCCTGGGGTTTGAATCGAGCAACATATTGTGCAGCTGACAGACGGGGACGAGGAGGCATCTACAAGATTTAGACATAGATTAGATAGAATCAATGTATTTTCGCAATAGAATAAAGTAGAGGAAGCATAAAACTTTAGTAGTTAACAAGGTAAAAAGAGGAAGCATGAATTAGGTGAAGTATAGATGCTATCAACGACCATTCTAACTAGGCTTGCGTCCTACAGTCAACACGGCTCCGATACCAATCTGTCACACCCATTTTTAAGGACAAAAATAGGATGCATAAAGTACTCATGTGCGCCCCAGGTCATGATCGCACACATAAGCAGACAAATTACATAGTATCATCACAGTGCTTATTACATAACGAATATATGTTTAAAACATAGTCTTGAACAATAAATAATAATATCTAATAATAATCTTCAGCGGAAACTCCACACAGGGACACGGTTGACTGGTTGACACCAAGACTAGTACTCATTACGGTAATCCTCATCATAATCTTCATCTGTTATGGTGGAAATAGCAAGAGTGAGTCCATGTCGAACTCAACAAATATAACACAGGGTTCATGAGGCTCAAATGGCTAGACACTGTTTAACTGCGGTTAGCTTTTAAATATTATAACTTTCAATTGAGTAGCATCAAGATAAACCACTTCCCATTAAAGAACCAATGATCAATTGTAATAATGACAACGAATAGCATTAACATGAACATAATATATATCAACAATAATTAAGCATGATATAACAGGTATGATCACTATTCCATAAGAATCCCCAAGGCCGCTCGTATCCGTGAGCACGGCTAGTATACCAGTTTTTAACTCTGCGCAGAGGTGTACACTTTCACTGTGAGTCATGATTTCCAAATGAGTGGGGAGATCAAGCCCAAACACCCAAAAACCATATAAAGCCACTCAAGAGTTCGTCTAACAAGTTAGGGCCATTAGATTCACTCGGCAGGCAGATGTAGAACCCCCCTTCCCTGTGGCACAACAACCGCAGCCTATACACACTAGGCCAGGGGCTCGCACTACACCCAAAGTGTCAAGCCATTCTTACGCCATTTAAGGTAACCGCTAACAAGCTAGAAAAGGTCTCTTGAACAACTAGAGCCAGAGCCATATAGCCCTCACAGCTGTACTGTATATCCCGGTTATCACTTACAGATAAGTCCTTAGGGAGAGAAACCAGAGCATCAAAATAAGTACACATGCTCTAGCCCCCTTTTTACAGTGTTAAGATCATCTTAATGATTGGTTGCTTGATCCATTAATCATATTACAAGATCATTGTTCTTAAATTTAAGCACTAGCCACAGCTACCCATATGCATACCCAAGGTTGACAAGGAATCAAGACATCAAACACTAAGTTATAATCTCTAAGGTTGTCAAGATAAGCATATGCATATGTATGATAATTTTAATGAATAGGTAACAAGGATAGTCCTGTGTTATACTTGCCTTGATCAAAGCTCTCCAAATAGTACTGCTGACTTGGCTCAAAGTAATACTCCGAATCGTCCAAAAACTGCTCACCTTCTATTCTCGATCATCAATCAACAACATACATGCATCCAATCAAACATACACGAAGCAAACAAATAGATATAATTAGAACAGTACACCAACAGTAACAAAACAGTAATAAAAGTTTATAAAACTCTTCTACACGTTTCTACGATCACACAGACGTAAAGATCACCAAAATCGGAGTTAAAACGTAGAAGTTATGAATTTTCTAAGATTTCCTATAGATCAATAAATACTTAATTATAAACTCGAAAAATAAATTATCAAAACTAACTGTAAAATTATACTAACATGTAGAGTTCGCAATTACGAACCTAACGCAATTTGAATGGATCAAATCGGAGTTAAAACGAAGTTTTTATGGCTAAAACAGTGCTAGTGGCAAAACTGTAAATTGCTGAAAACGTATTTTTGAATTAACCGATTGAAAATACGCTTTCAAAACATAAAAACGTAAACTCAGCTTTACGCCTAGGGACCGCGGGTTGATTACTAGAAAACGCAGGGTCTCTTTAACAAAATTCACCGCGAAGGGGTATGATCTAATCTCGGCCATCGGTGCAAGATCGGACGGCCCTCGTTCACCAGCAGGCGCACAGTGCAACACCCGAGCTTCTCTTCCCCAACTCCGGCCGCCGGCCACCGCACCCGCCATAGAACTTCGCCGGAGTTCACCGGTTCTCCCGTTCCCGACCACCGTTCACCTCAAATCCACCACCAATCGAAGGAGGGAGTCACCACGAACTCAACTAAGCGGTAAAAACGAGCTACACTAGACCGAACACGACGCGCGGCTAAAAGGGGACGGTGACGCCATTACCGCACCATCGATGAGCTTCAAAATCGCGATTAGAAGCATCTCCATCCAAAAGAAAAGCATAGGATGATAGAGAAGGAGAGTGCGGTCTCACCAATGCGAAGAATACGGCCTCAAATCCACCCAAGAGCTCCACCCGAAAACAACCGAAACCGCCAACACCTCAAACCCTAAACCTTGATCTCACACGGTGGAATTAGCGGTTTAGATGAAAAACGGAAATAGGGAGGTCAAGGCATCCTTTTTATAGCTTCTACTTGCCAAGTTCGGGTAGGATTCTCCGGAAATCACGGAATCAAACAAAGCCGCCCGCTTCGGTTGGAGTCCGGCTCGTACACGGCGCGTCGGAGAAGAAGCAACCGACAGGTGGCCCCCACTCGTCAGCGACCAAAGGAGAAAAGGAAGGGCTGCTGCGGCGTGAGCCTGGGCCGACTGGGCCGCGACGATGCCGCTGGGCCGCGCGATTCAGCCAGGCCGGCCCTCCCGCGAAAAAAAACGAAACAGCCGGTCCAATGGACTTCCAGGCCGCCAGCAGGTAATCAGGTAAGCTGCTTCTTCTTTTTTTTTCTATTTGTTTATTTTCAAAACCATTTAAAGAAATTTCAAATTCAAATCAAATGTAAGCAAAATCACACCACTCAATAAAAATATATGCAACAGCATGAATGCAACACAACATTTATTTTATTATTATTTTAAATTGGACTTTATTTGTTATCTAAATTATTTCAATTTTTGTTATCTCAAAATTTGGGTGTTACAAGATGGCAAATGCAAGAGTTTCTGATGAAGAAATATTTTATAGGGATCCTAATATACGTCGTGTAGAGTCAACCAGGACCTATTACCAGCCAGTATGGAAAACTAAACTTCCTCAATGGTGTCCAGAAGGTTTGACAAAGACACAGAAAAGGAGAATGCAGCGAGAGCGTCAAGAGGACTTATACCAAGAAGAGAGTTCCTCTAATGAGAGATCTGGTAATCAGCAGTGGCAAATAAAGCATAAAAATAAAGGCCCATCGGCAGATGTCAATATGGTGTTTATGTTGCCGATGGAATTTTTGGCACTCTCTGATAATGAGGAAGAAGTTGTTTTCTCTGACCAAATAGCTCAATTAACGCTAGATCCAATGATGGCTGTTTTTTGAGAAGCCTGCCGATGATGAGAGACAGCATCTCAAGGCTTTGTTTGTGAAAGGCAGAGTTGATGGGCAGCCTGTATCTAAGATACTTATTGATGGAGGAGCTGCGATTAATATTATGCCTTATGTGATGTATCGAAAACTTGGTAAGGGAGATCAAGACTTAACTAAAACCGATATGATGCTAAAGGATTTTGAAGGCAATGTGTCACCAGCTAAAGGGGCAGTATGTGTTGAGTTGACCATCGGCAGCAAAACCTTACCGACGACTTTCTTTATCATTAATGGCAAGGGTGCATATAATCTGCTTCTAGGAAGAGATTGGATTCATGCTAATTGTTGTGTTCCTTCTACAATGCATCAGTGCCTTGTACAATGGATTGGAGATAAAATTGAAGTTGTTCCTGGTGATTCTTCTTATATCATAGCATCGGCAGAATCAGACACTTATGAACGAACCAAGTGTATATTAGGAGAAGCTTGGGAAAAAGAGTTCCTCAAGGTGGCCGATTACGAAATTCCACCGATCCAAGCAGTCGGTTCTGAAGAAGAATTTTAATGGATAGGTTTGCCGATGATGGAAAATTAGGTCAAGGGTTTACATCGGCTGATGATTTAGTAGAAGTAGATATTGGTGAAGGCGATAGGCCAAGGCCTACTTTTATTAGTGCTAAGTTAAATTCCAAGTGTAAACAACAATTAGTCGATTTGTTAAAAGAATATAAAGATTGTTTTGCTTGGGATTATACTGAAATGCATGGATTAGACCGATCGATAGTTGAACATCGGTTGCCTATTAAGTCTAGATTTCGGCCACATCAGCAGCCAGCGCGCCGATGCAATCCTAATATACTTCCTGATATTAAGGCCAAAATAACTAAATTGATTGAGGCAAAGTTTATTCGACAGTGTCGATATGCAGAGTGGATTTCTAATGTGGTTCCTGTTTATAAGAAAAATGGGAAACTTCGTGTTTGTATTGATTTCAGGAATCTCAATAAAGCCACACCGATGGATGGTTATCCAATGTCGATTGCTGATCTGTTGATTGATGCTGCAATAGGACATCAAATTATCAGCTTCATGGATGGTAATGCGGGTTATAATCAAATATTCATGGCTGAAGAGGATATTCCCAAGACTGCTTTTAGGTGTCTAGGTCATGTGGGATTATTTGAATGGATAGTTATGACATTTGGTTTGAAAAATGCCGGTGCTACTTATCAAAGAGCTATGAACTTTATTTTTCATGAATACATCGGCACATTAGTAGAGATCTACATTGATGACATAGTGATTAAGTCTGGAGATATCACAAAGCATCTAACCGATCTACGAAAGATATTAGAGTGCACAAGGAAGCATGGATTAAAGATGAATCCTAATAAATGTGCATTTGGTGTATCGGCAGGACAATTCTTGGGTTTTATGGTGCATCAGCGGGGCATTGAAATTAGTAGGAAGTCTATTGAGACAATCAACAAGGTTGTTGCTCCTGCCAATAAAACTGAATTACAATCTTTGATCGGTAAGATTAATTTCATCAGGAGATTCATATCTAATCTGTCGGGTAAGATCGAGGCCTTCAGTCCATTACTAGAATTGAAAGCCGATCAGGAATTTAAATGGGGAGATGAGCAGCAATTAGCCCTAGATGAAATTAAGAGTTGCTTAACAAATCCTCCAGTGCTAGTTCCACCTCAACACGGAAAACCTTTCAGATTGTATTTGTCAACTGATGATACTGTTATCGGTTCAGCTCTTATTCAAGAATTTGAAGGGAAAGAACGTGTTATCTATTATTTGAGCAGACGGTTAGTAGATGCTGAAACCAGGTATTCGGCTATCGAGAAATTATGTTTGTGTCTATACTTTTCTTGTATTAAGTTGAGGCATTATTTACTATCGGCTGAGTGTAATATCATATGTAAAGATGACGTGGTCAAATATATGCTGTCGATGCCGATATTAAGTGGTAGAATTGGCAAATGGATTTTAGCGTTATCAGAATTTGACCTATGTTATGAATCGGCTAAGGCAGTTAAAGGACAGGTTATGGCTGATTTTGTTACTCAACATTGCAACATAGTGGATTCTCTGGAGATTACTCCTTGGATACTTTTCTTTGATGGGTCTACATGTGGTGAAGGAGCAGGCATCGGTATTGTGTTAATTTCCCCTCAGGGGAAGAAGTATGAGTTCTCATTACCGATTATTGCTACATCAACAAACAATCAAGCTAAGTATCAAGCCCTGATAAAAGGGTTAGAATTGCTCAAGGAAGTACGTGTCGATGCTGTTGAAGTCTTTGGTGATTCTATGCTAGTTATAAATTAGTTGGCTGGGATTTATGAATGCCGAAGTGAAATTTTAATTTCATATTATGAGAAGTGTTTGCAATTGTTGAAAGGGTTTAGGAATTTTCATCTAGAACATGTTTCTCGACTGCATAATGAAGAGGCTAATCGATTGGCTCAGCATGCTTCAAGATATCAGCCTATTCAAGAAGTGTTAACATCGGCAGTTGATACCGATGACTGGAGAAAGGAAATTATTGACTATTTAAAGAATCCATCTAAAAAGGTTGAAAGACGTATAAGGTTTCAAGCTACCAAGTATGTGTTCCTCGATGATGAATTATATTACCGTACCATAGATGGAGTTTTACTCAGGTGTGTTGGCATCAATGAATCAAAAGGCCTGATGGGTGAGATTCATGAAGGAGTATGTGGGGCTCATCAGTCAGCTTTCAAGATGAAATGGATGATCAGAAGGAATGGATAATATTGGCCGACTATTCTCGAAGATTGTTTTAAATATTTTAAAGGATGTCAGGAATGTCAAAAATTTGGTAATATTCAAAGGGCACCCGCATCGGCTATGAACCCCATAATTAAGCATTGGCCGTTCCGGGGTTGGGCTATTGATCTCATCGGTCAGATTTATCCACCATCGAGTAAGGGGCATAAATTTATTCTGGTTGCTACCGATTATTTCACAGAGTGGGTTGAAGCAATTCCTTTGAAAAAGGTGACATCGGCCAATATGATTGATTTTGTGAAAGAGCATATTGTTTACCGATTTGGTATTCCTCAAACCATCACTACCGATCAGGGTACCATGTTTACATCGGGCGAATTTGATGAGTTTGCTATAGGTATGGGGATTAAAGTTTTGAATTCTTCACCATATTATGCCCAGGCTAATGGTCAGGCTGAGGCTTCTAACAAAGGAATTATCAAGCTCATTAAGCGCAAAATTAAAGAATATCCTAAGAGGTGGCATACAATATTAAATGAAGCCTTATGGTCATATCGGATGGCGTGTCATGGTGCAACCAAGGTAACACCTTATCAGTTGGTATATGGACACGACGCAGTATTACCTTGGGAGGTTAAAACTGGCTCTAGGCGAATACGCTCTCAAGATCAATTGACAGCCGATGACTATGATACCCTTATGAAAGATGAGTTGGAAGATGTAGCAGGTCATCGGTTAAAGGCTTTAGCTAGCATCGAAGAGAATAAGAAAAGGGTAGCCAGGTGGTATGATAAGAAGGTGAAGGTAAAGGAGTTTGTCGATGGAGATTTGGTTTGGAAGTTGATTTTACCGATTGGGACTAAAAGTTCTAAGTTTGGCAAATGGTCACCTAATTGGGAAGGTCCATATCGGATAAATCAATCTGTTTCTGGTAATGCATATATTCTCGAAACCCTTGAAGGGGTTGTGTTTCCCAGAGCATTAAATGGAAAATACTTAAAGAAATATTACCCTAGTATCTGGATAGATGCATAAAAGTATAATTACCGATAACAATCCTATCGGCTAGAGTTAAAACAAAGTATTAATATCTTGTTGCCGATGCGCTAGATGAGAATTACAGATTTAACAAAGTTTGGATTGCCGATATTGCACGCAGGCGAATTTCATCGGCTTCCTTTAATTCTTTAGCGTCTTCATCGGCAGATCCCTCCACAGGCTTGAGTTTCTTTTTCAAGGCCAAGGTCTTGCGAGCTTGGATGTCCCTTTCCTGCTGAAGGGTTCTGATGATGTTAGGAAGTTGGTCTTCTTCTTGCTTGGCATGGGTTAAGGCTGCTTCAACTTCTTCCAGTTCAGCTAGAAGAGCTGCTCTCTTTGTCGATAGATCCAGAATTTTCTGCTTAAGATCGGCACCGGAGGTTTGCAAGTTGCTGATGCTTTTGTGCTTCTCATCGGCAATTTGTTTTAGCTGCAGCATCTCTTCTTTGAGCTGGGCTTGAGCTGCTCTATCGGCGATACGGTGAGCAGCCCGTTGATATTGAAGTTGTCGGCTCTCTAGATGGACTGCTGGGAAGATAATTTCTTCAACATCGGTAGGAACTTGGCCACGGATTGTTTTGAAGATAGTCTTTGCAGGATCTGAATCGTTTATCAATTGAGCAGTGTCTTGTTGTAACAGATTCAGAAGGGCTTCTAGCTTGCCATAGATTTCTGCTGATATTGTTCCTAGTGCCAGGGAAGAACTCGCCTCTTCTCCATCATCATCGGAGACGTCGATAGCAAAAGAAAACAAGCTATCGGGAGAATCTTGTTCCTGTGAAGAAAAGAAAGTTAGAGATTCTACCTAAGGATAGATATGGATATTATAAATCAATTAGGTCAATCGGTTTACCTGCTTCAAGGCAATTTCTTGGGTCTGGCTTGAGGGGGCAGCTTGAAGAGGGTCATGCGAAGGATCGGCAGAGGATGCCGATGGGATGTCTTCTATGACCTCATCAGTAGTTGGCCCTTGGGGTATGATAGCCGATGATATATTTTGTGCAGAAGGATCAACTTGTTCAACTGTATCGGTTGGCTGACTAATAGGTGTTGGAGCGGATGCAGGGGCTGGCGTAGATTTCTGTCGCTTTTGCTAAGCTTCGGCATCAGTTAAAGCTTTACGCTTTACTTGGGTCTCAGCGGCAATTGGCTGGGGGCATCGACACTTGTTGATTGAGGAGCTTGAGTGCTTGGTATGCTTGCCGATGTACCCATTTGTTGCTGCAAAATAAAAGTGAGATCGTATATTTAACAGATAAAATGTAAAAATAAAAGAATACCTTTGAAGGCTGGTTAGAGGTAGTGGTGCTTGATGTTGGAGGAGTTGCCGATGACGATCCAGCTGCAGCTCTTACACCCTGATAGTTATATGTTAATATAGTTTGTATCGGCAGTAAACAAAAATAAACAAGGTTATTACCTTAAAAGCCTTAATTAGGCTTGTAGCAGCAGCCATTGGAGTGGCCCTGGATGTTGCCAGTTTTGATCTGGAGATGATAGTTTTGGCATGGGTCCTCTAAAAGGTTAAGGCGGCTAAGGTGGAGGCGTTGTAGCCGATTATTGAAACTGGAGAGATAGGTTGGAGGTTGAAAGGTCTCCCACTCTTGCTTATTGATGGAACTGGATCATCGGCCTGTTACGGGAAAGATTAGCTGCCGATATATATATATATAATAAATATACAAAGAAAGTTAAAAGAAACTTACTGCATCGTCAGGAATGGCGTAGTCAGGATCGATCATGTGCCGATATGTGTGGACGGATGTTGAAAATAATTGTTCTTTCCACTCTTGCCACCATTGCTTATATGATTCTGTAATAAAAGATGCTGGCGACCAGGCGGAGAGGTCAACATTTGAAATATCGGCATCGGGGGCAAGTCTTACTACCCTACTCCACTCAGTTCCAGTGGTGATGGTTTCTCTGGGCTTGATCACATCGGCAAAGCACAGCTTGATTGGCAGTTGTCCAAAAGCCAGTTGACGAGATATTGCCGATGGATTGTAGAATTCATAAGTAGTATTGGAATTCTTCCCACTACCAAATGTGTTCACCGGGATTGCCCTGGGAGTAATGATGGCCATCATAAGCTCATTATCTTGGTTCAGATCACTATCGGCAAAGTTGAAGAGAAGGGGGAACTTGTTATCCTCATCAATATAGGGTACCCAAGCCCTAAGGTCACGAGGGAGACCATGGTAGAAATTCTAGAAAAATCTGCCGATTTGATCTTCATTAGCCTCTGTTCCAGGGAGGACAATTATAGCTTCGCCGAAGTTGAGAGGAGGGCGTGTTGCCGATTCCTCATCTCCAAGAACATAATCTTCGGCGATTTCTTGTGAGAATTCTTGGGCGAAGAAATCCCACTGTAGACGCTTATGCATATGAGCGTTTAGTCACATGTTGATGAACCACCATGGGCCTCCCAAATTGCCGATGGGTTCACCAAGTAGAAGCTTGTGAGATACTTGGTGGAGGAGGTGGTAGGTGAAGCTCAGAAGGTATCGGCCGAGCGGGAACCTGACACCGTTGGCCAAGAGTTCGGCTGCAGGGAGGAAGGCGTTGGTTGGTCCTACCGATCGGCCACAGAAGATAAACTTCTCCAACCACATATTCAAGAATATGGCGTGTTCCCTTTGATTGACAGTACCAGTCTTTTGGTATTCCTGGATGTATCAGGTCCAGCCGTCGATGTTGCGTGTGTTCACTCTATATTCAGCTTTTCTGCCATAGATAGAGCCTTCATCGACAGTTGAGATATCTAAGCCATGAGCATGTATACATCGGCAAGAGTAGGGGCGGATGGACCATGACCAAACATAAAGGTATTTGTGGTGTCCGACCAGAAGTGAGCGGCGGCTATCATCATAGATTCATTCTTTTGCATATCGGCAATGGATAGCCTAATACATTGGTCTATCTTCCGCTCTGCCCAGTACACTTGCATCGACCTGTTAACCCTCAAGTACCAATCTTTCCACCCTTTGGTGGGTTTGGGCCAAGATCGGAATGTATCCTTCCATAGATTCAAAGAAAAATTTTGAGCTTTGAAGGGAATTCTGTTAGCCTCTGCATTGATCAAGTCAGTTGGATCTGGGTCGCCCATTGGACCTAGGCAGTGGAGGGGAGGTTGGTTGGTTGGAATAGCCAATGTGTTGTGTAGTTTCTGAGTTTGGAAGATCAAAAGAATGGAAGAAGAAGAAAAATACCAACTGTAAGAACTCGCAAAGAACCAAAGGGATCAAGGTAAAGGTAATAGAAGAAGAACGAACCGCAGGAACGTTGAAGTTGATCGCCATTGCTCTGAGAAGGATGAGGGCACGAGCTGTGGACTTGAAGTTGACGATGGAAGGAGCTCTGGTGGGTTGAGGACGCGCGGTTGTTTGTTAAGGTTGCCGCCGGAGAGAGAATGCCAAAGGTTGAAGTTTAAAGGTAGAAGACGAGCAGTCCGAAGAAATCTATTTATAGGCTGCTTGGAGTAGGAGTATTCTTGACTTATCTCTATGCCGTGCGCGGGGGGATCGAGGTGGTTCAGATGGATATGGTAACTGTTCGCACGACAATCAAGGGATTATACAGAAGATTTAATGGCAAGTAATCATGACTTGGAAGAGATATTGGTACAGGATCTTTCAGTTCTAAAATGGTGATGTTGCTATGATAAGATCTTGCCGATGGGTTGTTATTTTGGTATCTCAACCGTAATTAGGGTAAGAATAGTTGAAAATTGTGCGATATTTACTGAGAAACATGAATTGGAACTAGATTTGATTAAATTCGGTAACAGATTATGTTATGCTTGGAGAATGGGTTGAGAAAAATAGGTAACAGCAAGCATTATCTGAAGTAAATTTCGGAGCATCAATATCTTATACTCCGAAATTAGGGGCATGTGTTGACATCGTTTTTTAGCACGTGTCAAGATGGTCAGGAGGGGCTAATCAGCAGAGGAAAGATTACTGTGTAGGTTGATAGCCGATGAAAATGAGCTTGTAAAGAAGGCTGCTTATGAGTGGTGGCGGCGTGTGGAGAAGTTGATTCAAATTGAAGTGTTGCTGATAAGGTTAAGTGTATTATTGCCGATGCCGATGAAAGAAGACTTAAAGGCTGCTGCCGATGAAACAGGGAGTGTGCCGATGAAAAAGACTTGAAGGTTGCTGCCGATGGAACAGGGAGTGTGCCGATGGAAAGGAGGTCGATGAGAATACCATCGTGATTGAGGCGGACTATAGAATAAGATATGAGTTAATTTCCTTTTCTACGTTTATTAGAGTCTGAGTTGTATCAAAGTCATGTATTTCCTTAGATTTGGATTCAGTGTCCTAGTCGTATTTGGTTACGTTTCTGTAGATCAGGATATAAATATAGAGTGAAGGGCAATGTAATAATCAATCAATCAATATCAAAAACCAGCTTTTACTTTTATTTACATCTACTTTTCGGCGACTTCGTTAATTTGCATATTTTTTATTTTTACGAGTTCTCATCGATTCGGCGAGTTGCATTGCTCCAGTGCAATCTTCGACGATCCTCGAGTTCCGCGTGAGTACCTCTTGGCCGTGACTTCCGGGCGTATCGCTGTTGTCAGGACCAAAGTGCTCGTATCTTCATCCTTGTCGATTAACAGGTCAAATCGACTGACACGCTTTGGATATCGATTTCGGGTATTGGCCATTTGTGTTTGCAGATCCACTTTTGCATCAACAGTCGCGTCCGGCACCTCTAGGGACGCAACGCCACGGAGGTCCGAACAGGGCAATTCGGCGGCGGCCGTGGGAGGGCGTGTGGAGGCGGTGTCGCCGGGGAGGGGCGTGGACCGTGTAGGCGGCGTCGAGGGCGGGGTGTGTCATCGGATGGGGATTGCTGTGACTGAGGGCTGATTGATGTTCGATTCTTCTTTCCTTTTCAGCTGGATGACAGGGGATTCGGGAAGAGCGAGCGCTAGAGCCGGGAGAGAGGCGCGGGGGAGCGAGCGAGCGTGGCCGGGGCCACTGCGGGGGAGCTAGCGAAGACGCCGGTCGGAGCAAAGGCGCACGTGCGGGAGCTGGGTCCATCACACGCCGGGCGGAGCAAAAGCGCGAGCGATTTTTCGCACGCCGGATCAACGATTCACTTATGAATGTTTTAGCTGTAGAGAAATCAGTACGGGCGAAGTATGCAGTTGACATGTCAGGAGAAACAGCACTAAAGAATAGATTAGGTGGTGAGGCGAAATTGGGTCACTTTATGATCTTGTACAGCCAAAAAAAATAACACGATGTAGGATTGTAGGTGTTGAACCTTGGAGTTTACCAATGTGTGAAACAACGCAACAAATAAATTGAAATGAGAATAATTGGGAAAAGCAGTAGCTTGTACAGGTTTCTAGCATTCCCTGAATAACAGGCTTTTTGCAGATATAAGGCGTGGCTTATCAGATTATTTCACGTCACAAGCCTTCAGGGGATAACATTAACATCACGTAGTCACTGGCAAGATTACTACCGACCTGTTGTGGTGCCTACATGATTGCTTGTGCGACTCCAGCAGCCGCAGCGCGCAACCTCGGCACTAGTATGCAGGGGAGGCAATCAGACAAACCTTGAACCCTTATGTGCGTCTCCTGTTAGGAGAGGCCCGACATCTAGACTGGCTTCTTGTGACCAATTACAAACCCACCAAAATACCTTATTCCACCATTCCTCGTACAAAATCCACATCACCTACCACCATTCCAAGTAGGGGCTTGTTTAGATGCCATCCAAATTCCAAATTTTTTCACTCTCTCTTCATCACATTAATTTTTAACCGCTTGCATGAAGTATTAAATGTAGGTAAAAAAAATAATTAATTACACAGTTTAGTTGGAAATCACGAGATGAATCTTTTGAGTCTAGTTGGTCCACGATTGGATAATATTTATCAAATAAGACAAAAATGGTACTATTCATCGGGTTCAATTTTTTTGCAATCTAAACAAGCCCTAGGTCTAAAATCATGGCCTTGGAGGCTTGGATATTGCAATCGACAAACCAGCTGAAATGCATTCAAGTGAGCAAGTGCCCATGATACCATATCATAACTTTTAATAGTTTAAACAATTGTCTCGATAACTCCAGAGGAGATTTGGATCCTTGTGCCTCACAGGTCCCAACCGCGTTCCATAACCAGCCAAACTGAGCCATCACAAAGCATGGACTCATTCTCTTATACAGGAACTAACTTATCACTGTTCTAGAATTTCTACAGCAGAGACGCGAACAATATAGGCGGCTCCATTTCAGTTTCCTGCTTCATCGGTTGAGCTCTCCTCCTTAGTAGCTTTGTCAACAATGACAAAATCAGCAGTGTCAGTGTTTTCCTGTAGCCATTAGGAAGGAAAAGGTCAGGGAGAACTTTCCACTAAGAAACTGTGGTGCGGCTGCAGCAAATTAAACCATCATCAGCACATATAAAGTTCTACCGTAACTCTTGGTACATGATTCTGCACACTCAGCGATCAGGGAAAAACAAAGTGAAACCTTTCCTTGTAAACTCCACCCAAAAAACCAGCTACAGTATATCATCCTGGAAAAGGATGAAAAGACCTCAATTTCTCAAATAACATCTGATTTCTTTTATTGGTGTTTATATGAGTTTATCTCACAGAAGAAAAGGATAGGATCCTAGCATTGCAGATGTTCTAGATGCCGTGGCATGTTTGGTCCCCCGCAATTCTTCATGTGACCATATAAATTATACAGATAATATAAACACAATGGTTCCCCTCTCATGTTACCAGGCACTATCCATATCTGCATTTAGGCAATGGATATAAAATATCATTCTAAATTTCAGAAATGTTGTCATGCCCAATTTTCAGCGAACTGGGGAAGTATTCACCAGTTCAACAACCAGCTTCTGAAAGCTAACATAAAAAACAAGAGTCCATTCTCCTACTTACTCCCTCCGTCCGTAAATAGAAGGCACAACTCCTCCAGCACTAAGACCAATAAACAATTTAATTTACGTGCGTCCCGAGGAGAGCGTTTTGGATGTCGCGCATGCATGCATGCAGGAATGGCCAGGCGACCCATTCACTCCTCCCCGCGCGACAGAGAGAACATGCATGCTCTGTGAGTAGTGGTCTGTGCATGCAGCGAGGAGGTTAGCAGACACGGCAGTAAATGTTGCATGCGCATGAATGTTGCCAGTACTCAGCCGCTTTGTATACTCGGACTATAGAAAAGAGTGGTTACGCCTTGGATTCACGGACGGAGGAAGTATTTTCTAGTCATCCATGTAACTAGTAGTAATTACGTACCACCTTGTCCTCCTTTGAGCCTCTGCTTTCATCATAGTTTTCAGAAGAACCATCCAGCTGGAAAAGAAAAATAAATAACTTAAGGAAAAATTTTATGAAAAAGGGCAGTCAAGTCAATGAAAACATGAGCAAAAGTCATCTATCATACTACGTAGGCCAGACATTTTGCAAGTAGGTAAATTTAAGTATTTCACAATGGATCTACTACTTACTTTCAAGTTCCCTAAGTTAGCTGACAAGACCTCATTTGTGTCCTCTCCATTTCCTTTGTTCGCATCATTTTCAGTAGCATCTTGAAGCTGAAATGAACATATTTAAATATATTGTGCAGTGAGTTTACATGCAACAGAAATTACAAAATATAATGCAGAAAGGCAGTTACCCCCAAATTCTTTAAGCTAAGTGACACATCTTCCTGCTGCTTCTTAAGGGTGGTCCTCAGCTCTTGGAAATCCTGGACAAGGCAACATTTTTCCAAAATAACTTAATCTGAAGATGAAAGTTACAGACTTTTTACAGGATGCAGAAGTTATGCTTACTGAACGAAGCTGCTCGATTTCGTTATTGAGTGCACTCTTGATGTCAGAGAGTTCCTGCAAGATAGATGAAGTGGTAAATAAAACTGCCATGAAACCTGCGTGGCTTTGATCAAGACTCAAGGTACGCAATACTTTTAGTGTTACACTTATACAAACGCTTAATGGAATCATCAAATGCACACAGCATGCCTTTACAATCGTAAAAGATCCCTAATAAAGTTTTCAGGAATTACTCAATAATTAGCAAAAGAAAATTTTACCCTACAAAAAGAAATAGTTACACAAACTAAACAAGAAGGTAAGATCTCACTATAATTGTTAAAAGACAACTAATAATATCTAAAAAGAAAGTACAGATCAGTATATCAAATGACGAACATGCAGTACAAAGAAACTCACCACTTTGTATTTTGTCACTTGGGAGTCTAAATTACTCCTCCAACTCAGCAGATCCTGAAACATTGGAAAATAAGAAATAATATATTAACATTTCTGCTATGATAATTCCACAAAATTTTAATTGAAATATTGATACCAATTGTGGAAAATATCACAAGCATGCCGCCAAAACTCATGAAGACCGGGATTGAACAATTTGCTCCCAAAACCACATGATTCGTACGGCAATAACAAAAACAACATTAAATAGAGTGAATCTAATAAGTTAGCCAAATTAGAACACACCTCCTTAAGCCCACGGAGTCTCCCTAGAAGCTCTGATTGCGATTCACTTAATTCCTGCTCGAAAGAAACAAAATAAGGAAGAAGTTAGTTTTATCACTCTAGAGATCCAAAGGTTACTTCCAAAAGAATTTGCTGCAAATAATACCTCAGACAAAAACAAAGATGATCAGATATAGCTTCAGAATTACTGCATAAACTAGCGATATTGTAATTGAGTAGGGAGTTTAAAAAGTTACCAAACACCACTTTTCAGAATGTTGGTGCTATGCATCAGTTTCATCACACCAAGGCCGGTACATGAATATTGTGATAAAATTGGTATGAATATTTGGGAAAGTGGCCTCAGTTTGAAGTCTGAATGATGTGCCGGTTTTCTATTTCTGCTAAATTCCATTGAGTAGGGTCTTCCAGCTAGAATATGTTTATTTTTAAGCTTATCTTTGATCTTCTTGATCTCTAATTTTGTATCAGCTCGATACCTCTAAAAATTTGAATCACTTCAATAGAACTCTAAAAACGTTTTGTCAGTTGAATCCCATAACCAAATTAGTGATCGTGCACGTCTGCACGATGATGAGGTTGGTTGACTCAAGGCATCCAGGCTCTGAAGCGTTCCAATCTTTTCAGATTCTTCAGACAAGAGTACAAGACCACAGCCCATTAATTTGGAGAAGATCCTAACTGGTTCCGGAAAAGTGATGATTTTTTTTTCTACGAGGGGAATAATAGGAATGCTGATGTGTGACCTTCAGTAAGTTCGCGAGAAACAGGAAAGTAAAGTAAAGTGAAATCTAGGAGAGAGAGAGGAATGGTGGATAGTTACCGAGATCTTTTCCTCCACGGGCAGCAGCTCTTCCTTCCTCTGCAAATCCAAACACACAAACCCAAGGCGAAGAGAAAACAGAAATCAGATTTAGCGCGGCAGAGATCAGAGGAACAGGGGACGGGCGAGACGCTCACCGCCGAGGACGGGGAGGCCTCCGCCGGCGCCGCGGGCGTAGCGGTGGCCAGAGCGGGCGGCGGGGACGTCTCGGAGTCGGACATCGGGAGGGCGCCGACTAGGCGGCGACGGCGACGGCGACGGCGACGGCCGCAGGTAGGGTTAGGGTTTGGCTGCGTGGGGGAGGAGCGGCGTGGCGTTGAGATGGAGAGAGGGGAAGGGGAGATTTGAAATTGAAATGGACGGGCACCGACCGAGTGAGGAGGCTACTGGAGAGGACGAGGACGAGGACGGGGGAGCGGCTCGAGGCAGCCGAGCCGAACGGTAACCGTTCGGGAGAACGGATCCCTTGATCTGGGCCGTCCGAATCGTCACGACATCATTTATCACACCAGTTCGAGTACAGGCCTGTTCGGCGTGGACCCTTTTTGATAGTAGTAAGGCTGTCTCCAACACCCAACCCATCACAGCACCCAAACCCAAAATGCCTACTTGATGTCACTTTATCGGAAGAAAACGAGCTCCAAGAGAAGATGCAAAGGACAGACTCATTTTAGGTGAGTTGCAATGGGGAACGCAAATAAGGGTCACGCTGCTTGCTGCTTCTGGCTCCACTCACGCCGCCCAAAACTGCTGTTGCATGCTTTTGCGTTTGCTGTTGGAAAAGAGAACTTTCAGGTACGTGACTCTTTGTCACAGGGTGACCCAAAACATCAAATGGGTCTTCTATTTAGGTTTGTGCTGTTGGAGATATCCTAAGACTTTTTTCGGGCTCCACCACTAAAATACTGTAGTCCGTATTTTACTTTTTGAGAAAGAAAAAAGACCAAATGCGTTTTTCTACTCTAATAGATTATTTATGTTCATAAAAACTAAAATAGTTTATATTTTGCTTACTCAGATCGGAAATGTCCATCTAGGTTTTATCATAAGTGAAGGCTATCTAAAATTTATATAATTTGCCAACATAATTACTAGATTCGCTGTATACAATCTATTCACATCATATAACTCTTTGAATTTGAGATAATAGGTTTTATATAGATACTACTAGTCAAAGTACCCTACTTAAAAACGAGGAAATATCTTGATATATATGCATATCTTTGATAGTAGCAAATAAATTACCGGTTTGCTATTTAGTAGCAAATAAACGGGTTTGTTACTTGCGATGACTTATAATAAGACCGTCATTGCCGGAGTCAATTTAACCAGAAAGAAGTCCAACGACAAAGATGTGTCATGGTCACTTACTGCAAGCATATATTAACTCAAAACGTCCAACTTGATGGATTAATATAATGATTCAGCCGTTGAATATGTGGCATGTGCAGTAATTGATTCAATCGTCAGTGTTCTTTTATCAATTCGGATGTGTTTTGGTCTGATTCTAAAATATTGGATCTTGCGAAATGTCCAAAGGTTTGTGGCTGGCTGATGAATTCATCACGAGAGTTGTACTCTAAATCCGGTATTCAACGGAACCAAACCCACCAGCGAATAATATGATAGAAGGACCTGATAGACCATCATTTATGTATTTATTATTTTAAGTGTTTTTCATATGTATTTTGGGATGCATTTTGTCGAGTTTTACGTAATTCCTCCTTTCATTAGAAAAAGGATTTACTGTAAGCGTGTGCTAAGTTTCTTGCGGAGAAAATCAAACAAGTCCAACAAAATTAAGTCATTCCTTTTCCTAATTTTGTACATGTGGGCAATATACTTAGAACATCACAATTGAGCGATGCTATACTGTACGTATACTCCTATCCATTTCCAAAATTCAAAAGAAAAACAAAACAAAAGCTGCTTAATTACTTATCTATATGTCAAGCATTTTCGTCCTGCCCTAAAACACACCAGCAATATACCCAATGACTTGCTTTATTGCACGAGTGGTGGAACTCATGGGCTGGTGATGCAATGCAGCTGCGTGATGAACCGTTCGTTCATCAGAAGTTCTCCTTGTGGAAGACGAACTTGGTGGTGGTCTTGTGCGAGAAGTCCTGCGACAGCCGGCGGAGCTCCGGCGTGACCTTCTGGTCGCCGCAGTAGAAGACGCCGACGCGCTGGCCCTGGTGGTTGCAGGCCACCCGCTTGAAGACGTCCCGCCAGTTGGGGCGCGCGAAGTGCGTGCGCACCCGGGTCCCGGACACCACGTCGACGCCGCTCTTGGCGTGGTGCAGCGCCTGCAGCATCACCAGCAGCGCCGACCGCGCGTCCCCTTCCTCGTACACGCTGGTGCAGTGGTTGTGCAGCTCCACCACGTCGCCGCGGGCGTCGCGCTCCGCCACCTCGTTCATCACGCCGCGGAACCACTCGAAGGAGCCTTCCTCCCGCGTGCACCAGTAGAAGTACACGCGCCGCGTCATGAACTCCGCCGACGCCGGCTGCTCTTCGTCGGAGATGTTGTTGAGCACGTCCTTGACGATGCTGATGAGCGGGGTGGCGCCGATGCCGAGCCCGATGAGGAGGAGCACGTCGTACTTGCGGTAGTCCTGCGCGGGCGCGCCGTAGGGCCCGTCGATCAGCAGCTTCGGGAGCTTGCCGCCGCCGGCCGCAGCCGTGGAGGACGCGAAGTCGGCCCGCAGGAGGCCGCTCTGCCCGGCGGCGGGCGGCCGGCAGACCTGCGCGAATAGCGCCCTGAAGCTGGTCGTCCAGTCGCCGCGGCACCGGATGTGCATGCTCAGGTAGTCGTCGCCGGGCGCCGACGTGATGGTGAACGGGTGCCTGCAGTGCAGCCACGAAGGAATTAACCAACAGATAGATCAACATCCACGGAGCGCGATCTCGGTCGCCGACGCCGGGCCGGCAATATGATTAGTGACTGCGGCGGCCGGCAGGCGGCTTACCACTCGAACGGCGAGACCTCGCCGCAGTTGACGTAGATGTACTGCCCGCTCTTGTAGCTGAACCCGTGCGGCTTGCTCATGTGAATGGCGATGACATTTCCGGGGTACAGGGCGACCTTCTCGATCCTCACTGTGGTGAGGCCATGGGACCTCAGCGCCCGGAGAAGCCGCTCGCCGGCGTAGAGCAGGATGGGGATGGCGAGGTACATCCATGTCTGAAAATTTGCATTTCAAGCGACAGATTTTGTCCCTTGTCAGAACAAGACACATGAACATGAGGATCTCAATGGAAGTCACTGAAATCCTCACCGTCTGCTTGTACCAGGTCCGGTTGATGTAGAGGCAGACGCCATGGACGACGAAGGCGACGTAGACGATGACGAAGAGGTGGTGGGAGTACCAGAACATGTTGAATCCGCTGAGGCGGCGCAGCGGGTTGCCCTCGCTGAGCTTCCCTCGCCTGAACCACGGGTGCGCCAGCGTGTAGGCGATGGCCATGATCACGACCATGATGACGCCCGTGACGCCCTCGACGCCCTTCACGAACCACCAGTAGTTCGGGATCCGGCGCTGGCCGAAGTATGCCTTCATGGGCTCGTACGCGGCGGCGCTGGCGTGCAGCAGGCGCGGGAAGTCGCACGTGAGGTGCGTCACGGCGTGCAGCGCGACGCCGACGGCGACGCCCCCCGCCACCACCTTGTGGAAGTTGATGTTGTCGTTGAACGGGACGGCGGCGCCGAGCCTGGTCCGGGACCGGAGCCAGGTGATGGTGTTCCGGCAGACCGGGAGCAGGATGAGCGCCATGTTGAACTTGGTGGTCTCGGCGCCGCCCTTGGCGACGCAGACGCAGTAGCCCATCACCTCGAACGTCGGGTGGCGGCGGTACGCGGCGAACTTCCAGGCGAAGAGCGCCGCGTTGATGGCCAGCCACAGCGCCATCACCCACACGCGCTTCCAGTTGTCCTCCAGGAAGTAGAGGACGCCCCTGGCGGCGCGCCGGAGCGCGCTGTCGTCGCGCGCCGGCGCTAGCCTCTGGCTGATCAGCTGGCTGATGTTGGAGCTGTGCGTCACCAGCCTCGTCGTCGGCGCCTGCGACGCCGGCTGCAGCAGCAGCGACTCCAGGTTCGCGATCTGTTCGTTCGTTTGGTTGGTTGTTTCGGATGTTAATGTCAGAAGATGAACAGTGTCAAACTGGTGCAGAATTGAGAGGGCAAGCAAAGCAAGGGTATGGACCTCGATGTAGCCGAGGTTGTCGGGATCGAGCTCCTCCATGATGAGTGCGGTGTACTCGTCGACGCGCTCCAGGATCTTGGACAGCTTGTTGGCAGAGGCAGTCAGAGTGAGGACCTGATGATGGTGCAAGAAATTCAGAAAGTTCAGATTGTTGACTGAATTGAGCAAGTGAGGCAATCGATGTTTGTAACCATTGATCCATTTCATGGACTAATTTCATTACCTCTTTGAGCTCCTCTTCAGTGATCTGGCCATCGGCATTCTTGTCAACCCTGCAACAAGTTGACAATCAAGCAAGTTCAGACATGGACAGACTTTCTGAAAGTCGTATCAGAAATTCAGAATGCGCTTTGCTAGTAACACAGGATTAAACCCATGACATACATGTCAAAGAAGGTCTGAAGCTTGGCATCGAATCCTGGATCAGAGAGCTGCTCCCAGAACTCGCGGACCTGATCCTTGGTGAGCACCATGGCTGTGATCCCCCTTCGCCGTGCAAGGGCGTCGAAGATCTGCGCAGCGAACTCCTCGGATCCAACCATCCCTGCAGTGCAGCATTACATTCAGTACAGGCAGCTGTAGCATTGTTATTAACTGACAGAAATTCAGGCATGTTCAGAGTTTTTTTTTTGGTTCAGAAAAGCAGTCGAGAGGGAAACGCAAGAACGTAGAGTGGCGGGCGGTGACTGACCGATGCACTGGCCGAAGCGTGAGCGGAGCAGGAAGCCGTCGACGGCGAGGCGGTGGAAGCGTTTCTCCACCTCGGGCCATCCCTCGGTGACGGCGGCCTGGTTGAGGAACTGGAGTCCCCTGAGCGCGCTGGCGGCGCCCGTGACGCTCCTGTCGAGCCTGGGGCGGTCGGGGTCGCGGCGGAGCAGCGCCGAGAGCGGCACCGCGGCGCGCTTCCCCGACGCGATGCGGCCGAGGTGCGCCCGTGCGGCCCTGAGCTTGGAGGACAGGCCCCCCGAGGCCGATGAGGTGGGTGGGTGGTCCAGGAGCGCCGCGGCGTCCTGCGCGTCGCCCAAGACGCCACCGCCGCCGAGGACGACGTCCTTGATGGCCCGGACGGCGACGTCGCCGCCGCCGCCGCCGTCGTCCCGGACGTCGAGCGTGACCTCGACGTACTCGTCCTCGTCCTTGAACCGCGTGCTCCGGCGGCTGCCGCTCTTGCCGTCTGTGGACGGGCTCTTGAACGCCGTCGGCAGTGGTGGCCCCGCGCCGCCGCCGCCGCCGCTCTCGTGCTGGCCCGACGAAGACATGGCGGAAGACCGAGTTGAAATAATGGAAGAAGTTCCTGCAATGCATTGCGACGGCGAGAAAACGTCAGCACCGGCCACCGGATGGTCGTCGAGAACTCGACATGGGGGCTGTTTAGATGGTGAAGAATTTTGGGTTCGACTACTGTAGCACTTTTTGTTGTTATTTGGCAAAATTTATCCAATCATAGCCTAACTAGACTCAAAAGATTCGTCTCGACATTTACAGACAAACTGTGTAATTAGTTTTTTCTTTCGTCTACATTTAGTACTCCATGCATGTGCCGCAAGATTTGATGTGACAGGTACTGTAGCACTTTTTGGGTTTGCTTTTTGGGTAGAGAAGGCAACTAAACAGGCTCATGATAGCAGAAGCTTGTAAATCTTTCATGCTCCCTCTCCTTGGATGATATGATAATGACATGGCAGTGCTCCTGCCGTTTTGTTCAAAAAACGAAAAGGGACTCGGCATGAAGACTTTTTTTTGTAGGAAAAAGAAACGCTGGCATCAAGTTCTTGCTCGTACTTCCATCAGATGTTCAAGTGTGATAGCCTGATAGGTGGACGCAGGTGTCTAGCAGTACATGCAAAAAAATCTATGATGTTACTGTCAAGAAAGTGAAAGAGAAGAGAAATGACATGACATTCTCCTGAGATTTGGTAGTAGTACTTTCCACCATGAATGGAATAGACGGCCATAACAGTTTTATGAAAGCTGAGCTGAAAATAGCAGCAGCAAGTGACAAAAAAACCGGACTTTGGCCTCTCTCTCTCTCCTAGTTCGAATGAAACACTCTAGGAAAATGGATCTAGTCTAGATTCATGCAGGCAGGGAAAGGGGACGCGAAAACAAAGGCCTTGTTTAGATTCCAAATTCCATCCCAAATTCTATTATGCAAAAAGAAGATTTTCCATCATATCAAAATGTCGGCACATATATGTAGTACTAAATGTAGATGAAATCAAAAACTAATTACACAGTTTTGTTGTACTTTGCGAGACGAATATTTTAAGCCTAATTAATCAATATTTGGACAATTATTACCAAATAAAAACAAAATTGCTACAGTGTGACGGGACATTTACTATGCAAAGTTTGCATCCCAAATTTGGGATCTAAACAAGGCCAAAGCAAAACGGGCAGGCAGGCACTCACCTAGTCACCTTGCGCGGCGTAGTGGGATTTGAGGCCGGATGGAGGTGGCAACACGGACAGGACAGGACGTGGTCCAAGCAAATCCGAAGGAAGGATGCAATGCAAGAAGGCAGTGGAAGGAATTGAAGGCGAGTGCTGCTGTGTGCTAGCTCCGACTGCTGAGAGACGTGGAATGTGGAGGATATATAGACAGCGCAAATGTATGGAATGCAGCAGGCACGCGCACACACAGGACACAGGACACAGGACAGGAGCTAGCTAGCCGAGTTGGCGGCAGTCCAGTCCAGCTAGCCTTGTTTAGATACCACATAGTAAACATCGTATTATACTGTAGCAATTTTATTTTTATTTGATAATAATTGTCCAAACATTGATTAATTAGGCTTAAAATGTTCGTCTCGCAAAATACAACAAAACTGTGTAATTAGTTTTTTTTTATTTTATTTATATTTAGTACTTTATACATGTGCCGGCATTTTAATGTGACGAGGAATCTTCTTTTTGCATAGTGAAATTTAAGAGTGAATTTGGGTATCTAAACGAGGCCTAGGTGGATGCTGAGGACATGGACGGAGGTCTCGGTCACCAGGAGAGTTTTCTATAGTACTACTGGTGTTGGGTTGGGTGAGGGAGAGACAGACAGGAAATCAAAGGGAAGACGGACGGACAAAGTGAGCATGCATGCATGATGATTGAAGGGCGGTGTGGTGTGGAGGTGGTGAATACAGGGGGCGGCCCCAAGGTTAAGCTTCAAATCCGGCAGCCGGGTCCGAGACTCATCATCCTTCCTGAGTTCCTGTATTAGGTGGAGGCCAGGCCACAGGAGGGAAACCGGTGAAGCCGCTCTGCCGGTTTTAGGAGTACTTGGATTGTATATTCGGCGGCCGCGGTTCTGTCTGTAGCCTCTAGTTAGGCTTTCCCAACGCTGTCCAGTAGCCTCAGCCTCCAGCTGTGCAACTGATGTCCTTGGGTGTATGCTTCGTAGGGCAGGATAGGAGCTTGAAGAGGCAGTATATGCTTACTCTGACAAAAGATTGAAGCTACTGTCCAAGAACGCGTCGTGGCCAAAACGCAGACGGTGCTTGGAAAAAGCAATGTGCTAAAGCTGCAACCAAACCTGTAAACCTGAAGAACTTATGACGTGAATCTGATATAACAAGAGCAGCAGCGATGTGAGATTGGTGGTTCCAGAACTCCTTTACCGACGTGGCCTGTCACTTTACGGTGAGGCTAACATTACTGTTAGCCTGCGATGTGGTTGCCTTGCACGTTCTTTCTTCCTGTGTTTGCCGCGCGTGTGTGATGAGCACATTCTGGCACAACGCTTGCAACAGTGCCTCTTTTTATCTCCTCCTTCTGAGTCCAGACAGTCCTGTGCGATTTTAGATCCGTTGCAAAACCTAGGAGCAGTAACAGTAGTTTGTTTGGCGAGGCCTTGTGGGTTGTGTTCCGCGTGAAAACGAAATCTCGAGATTTGTTTCAAACGTACAAAATCGCCAACGTGCTCGTCGCCATCACCGCTGTTAAAGTTTACCAACCTAGGACTAGGATTAGGAGTATACCACTTGGAATAGCTACTACCCTCCCTTCCCTACGCCCGCCAAAAAGTTCGTCATCAACATGCCAACTACTCTACGTGCAAGTGGCAAACAAAAAACGTCCTGTTCATCTGGCTTATAATCCATCTTATTTAGCTTGTTTTTTTTCAACCGGAACAGTATTTTTCAAATTAGCTCAGTCGGCTTATAATTCTAGCCGAACGGGGCAAACAAAGGTCGAGACTTGAGAGGTTGGTGTGGGAAACCGGGCGTGCGTCCCCCTGTTTCTGAAATCTGAATGCCGTCCACCGTGACCCTTGGATGGGAAAAGGCCACGCCTTGTCGTGCGTGCGCCTTTGTTTCCGCATGCACGCCGCGCGAACAGGCGAGAGAGCAGCCACATTAGGGCAGTCCTAATGATGCATTGATGATAGTTTCTATCCTCATTAAATGACTTGTCACGTAGATAAAATGTTGACATAGCAACGTAATTAATGAAGAAAGAGAGCAAAAATCATAGAAATAGTTTCTTCATGAAGAAATCAGGTCTACTCTTTACCCAATGCACCAAGAAACCATGAAATCATCATTGGGGAGAAACCACCAGTCTCTAGGGAGTTCGTGTCGCACTCCCATTGGAGGAAAAAGATAGAGTTGTGAGGAGAAAGAGAAAATAATTATTACTCATAGAAACTATGGATTAGAAAGCAGTACTTTTTGGTGTGGTATCTTATGTTATAGAAACTACTAGTTTTTTTCATTGGGACTGCCCTTACACGACGACTCTTCAACAGGAGCATACTTGCGTGGGTGCGGCTTACGCTGCAAGGTGGGCCCTTCCTTCTCTGTGGGTCTACTCGTCAGTGAGCTTGCTGTCCTAGGCTCCCTCCCGTGGAATGAAATATAACACTGCTGCCGTCCCGTACGTGCAGCTTTATTAGCTTATAGTACCCCGGCCCCGCTATCAGAATCAGATTGTGCTCCGGTCAGACGGGTGTGAGTCGCTGGTGCTGCGTAGTGGGCTTCAATCCCGGATGGCTTCAATCCCGGATGGAAACTGGCTTTAATTCAGCCGGAACTGCGGGGCTTCAATTCCGGTTAGTAGTTTAACTGAAACTTTAATTCCGAGTTATAGAACCGGGACTAAAGCCCCGGGTCATAGAATCGGGATTAAAGCCCATTCTTAAAACTAAAAAAATAATTTAAATCCTAAGAGAACTCTATTGTGGTGCGTGAGATTTGAATCTAAGACCTCTTGCCTCGCGCGTAGGTCCCTCATCAACTCAACTGTACACCACATGTGACAAAGTTTTGGACGCTCTCCTTTTGAATTAACCCGTGGAGGACCTTTAGTCCTGGGTGGGAGAATTTTAGTCGGGGTTGGTGACATTAACCATAACTAAAAGGTCACCATTTAGTGACTAGAGTGGCTTTTAGTCCTAGTTCGTGTTACCAACCTTGATAAAAAGAGCCTTGTGTGCCTGTAAAATTTAGACTTGAGATTAATGCTCACATTAATACCGAACCCCAGCACAATCGAGACTAAAGGTGTGAACCGAAAGTCGTTTCTCTACTGGTGAGTGAGACTGGTACGTGCTCGCTCTGTTCTAAAATATAAGTCCCTTTGACTTTTTTGATTCAAATATTTACTATGTATCTAGACATATTATTTATCCAGATGCATAACAAAATCGATGTACCAAAAAAAGGTCAAAGCGACTTATAATTTGGAACGGAGGGGTACATGTCAACACCGTGAGACAAAGACCAGAGAGGCAGATAGAGTATACTACTACTTAATTTCATCATTAGCATTGCCATTGCATCGTCCTTGGATTCGTTGCTGGCCGTCGTGTCGTGGTCTACCCTTTTTTTTTTTTTTTTGAGATTGACAAATAATGGTCGTCTGCCGCATGCCGCATGTAGCCCGAGCCCGGTACCACGATATGAGCCCGGTAGTATTTTTTGAGATGTTACTGTCAAGAAAGGGAAAGAGAAGAGAGAAATGACATGACATTCTCCTGAGATTTCCTTTCCACCATGAATGGAATGGAATGGAATGGAATGGACGGCCATAACAGTTTTGTGAAAGCTGAGATTCTAGCTGAAAATAGCAGAAGCAAGTGACAAGAATGAAAGAAACACTCGAGGAAAATCTACATTCATGCAGGGTGCAGGGGAAGGGGACGCGAAAGCAAAGCAGAACGGGCAGGCAGGCACTCACCTTGCGCAGTGCAGTAGGCAAGAAGGCAGTGGAAGGAGTTGCCGAAGGAGAATGCTGTGTGCTAGCTCTGACTGCTGAGAGACGTGGGATGTGGAGGGATATATAGACAGTGCAAATGTATGCAATGCAGCAGGCACGCGCGCACACACACAGACACAGGAGGTGGATGAGGACATTGACGGGCCTCGCTCGGTCACCAGGAGAGTTTTCTATAGTAGTACTACTACTGGATACTGGTGTTGTGGTTGTGGGTTGGGTGAGGGAGAGACAGCAAAGCAGAGGGAAGACATGCATGCATGTTGCATGATGATTGAAGGGCCGGCGGTGTGGAGGTGGTGAATACAGGGGGCGGCCCCAAGGTTAGAGCTTCAAATCCGGCAGCCGGGTCCGAGACACATCCTCCTTCCTGAGTTCCTGTATTATTAGGTGGAGTGGAGGCCAGGCCGCAGGAGGGAAACCGGTGAAGCCGCTCTGCCGGTTTTAGGAGTACTACTTGGATTGTATATATACTAGTGTTTTAAGGCGCGCCCATGCGCGCGGGCTGGCACCGGTTGCCTGGAACCAGACTGAACTGAAACGCCTGAAGATCACATTAGGCAGACTGAACTGAACTGAACGAGCGAAGATTGCACAGCAGCAGCATGTTTAACAGTGAAACATAGGTGCGCATAGATATGTAAACTGGTCACAGCCGAGCATAGATACAAGAACGTTCCGACGCTGGCGTCCGCAAAAGCCAAAAGGCGTACATTGTGTTAGCAGGGAAAAAGAAAATAAACAGACAGGCCATTAGAACTACTGCGTAGATGGAGGTGCAGTCTATTCCTCTTGATGCGTGGCAGTCTCTTTGCAGGAACGGGGGCCTGTTTCATCTGGATCACCAAGGAGGCAGAGGAGGTCGGTGCGAAGTCCGGCCAACCAGCGCGATAGGCCGGGCGCAGGCAGGGCGGCGTCTTCATCAGCACCTTCCGAGATATGTCCGCGACGTGGCTTCTTCGTCGCTGAGGTAGCGGCGTCGCCTGCAGCAGACCTGCGTCGTGGCCTCTTGTTTGATGGCGCATCATTTACGCCTGCAGCAGGAGGGGGATAACCGGCCGAAACACGCTGACAGAAGGAGTCAAAAGAACAGAGAAAAGCACGCAGTTTTTCATCGCGTGTATGTAGCGCATGAGCCAGTTTATTTGCTTTATACTGAAACAGCATTGACCACGATTCAGAACTAAATAGTTCTTTTTTTAGTCGTGAAACGTTGTCTGCATTGTAGTCATCTACAGTGACCATTCTTTTGGTTTCGAGATGTGCCAGCGCAGCGCTATATGCATTCTGAATGGACATGTTCTTTGTAAGTGCTGGCTTTCCAGAGAACTCTTCTGTTTCATTGTTACAGGGATCTCTGCACAAAACCTTGCCAATTTTTATCTTGGTCAGATACATGTCGTCATTGATCTCTATTGTCTTTTCTTCCTGAATATTCAGCTTCAGTTCTCTTGCTGCTAGGAGAAAGATCTCCTTCTTGTTCACTCTGAGAACTGCTGGAACCTAAACACAGGGAGGAGAAGCAGAAGAGACATCAGCACACACACACGATGGCGGATAAAGGGGCGGGGGAAAGGAATCAAGGGTGGGATCACAGAGCGGAGAGGAAGGGAGAGGAAGAATGTTGCAGCGGAGACTGAGCTCGACGAGCCCGTTTCTTCTGAGCAGTGATATCGCTGGGAAAATGTTGCAAAAAAAAAACAGATGGTATTGTAAGTGAAAATAGGAAAATGGCCGTAAAAATACAGACGGCACCATCAAGAGCGTAGACTACCTCTTCTGTGCAGTTTCCAGGGAAGTATTGCCCATGGCATCCACAGACGCGTCAATTGCTCCAGAAGTCTCGGTGACAGGCAAATCCTAGCAACATGGAAAGGAAGCATATGGAGTGGTCAGAAGACAGGAGGAAGCTATTGATAGATGTACTGTCCAGTCGTGATTGATACCTCAGCAAGACTATCATCTTCAAATGTCAGCCTCTTCTTAGCAGAGGAGTTGTCATCTTTTCCTGTATTCTTGCTACAGACAGACAAGAAAGTATAAGCAGAGAATCAAATTGATACCTCAGCAAGACTATCATCTTCAAATGTCAGCCTCTTCTTAGCAGAGAAGTTGTCATCTTTTCCCGTATTCTTGCTACAGACAGACAAGAAAGTATAAGCAGAGAATCAAATAGGATGTCTAGATATGTTAGGCACTCTTATCTCAGCAAAAAGAATAAAGTAGCTTACCATGGCTGACTTTTCATTGACGGCGGATCATTAAGACCAAGAGAGGGAACAATGGGTTTCATTGACCCTGGTAAGACTTCATTAGCCCCCCAACAAACAGCACAACAATGGGTTTTGCCTCGTCACGGCTATAGACATCATCAATGGAGAAAGCGGCAGCTCTATGTCCCCACAGGGTAATCTTCATTTCAAAATAGCTGCATTTAAGAAGGGTAGATCAGAAACGACATATGTTGACAGAAGGAGAAAGGGAACAATGAAGGATAGGCAGGGACAACCTTAGGTCTCTGAGCACAATGTGCCTAGTGAGTGTAGGGGTAGGCTTGTTTGGCAAGCGAACCGTATAAGCTTCAGACACCTCGACCAGCACCCCAATAGTATCTGCAATTTTATCCTGATCAGCGAAAGGATATGGCAAAACTAAACAAACTTTCAGTTCTTTGGATATGAACTCACCAAGGAAGTTCTTGGTGTCACCAGCATGTGCAGACAGCCCATCTATCGGTGTTATCTTGTAGGCATACTCTGGGAACCCATGCATGTCAGTCCTTGCAGCAGAAATGGTTGTGTGCAGGGTGAACTCCACCATGTATGGTGAATTAACGGGCCTGTATCCTAACTTTGCATTAGAAATCCTAAAGCGGCTAATAACATAGATTCCATTCTCTTCTAGCACGTGGCTTTTGGCGTCCACTTCATGTTCTGGAATCTCTCCATAGATGCTGTTACCCTACAACAAACATTGATCCAACTGTGTTGGTATATCTGTCTATGAGCAGCAAGGTTGCACCATTGGTGAGAACACCACAACAGGAGCAGAGACAACAGCAAAGAACAGATGAGGGGTAAATAGGGCTGCAGACCTTCTCATCAAGGAGGACAAGATCAACATGTTGAATCGGACCATCATCGGTTCCACCACGATACTCCCACTTGCGACAGACGCGAACACATATGGTGGCACGCCACTGGCGAGGCCGCAACGTAGGCAGCAAGTCAAAAGCCATGCCAGCAACCTGTGCGACAGACAATAATAGACAAAAAACCAAATGAGTAGAGGAGCAAATGTGAAAGCGGTGGTCGGAACACAAAATCACCTAGAAAGCACTACTCACCGTGGCATGTCTTGCCGACCTTGGAAAGGCAGCACAAACCACTCAAACCAAAAGGAAATGAATAGAACAATCTATGCACACTGTTGGTGTTCTCAGTCAAAGAAGCAAAAAAAAAACATGTGGCAAGCAGCACACAACAAAAAAGACACCATCAAGAGGTGTACACCATGGATTGGTACAGCCAAAGTTCATTTATAAAATGTAAGGAGGACTTCGCAGTTACTCATCAGCAAAAGATCATCAACACGCAAAAGAAACCCTCTACAACTGACCAACGGGTCTGTGCACCGCTGAGAAGACTTCTTGGTAGACAATGTTCTGTGTCTCATCTGTACAATTACCAGAGGAGTGAATTTCAGAGGCGCATAGTAGGCACCATCGGCTATGGAAGGCAAGGAAAAAAACCCCAACCGATCACACGTGGATTACGTCTATAAACACAGGCAACTACACTCACAGATTGGACCATATGGCACATACACTTTCTCTTTCTCGGACGCTGCACGGTACCCATAGTTGTCGACGACGAAGAAACTATGAACGCAAAAAGGGGAAACATTATCAATACAAGCCGAATTGGAATGACACAGGAGGTCCCGCTGAGGGCAAGTCTGCACCGTAAGAATCTACGGGGACCAGTACCAAATAAACCTATTTGTCTCTGTAGCATACAACCCGAAAAAGCAGGCGGCACAAACACTGTAAAGCCTACAGCGAAAGCCAGCACATAATAAAATATTTGTCTGAGGTAATCACATGATAAAATTGAGGAAGGAAATTTTCTTGGCCAAATATTTAGACTGTATTATCTACCACCACCGTAAGGATCTACGGGGATCAGTACTAAATAGACTTATCTGCCTCTCTAGCATACAAGCCGAAAATTTGGAAGTTACAAACACTCTCCAGCCTACAATGGAAGGCATTACATAATAAAATTGAGCAAGGAGACTTTCTTGGCCAAATATTCAGACTGCATTGCCAAATCCCGTCGTTCTCTAGCTATCCTACTCAGGATGTCAGTTGTGGCTGCAGCAACAGAAACCGCATCACGAGCAATCCTACTGTATAGGACCACACCCTGGAAGCTATAGTCCACAACCACAAATCCATACAGCCTCTGCAAGAACGCTATGGCCTGCAATGCGGCCTGCTCGTACCCCCCGGCCGACAGTTCTCCTGGAGGTGCCCAGAAGAAAAATCTCCGGCATGCCATAACGGCACCGGCGCAGGGTACATCAACCTCAACTCCATAGGCAGGCGACCCATCTCCTGCCACCTCAAACACGATGGAGGCATACGGCAAGCCACACTTGGCCGCGACAGTCTGTAGCAGGGAGAGGTAGGACGCGCCAATGGCAAACATCGACCCGGCCTGTAAGGATCTAGAATGCGGAATGCGTCCCCAAAATGAACATGACAAAAACAAAGACGGAAGAACCCAACACGGCAAAAGGCCACAGGAGGCAAAACCAGGAGAAAAAATCCCCACGAAAAGGGAAAAAAATCGAGGACGTTAGACATTTCATCGAGCGTTAGTGTGAGTACGAAACTGGGGATGCCATAAAAGGGGATCCGAGGAGGCTGTACCGCGGAAAGGAGGACGCAACGGAGTGAGAAGCCGCGGGCACGCAGCAGCAACGACCCCGGCGCAGGTGGACCGCCCGCCCGACGCAGGCCAACCGCCGCTCCGACCGCCGGTCCTGGCACAGCTCTCCAACGGAAACAGATCCAGCAGGCGATTCTTCCCGCAACACCCTAAAAACGAAGCGAAGTTAAAATGTCGCCGACGGCAGCAACTCCGTCGACCAAACCAGAGACCAAAATCCAGTGCAGGGAGCAAGCGAGGGTTCACCCACCTTTCGGAACTGGCGGAGGGGAAGGAGATAGGAAAAGTGAGGTGCGAACCGCGTCTTTATCCAGGGTCCAAGCAGAGGAGGGAGGCTGACGGTGAGCAGCACAGCGCGGTGCGGCTCTCGGAAACGACGCTGACACGCGGGACCCGTCAACAAGAAGGCCCACCAGGCAGCGACGGCACGCGGCGCAGGCGAACACCCACTCTACCCATGGGCCGACCCGCAGAAACCGGCGAAAAGCAGCCTTCCGAGACGAGGCTGCCACTAGGACCTCGCTCTCCACCCAACCGGCGGTCGACAGCGGCCCAAAGCAGCCAATGCGCGGACGACAACGGCAGCTGACCTCTGCGAACGCCAGGCCCACTAAGGCATGAGCTCCTGTTCTAGCGGGGTGAGCACGGTCAGCGCAGAAACATGGTCAGCGCAAGCACCACCGTCGGCCACCAATCCGTCGGCTGACGTTTTTTTTGCCACCGTGGCCTCGCTCTCCCACCGCTGTGGCCACCAGATTGCATATCTTTAGATTCGGCGGCCGCGGTTCTGTCTGTAGCCTCTCTAGTTAGTTGATTGCACGTTCTTTGTTCCTGTGTTTGCCGCGTGTGTGTGATTAGCACATTTTGGCACAGCACTTGCAACAGTGCCTCTTTTTTACGTATCTCCTTCTGAGTCCAGACAGTCTTGTGCGATTTTAGATTCCTTGCAAAAACCTAGGAGCAGTAGCAGTAGTATGTTTGGTGAGGCCTCGTTAGTTGTGTTCCGCGTGAAAACGCGATGTTCGTTTCGCTGAAAAGGCAGACTGAAGAGTACTGTTCGCTGACCGATGAGTTCAAGGTTCCATTCCATTGTATCAGTGCTCATGCGAGAAAACGAAATCTCGAGATTTGTTTCAAACGTACAAATTCTCTAACGTGCTCGTCGCCATCACCGCTGTTAAGTTTACCAACCTAGGACTAGGACTAGGAGTATACCACTTGGAATGGCTACTACCCTCCCTACGCCCGCCAAAAAGTTCATCAACAACATGCCAAATACTCTACGTGCAAGTGGCAAACAAAGGTTGAGGTTTCTTTTTTTAAAAAAAAACAAACAAAGGTTGAGAGACTTGAGAGGTTGGGGTGGGGAAACCAGGCGGCGTCCCCCTGTTTCTGAAATCTGAATGCCGTCCACCGTGACCCTCGGATCGGAAAACGCCCCGCCGTGCCGACGCCACACGCCTTTGTCGTTGCGTGCGCCTTTGTTTCCGCATGCACAGACGACTCTTCAACAGGAGCATACTCCTACTTGCGTGGGTGCTGCTTACGCTGCAAGGTGGGCCCTTCCTTCTCCGTGGGTCCACTCGTCAGTGAGCTTATAGCTGTACTGCTGTCCTACCTAGGCTCCCACCCGTGGAATGGAATATAACACTGCTGCCGTTCCGTACGTGCAGCTTTATTAGCTTATAGTACCCCGGCCCCGTTATCAAAATCAGATTGCGCTCCGGTCGGACGGCCGTGAGCGTTCCAAATTACAAGTCGCTTCAACTTTTTTTTTCATCCGTTTTATTACGTATCTAGACATATTATTTATCTAGATGTATAATAAAATTGATGTACTGAAAAATTTAAAGTGACTTATAATTTGGAATGGAGAGGGTTCGTGTCAACACCGTGAGACAAAGACCAGAGAGGCAGATAGAGTGTACTACTTAATTTCATCATTAGCATTGCCATTGCATCGTCGTTGGATTCGTTGCTGGCCGTCGTGTCGTGGTCTACCTTTTTTTTTTTTGAGTTTGACAAATAATGGTCGTCTGCCGCATGCCGCATGTAGCCCGAGCCCCGCGGGCCACCACCAACTCATCAAATCCTGTAGGCGTTTTCCACTCCCTCCTCCCCTAGTTTCTATCACAATCTTTGTTTCCTTTTGTTTATTACTGTTACCCAAAACTCCAAAAGGATATCTTCTTCCATTTTAGTAGTCATGACTCATATCAGGGATTTGGAACAATCATACTTTATAGTTACTGTCGACCAACGATTACTTATTATATGTATGTTTAGTGTATATATCATATTGACAACATCATTTATTGTATTTTTTTTTCATCACATGATAGACGCAGACACTTATATATCCACGTACATTTACCTCTACGAACATACACATCCTACCGGGCCTATGAGCACCTCTGAAATATAGATTAGTTTTAGTATATATGTTAGTGTATTTTTCTGTAAATTTGATTTAAGTTAGACACAGTAAGTTTAACTTTGAACAAAATTAAAGCAAACCATCTTAGTATTTTACAAGAGGGTGGGAGTACCGGAGTAGCCTGAGCTGATCAATAACGCTTGCATGCATCTATCCAAGCCGTCATCAAATTTCATTTGTCAAAGAAAAAACGGTTACCCTGCTAAAGTTCTATACCAAAAGAAGGTCAAAGAAGCGCGTTGGTGGTTAACGCGTTAACATATATAGGCCTTGTTTAGATCAAAAACTTTTCACGGAAAAATACCATAACGAATCTTGCCGCATATGCATAGAGCATTAAATATAGACGAAAAAAATCTAATTGCATAGTTTAGTTGAAAATCGCGAGATAAACGTTTTGAACCTAATTAGTCCGTGATTTGACACTAAAGTGCTACAAGTAACAAATGTGTTAATAACAGATTAATTAGGCTTAATAAGTTCGTCTCGTGGTTTCCAGGCAAGCTATGTAATTAGTTTTTTTATTAGTATCTGAAAACCTCTTCCCAATTTTGACATCGCACGGAACATCTAATGTGACATTTTTACGAAAACTTTTCGCATCTCAACAAGGCATAGTCAGGGTTAAAAAAACCGCTCGGTAAACCGCGGTTTACCGCGGTTATCGGCCTAACCGGGCCGGACCGGTTCCGGTCCGGTCCGGTTAGGTATTCCCCAAATTCAAATTTAAAATTTGAAAAAAATACTGAAAAAATTTCTAAAAATAGTTCATGATTTATAGAAGCCAATGGTGTAAAAATTTTTCAAATTCGAGTTCGTTTAGTATTTATTTATACGTATAGAAGTTTGAAAAAAAAAGAAAAAAATCCCGGTCCCAGCCCGTTAAGGCCCCCAAATTCAAATTTAAAATTTGAAAAAAAACAAAAAATGCTGAAAAAATTCCTAAAAATAGTTCATGATTTATAGAAGCCAATGGTGTAAAATTTTTTCAAATTCGAGTTCGTTTAGTATTTATTTATACGTATAGAAGTTTGAAAAAAAAGAAAAAAAGAAAATTCCAAACTCAAACCGAGCGGTTACCGCTCCAAACCGCCCGGTAAACCGGTGACAAACCGAACCGAATGCGCGTTTAAATTCAAATTCAAATTCGACCGGTTACTGACCGGTTACCGGTAAACCGGAACCGGAGGCCGGCGGTTTAGGGTGACCGGTCGAAAAAAAAAACACTGGGCACAGTGCTACCTCGACTGGAATCGACTAATTAAATCGAGCGTTGAAACGTCAACGAGATCACCCAGTGAAACCGGTTTGGTGACTCCGGCAGGAGCATGTGCCTCGGGAATCGCACGAGCACAGTTGTCGGGTGTCGTTTTTTCCTTCGTTATCGCACGCTCTGTTTGTTTGGACTTATCAGCAGAATCAACAGCCATCTAACAGTGTTTTTCTCTCACAATAAACCAGTGAACAGTGTTTTCAGCACAATAAACCAGCGAAACGAACAGGGTGACAGTTGTCTGATGTCGTTTTTTTTCTTTATGAATATAAGATCGATTTTCCTTTTTCTTTTGTTGGCGAGACCAGGATAGACGCATACATTCAAATACACGAGCGTACATTCATTCCTATAAACACAACACACACTCACTCTATCCTTACGAGCACATCCGAAAAATTGAGCTAAATATCAAAAATACAAGCATAAGTGTCAAGTCAAAACTTGAACCTAGGTGAGTGAGCTTCCACCATAAGAAACCTAACAACTATGGCCCTGTTTAGTTCCACGAAAAAAACACTATGCGAAAAAAAGATTCTCTGTCACATCAAACTTGTGATACATGCATGAAGTACTAAATGTAGATGAAATCAAAAACTAATTGTACAGTTTGGTTGTACTTGACGAGACGAACGTTTTGAACCTAATTAGTCAACAGTTGGACACTATTTGCCAAATAAAGCCAAAACGTGCTACAGTACTTTTTTTACACCATTTTTACCATCTAAACACACCCTATAGTACTAGCATCACACGTTGCCAAGACAATATGGAATGTACTCCCTCCGTCCTAAAAAAAAGTGTCGTTTTAGGTTTTTCAGGCATCGTGTTTGACCCGTTCGTCTTATTCAAAAATTTTTTAATAAATATTATTTATTTTGTTATGACTTATTTTATCATTAGAGATACTTCAATAATGATTTATTTATTTTATAATTTGCACAAAATTTTTGAATAAGACGAATGGTCAAACACGATGTCTGAAAAACCTAAAACGATACTTTTTCTGGGACGGAGGGAGTATGTAACAAAGAGGACACGAACAAGCAAAGGGTTCAAAGCTTGTACAATGAGCCGGGTGACGATGAATGGAGCATGGATGGTTGCTTTGGACTAGCATCAGGATACTTTAATAATTAGGGACTTTGGTTTTCAGTTCCATAGTCCGGAGATCTTATGAGAATCATTTAATAGTTTACTATAGATGGTCCATGTAATTATGAGTTATTGATCCATATGTCAGTTCCATGCTAGATCGCCACGTTAGATAATAGGTTATGATGTGCCTTACTTTGAAGCATGATTAGAGTACTTGTATATAGTTCACGGAACTAATAAATCACTGATTTCGTAGTTTCAGGACCTGAACGAAAAATAATGTAATGGTTTAGATGCTGCCGTTGTAATCATTTAGTAGAAGGAATATATAATTTCAAAGTTGCTTGAATAACTCGCAGGGTTCCCGAAAAAGGTTGTGAGGATTTACTGATGAGTCTGTGATGTGGTCCTTCGACAAGAACACGAACTGAAAGGGGTTTGCTAATATAATCGATTGGAAATGATTTGCCAACGAATTTACATGGTTGCAAGATGAAATAAAAGGTAAAAAAACACTGCGCATCCGGGGAATCGAACCCCGGTCAGTACCGTGGGAGGGTACTATGATACCACTACACCAGATGCGCCTCTTTGATTGAGGTCTGGCATTCCTTTCTATCACTTCTATCAAGCCGTGCCCGATAGCTGTAGCACTGAACCTCTTGCAGACATGACAAGAGCAGATGACGCCAGGCAACGGATCAGGTTCAAAACGTACTTGGGCGAGGCAAAGGTGCACTTTTAGTATTTCGGTGATAGATCGAGTATAAAGTTTTGAGAATATCTTCCCTATTATATCGTGCCTCATGTAGTTCGGCAAGTTTTAGATCAACGCCCTATTTACCTGGCTTATAATCCGTCTTTTTTAGCTTGTTTTTTCAGTCGGAACCGTGTTTTTCTTTCACAACAAATCAGCCAACAGTATTTTTCAGTCGGCTTATCAGCACAGCTAAACAGGGCCAACCTGCAAACAGGAAAGGAGCAGCGGTAGGCGAACGGATGGCGTGCCTATAACACACAAGTTTGTGCAAGGTAGGAAATATAATGATTTGCAACTTTAGATTTGAGAGATCGGAGTTTGTCTTCGTCTCTTTGTTTGAGACGTGTGAGATACAGAGTTGTTTCTATACAAAGACAAAACAGGTTAAAAGCAAGGATGGAGAAGAAGTTCTGAAACTCCCCGTTCGCTTAGCTGATAAGTCATAGCTGAAAGTACTGTTTGCTGATTTGTTATGAGAAAAAAAAACTATTCGTTCACTGAAAAAGTACGGCTTATAAAACAAGCGAACAAACCTTATCTTTCTAGCTTTTTTTCTTAGTCCTTAGGCTCTCCTCTGGTTGTTTTATGGTCCTCAATTACGTTGCTTTGATTCTAAAAATTAATGTAACTTTTGTCTATATACAGTATATCACATTATGAAGGCCAAATTTTATATCCTTTGTTAAAAAAATGGTTTTAGTACTGTGCTATTTGTAGTAATTTGCACTGTTCATGTGTAAATAAGTAAGTTACTGTATATTCTATATTTGAAGTCCATTAAAGTTTCTTAGGCCGAGCCGATCCAACGTCTTAAGGTTACTGATGGACGAATAAGATTGATCACCTTAAATAAAAACAGATAAAATCAGACATATGATTATTAACATATTTTTAATCTTTGTTTATTTACTCGTAGCAACGCAAGGGTATGGACCTAGTTATGTAAATGTAACAGAAAAATTGCAACATAGTTTAATAATACACGAGATCAGAAATGAAACTGTGTTCCCTTATATATGGAGCAAAAAAGGGGGGGGGGGGGGGGGGGGGGAATGAGACTTGATATAAAAGAATGATTTGATCTGTTTATACACAACGTGGACAGAAACTAGCATCCTTTGAGAGTGGTAACTTTTTAAACTTCGGAAAGAACAAGCTGCAGAAACAGTGCGTCGCCAATAACACCATCAACAAAAAAGAAGGGACCAGAAGTGTGCTTTTCTATGTTACTTCTTAGGCTAATGGTTCGTCAATCAATACCACAGGGTTTTCAGAGTTCAGCAGAAAACCATATACTGTAATAAGATTTTAAGTAACAAAAACACAAGATTTTACCCAGCGACCTCCAATCCAATGCCAACCAGTTCAATCTTATCCCCAAAAGGAAGCTGTGAGCCTGTGACTTCTATCAACACTGACTTATTTCGTGTAGTCAAGGAAAAGGTTTTACACAGCCAACTACAACAAAAGTGTTACCATGGTTCTAAGCCTTATATTCCCATTGTTCCAATCACAAAGCTCAGGTCACATACAGATACAGTAGAGGGGTAAGTGCACCAGAATAGCATTTTGAATTTGCAGGCTGCAGCAACCAAATGAACATCTCCCAAATATCATAACAAAAATTCTTGAAGAGTTTGCAGGCCGTGCAGCAAGCAAATGAGCACTCCCACACGTCATAACAAAAATCTCATGCATAAAATTCGTTCAGTGACATCTCCATCATAGGACCTAGTTGAGCCGGGCATAGGCATTGAATCCAAGCCTTTCTTCACACCTGCGTAGCATAATAAGCACTTTGAAAATTTAGTGACATTACAACGACAGAAAATACACTAATCAATCAAGTATATTCTTTAAAGAAAGGTAGGAAGACAGCCTACCCTATTTGTAGTGGTTACTGGTTATCAGTCCACCCTGTAAACAACATATCCTGATCCGTTCAATATTGCCTATTCATGTCTAAAACATAAACATTCATCCATATATTGAAACAAAAAAAATTGTCTCCAACTGCTATTTGTAGTGGTTATTTGGTATCAGTTATCGCCCTGCAAACAACATATCCTGATCCATTCAACATTATCTCTATATATCTCAAACAGGCATCTGTACATTAAGACAAAAATAAAAACTGTTTCCAATTGTTCCTCTACAATTATAGAAGAGTTTATTTTGGCACATCACAATATTTTTAGGGGCAGGAAGCTGTCAGCGGCTGGTCCAGCACCATGCTTGCAGTGAAGACAGGGGAATGCGCAGATGCAATTATTTTTTTGTCACTTGTTATCAATCCTAATTTTCTTTGTTTGAGAAAATAAAGAACATGTGGGTCATGGCTGCATGATTCTCCAACTAGACAATACGTTCAGTACGGTGCAATGTGCCTCCAGAAGCATGTTCTTTGGATATGATATTGTTCTGGAGGGGCTCATCATTTATTTGGCAGCATCATTAGTCACTTAGTTTCTGGATGCTGCGATGCTGCATTGCTGCTCTTGTTCACCTCTTGCTACTATTCATCAACAACGAAATAAACTTCTACATTTGGCTGCATATTAGAGTATGGGTAATTGTACATCTATCGTCTCAACGGATAAAAAGAAATGATGAGTCAGTCCTCGATAACTTGATGCTTTATTACTTTCTTTCTTTTTTTTGAAACATGCTTGATGCTTTATTACTGTTTCACTCAAATAAAGAAGGCCGCAACCCAATTGCACAAAATGGGTATTATTAATGAACATAATGACCTTGATGTAATACCTATGACGAGCAACCCAGCAGCTCAGCAATGGTAGATCACGAATCAACCTTCGCCATGGCCTCAACCCTCCCGGCGAGGAGCTTCTCGACGTACTTCCCCAGAATATCCGCCTCCAGGTTCACCTTGTCTCCGACCTTCTTGGTGGGCAGCACGATGTTGTCCTGCGTGTACCTGACGAGCATGAAGTCAAACCACCCGCCCTCGTCGTCCACGCTGACAACGGTGAGGCTAGTGCCGTCGACGGCGACGAAGCCCTTGGGCACGAGCAGGCGGAGGATCTCCGGCGGCGCGCGCACGGTGACCCAGAGCGAGTCCCCGTCCGGCCGGAACGCGGCGATCTCCCCGGTCCCGTCGACGTGGCCCTGCACGAAGTGCCCCCCCATGCGGGACGACGGCGTGAGCGCGCGCTCGAGGTTGACGCCGTCGCCCGGGGCCCGCCCGCCCAGGGACGTCCGGCGGAGCGTCTCCGGGGCCACGCCGAAGGTGAGCGTGGACGCGGCCGGGTCGATCGCCGCCACGGTGAGGCAGGTGCCGTCGACCGCCACGCTGTCGCCGAGCTGCGTCCCGGCGAGGAGGTCCCTGGTCTCGACCTCCAAGTCGAGGCCGGGAGCCTCGCCGCCGCCGCCGCCAGACGACGGCGCGAGCGGCGGGCCGAGGCGGCGCACGCGGCCGACCTCCTCGACGATGCCGGTGAAGAGGGAGCGTACGGGGACGTGGGAGGAGGAGGAGGAGGAGAGGCTCTTCGGGACGGGGGAGAGCGAGAACCGCGGCGGCGGCAGGCGCAGGCGCGCGGGCGCGGAGGCCGCCGCGCCCCGCGAGGCGAAGGGGAGCGCGGCGGGGCCCGGAGGCGATGGGAGGAGACCCCCGCCGCCGCGGCGGAGGAGCAGGTGCGGGCTGTGGTGGCGGACGGCGGCAACCGCAGCGGGTGGCGGCGCCATCGCCAGAGATAGGGGGTCGGGGAGTTGGAGTCGGAGTCGGCTCGGGCGGCTCTCGGGTTTTTGTGTCATATAAAACCCGAGACCCGCGGGCGCCATCGCTACTCGCTTTCCTGCGGGCCCCACACGGCAGCGAACGCGAGCCGGCCCGAGGTTTAGCTCTAGTCTGTCTGGTTACCCTGCCGCTCGCTAATCCGCTCGCGCCGCCGGAGAGGAAGCGAAGGGAGAGAGATCTGTGCGCGGCCATGGCGGCGGCGGCGGAGCAAGGGGTGGACGCCGCGAGGAAAGAGAAGGAGGAGGAGGAGGAGGAGGAGCAGGTGGTGAATCCGTGGGAGGTGTCGGCGGGGAAGGGCGGCATCGACTACGACAAGCTCGTGGACCAGTTCGGCTGCCAGCGCATCGACGACGCGCTCGTCGGCCGCATCGCACGCCTCACCGGCCGACCGCCGCACTGCTTCCTCCGCCGAGGCCTCTTCTTCGCCCACCGGTACTGAGCCACCCGAAAAAAAGTTACTTTTTTATCCCCGGAGGAGAGGTGATGACGAATTCTTGTGTGCTTCTTTTTGTGTTATTATAGAGATTTGAACGAGCTACTGGATTTGTATGAGAAGGGGGAGAAGTTCTACCTCTACACGGGGAGGGGACCCTCGTCGGAGGCCCTGCACCTCGGCCACCTCATCCCCTTCATGTTCACAAAGTAAGCATTGTGTCTGGGTACCCTGAAATTTGGGCTACAGCTCCTTAGTTATCCTCTGATTTATGTTTGTGTTGCATAATTGGACAATGCTGTGTCTGTGAGGGAGTAGCAAGTGGTGTTTTTTCACAATGTATAAGAACCCACTTTGGATATGTTAATGACACATGGAAACTCTTCTCTTTTTTTGATGAAGGATTAACAGAAACTATTCTTCATTTGCAAATATAGCCAAATTGAGTTCTCCAATTTGAAGTGTTCCCTGTGGTAGACTGTTAGTTCACATGGCTAATCAACTGTTGGTCAGGGACGGGATAAGGCAGGATATGTGCTGCAAAATTGACTTTTTCTTGTGGTAGACTGTTTTTCACATGGCTAATCAACTGATGGTCGGGGACAGGATATGGCAGAATGTGTGCTGCAAGTCTCCACAGTTGAAGATCCTTAGAATATTCATAAACATGTTCTTTGAAGTAAAAGTGGTTTTTTATTTTATTTTGAGGAAATCTAAACAACACTCTAAGTTTTGTTTGATAACTCACACATCGCTTTCTTAGTTCTGGTTTTGTAAGTAATGTTTCATTAACTTTCAGAATCTTTCTTCAGATACTTGCAGGAGGCTTTTAAGGTGCCCCTAGTTATACAACTGACTGACGATGAGAAGTTCTTGTGGAAGAACTTGACTATTCAGGAAAGTAAAAGGCTTGCCCGTGAAAATGCTAAAGACATTATAGCATGTGGTTTTGACATTGAAAGAACATTCATTTTCTCCGATTTTTCTTTTGTTGGAGGGTAAGATTACTCTTCCTAATTCTGATTGACATTTTAACTTTTGACTTATATTTTTGGTCCTTCACTAAGCAAATGAATACCATGCTGTAAATCTTGGCTTTACTTGTTATATGCAAACAATAACCCCTCTGGCCTTGTCTTGCAGTGCTTTTTATGAAAACATGATGCAAGTTGCCAGATGTGTAACTATGAATAAGGTGAGAGCTGTTCAGTTAAGGAAAATATTCAAACACTACAGAGCTTACATTTAAGCATCATTGGTTGGCTAATATGTTTTACTCTTGAACAATAGGCTATAGGAATATTTGGGTTCAATCTCGAGGATCACATAGGAAAGGTTAGCTTTCCGCCAGTGCAGGCAGTCCCATCATTCCCTTCTTCATTTCCCCATCTCTTCGCTGGCAAGGACCAACTGCGGTGCCTTATCCCATGTGCAATAGATCAGGTACAAACATCTTCAGTATTGTCTTTATTAGCATAAGTGGTTGTATATCAACTTGCTAGCATACTTGTAATATTTATGTTAGCATAAATTTCTGAACTATTGCCTTTAAGTTCCTAGTTATTTCCATCCTAAATTTGAACTGAGCCCCACTTATGCAAAGTAGGGGTAATTTTGAAAATTTGAATTGGTGCCTTTATCATTTGTTATTTGTAGCACTAGATTTGATTGTGCCCTCCAATATGCAAATTAAGAGTAAATCATTCTTTCCGCAATTATCAATAAAATGTATGTTATTGTTTTAATTGAAAGATGCCAAGAATGTGGCATATGTTTGTGTCTTTTGTTTTAAAGTTTGACCCATACCAATACATTTTGGTACATCTTTGTGTCTTTCCCTTCAAATTTTGACAGTAGAGTTTTATTTTTTCTGCAGGATCCCTATTTTAGGATGACTCGTGATGTTGCTCCTAGAATTGGTTATCAGAAACCGTCACTGATTGAATCTAGATTTTTCCCTGCTCTTCAGGTTTGTTGACCTTGACTGTTTCTAGTTAATTTAAAGTTTTAACTTGCTTGTGATTTCTTTACCTTTACTATATATAAACGGTTATGATTTCAAGGGCATTGATTTGTATGATCTTTTTCACAGGGGGAGAACACAAAAATGTCAGCCAGTGACGCAAATTCGGCGATATATGTGACAGATAGTGCTAAAGAAATAAAGACAAAGGTCTGCCCTGCTCTGAAGTTTGTTTTTAGCTGGAAATTCTTTTTACCTGACTACCGTTTTAGTTGTCCCATTTAAGTTGTTTTGAAAATGGTTATTAGACTGAACCAAGAATTTGGTGATCTCCTGCATCTCTCTTATAATTTGTTTCCAATGTTCCAGGTGAATAAATATGCCTTCTCAGGTGGCCAGGACTCAATAGAGCTCCATAGAAAACTTGGAGCTAACCTTGATGTAAGCCTTTTCCCATTTATAGTTGAAGATATTGTATTCCAAATAGTGTGCCTGCATTATGCACCTGACCTTTTTGCTTTGAACTCAAAAGTTAGATTTTTAATATTAATATGAATAAATATATCACTGGAAGCTTCCAGTTCTAAAATTCATATATCTCTAAATGTCTTCTGTTTTTTGAAGTCTTTCATGTCAGACTTGTGCTAACATGCTGAAGGTTGTGATATATTTCTTCTTAGACTCCTTTCTTCTTCTTAATATAATGTTCGAGAAAAAAATATCCATTTCCATAATCTGTTTGATATTCTGGTTAATTACCATACTCTTCTTAAGTAACACAAAACTATTTTGTGAATGACTGGATTTTTATTGCAATGAAGGTGGATGTCCCAATCAAATACCTGAACTTCTTCCTTGAAGATGATGACGAGCTTGCACACATAAAGAAGGTATTACTACAGATTTATGTTTCATAGGCATAATTCATCATTGTGAAAATTCTTAAGTTGTGCTTACATTTTCAAACACAACCACCAGGAGTACAAGGAGGGAAGGATGTTGACGGGTGAAGTGAAGCAACGGCTCATTGCAGTTCTATCTGAGATTGTTGCTAGACATCAAAGAGCTAGGGCTCAAGTGACCGAAGAGGTACATGATTCGATCTGCTGTCCTGCATATCGGTTTCTTTTTTATCGATGTAGGAGAGCTATGTGCCATTTTTCATTACCAAATGTATGACCTTGCATGATTGGTTTCTTGCACCTTGTTTCCAAGTGAGATTAACAATCAGTTTATCTTGCGCGCACACATGCACATGCATGGCATTGCTTGCACATAGATATGCAATTCTCACTTATACCCAGACTGAATGGAACTGTAATGGGCCTCGTATGAGTTTGTATGAATTTCCTGCAACGCTTTAACGATTCTATTTTGTGCAGATGGTTGATGCATTCATGGCAGTGAGGCCGCTTCCGAATATGTTTGGCTGAGCATCACGACGATAACTTGGAATAGACATTTTTGTTATCAGGGAGAATTTAAGGGTCCTTAGAATTATGATATCACCATAAGTATCTCCTGTGTTTTACTTCTGGATTTATGTGAACCTGGCCAAACATCCCATGTGGTGGCTGTGGTACATTTTGTAAACTCATACATGCTATTATAGTATCAATTCAGATATTTTTGTCATTGTAATAGCGAGTACCTCATTTTTTAGGTATAAAAACGGATGTTATTTTTGTTTAAGTCGAAAACCACTGTGTTTGAAACTTTGAATTGAAGATGAAAAATTGAAATAAAATATGAAGAGAAATTAACTTGCTTCAACAATTGGCACTGAGGGTAAAAGAAGAGACATTGATCAACAGAAAAGGTCTTTTGATTCTTTGTAGTTAATTTCTCATTGGCCGTGTTTAGTTACCGAATCGGGTGGTGCCGATTCGGTACAGTAAGGTACTGTAGCACTGTAGCACTTTTCGTTTGTATTTGGTAAAAATTGTTCAAATTTTGATTAATTAGACTCAAATTGTTCGTCTCGTAAAGTACAACAAAACTGTGCAATTAGTTTTTAATTTCATCTATATTTAGTACTTCATACATATGCCGGCATTTTGATGTGATGAGAATCTTCTTTTTGCATAGTGGAATTTGGGGTTGAATTTGGGAACTAAACAAAGGCATTGTTTCTTTGCTGCTTGTATGTGAACGAGTCAAAAGACCTTTTTCTCACTCCTTAATTTGATAATATCACTCCATAATTTTATTTGTTTGGTTTGTGAAACGAAATGAGTGGATGCAACATCATCTTAATCCTCACAAACTAATAATTAGTACAGGATGAGAGTAAAGTTATTCCACCAAATTTAAGAGATAGTGTTAATCTCATTTAGGATGGATTGATTCTTCAAACCAAACACTCCATAAGTGTTTTTGGCTCCTATCTCTATTTTTAAATTCCTCCTATCTCTATTTTTAAACTCCTTTTCTCTCTTAATTCTAAGGCAGAGCTCCTGCACTTTAAAAGAACTCTTTTCCCCTCCTAAAATGACACGATGGTCTATTTCTGGCAGTCATTTGTGAACCAGCGTCGCTTTCTTATTTGTAATTCATGTTGAGGATTTTAAGGAAAAGAAAATTGGCTATCGTGATCATGGTCGATGCCAATATCATCAGATAGGCCCTGTTCTGCTGGTCATGTTTCGGCTTGTTTTGACTTATTTTAGCTTATTTTCTCTCACATAATACTATTGAACCAGCCGAAACCAGCCGGCTTTTCCACCAGCCGAACCAGCCCAAGAAATTGTTCTAACACAGAAAATGCGGGAACACATGACGTTCATTTACTTTCTATAAGATGCTTTTCACAGTTGACAGTTTGCTTATATCCCTGTATATGCTTCCGAACTAGTATCATCCAGAATTCATATATGGTGTTCCTTTCAAAATTTTGTCAAAGACATGAAATTTAAAAGAATAACAGCTCTTTGGAAGTGGATTCTCTTTAACCCTCCTACTTGAGTTCACCCATTCCACCTCCAGAAGCCCCGACTGCGGTGCGTCTGGTTGCCAATTGAAGCTTCCTCTTCCGATACTGTGCTGTCTAGTTCACTGCGAAGTGATTCAAACTCCTTTTCTAGGGTATCCATCTTCTGTAGTCGTTGTTGAATCTCCGAAATTTCATTCTGTCCATTGGGCAGTGGGGGAGTGACGTTATTTTTATTTCAATATCGAGTACTAGCAAATGAAAGGCGACATGAATAAATTGAATCGTTCAGAATTAAAAGGTGGGGTGGGGTGCTAACTGGTAACCTGTACTCACCACAATGTATTGCACAAGTCACTTGGTTAATTTTTTTCAAAGCCAAATGTTTCCTTTTTTTCATTAAAAAAAAGAGACAGACAGTTCAAATCAAGTACCAGCAAATGAAAGGGAACACAAATAAACTGCATCATCCAGAGTTTTTTTATAAGTACCATTCAGAGTTAAAGGGGTGCTAACTGATAACCAGTACTCACCACAATGTATTGTGCAAGTTACTTCACTAATGTGTTGAAATTAGCCAAATTTTAATTTCTTTTTGTAGAAAACTATTGCGGCATAATGGTTACTACTTTTTTAGAATGGTATACTGGCAATATAAGCAAGGTGGCAAAGGGCCAAAGACTACAACTCAATGATTACCAGTGAAAAACGAGTTTGTTTATTAGAGATTATGCTGTTATTGGACTTGGTCTAAAATTTAATCTATCCCTGCTCCGAAACCTTTTATTAATTTCTACTCTCCATTCCAAATTGTAAGTCATTTTGGCTTTTCTAGATACATATGTATCTAGACATAGTGCATATCTAGGTGCATAGCAAAAATTATGTACCTAGAAAAACCAAATATGGATCAGAGGGAGTATAAAACAATGTTGTTCAGGAAAAAGATATATTCTAGAAGGAAACTAAGTTCGCTAAAACCATTCATAGCATGGCATAAGGTATTGAGATGATAAATAATCGAAGTGCCAGAGCATGAGCTCAGATCCTTCCAAGTTATTGCCTACCTCGAGTTTGGAAGCCCTGGTTTGTTCGATAGAAAGTTGATCTCGAACTAAGTGGAGTTCCTGCATAAAAGAGAGCCGAGCAAAGAAATGGAAGTTGATCACTGAGCTGAAAAGCATGTTTCTTCCTCATAAAGTGATGGTTGCCTGATGTATTGTGTGTTGCAATTCTCTTGTATGTGTATATGTTCCTTTTTCATGATTTGACTTTTCTTAGAGCTCGATTCAAGTATAGTATTTGACACAATATACAGCAGTAACAACCTATATCTTCATTCAGGTGCATTGATTCAAAATAGATTTTCTATCGTGTTCAACTTATGTTGTGACTTAAATGGGCAATCACAAGATATTTCTACAGGAGGTCATGGACAAAGAGATCAACATGTAAGTACATCATCACTTAGGCATTAGTAGTAGCACTGTAAGTAAATATTATTGACATTCTCTGCAGTTACTGCACAATTTGGTAAGTGAGATATAACTTGCCTCAGTAAGTGCTACATTTCTGTTCTCCACATCAGCTAGTTCCTGCTTCAGGCGGAGACTCTGCAAGTGCTCGTGATTAAGCCTTTCTTCTATTTGGTTTTGTTCATCCGTAGCTACTTGTCCCAAGGTTTTGCTGTTATCTGCCCTATTGCCAGGCTGATAGTGAAAATAGTTGCATATGTTTTAATGAACAGACCAGAGAAACAATCCAGCATTTGTGTTTGTGCACAAAATTATTAGGAGTGAAAAAGAACAGAAACTGTGTTTATGCATCCAAACATTACATTACCTTTACATCTTTAAGTTCCTCAATTTCAAATATGACTTTCCTGCTAGAATTTTCTGCTACAGATATGGGGGCAAAACCATTTGACTCTGCATCATCAATTTGTTGAGACAGGACACTTGGTTTGAGACTTGCCTTGAGAGCATAAGCCTAAACAAAAAGAATTGCTCAGCTGAATATAAGGGCATGTGAAAAACACTAGAGTGCTCATAGAGAAGCATGCCTGATTACTATAACGCCCGCTATATCCTCCAAATGACACCAGAAAATTCTCTCCATTAATTGTGTACATTACTAAACTTGAGCCCTGTCATAAATATGCCTCTGAATATCAGTGACAGGCTAACAGCATGAGTACATAACAAATTAGTACAATCGATGAATAATTATGAGTATATAAGTTTATAAAAATGGCAGTTTATTAGACCAGACGAGCTTCACCATTGTGAGATACTTAAATCCATAAATCGTGACCTTGATTGAGTTGGAATTTGAACATTAAACCAGAAGTAAGTTTTTTCCTCAGTTGAAAATGCTAAAATCTTCGAGTGGATAGAATACGAAGAATATCAATGAGCTCACCTCACTTGTAGGGGGTGCACGGGCCTCAAGATCAGTGAGAACTGACCATTCATAAGTAGACATGTTCAGTACAAGAGTATCTGAGACACCTGCAGTGGATTGAGTGCACATAAGCAGGAATTATTTTTATGATATTTTTTAGAAAGTGAAATGATATAACTCAAACTCAAAGACCAGCCCCAAGAGAAGAAAATGATTGACACAACAAAGATAGATAAGTAGGCAGTTATATTTATCAGGACATTCCTGATGTCTACACCATAAAAAATTGGTTTGAGTTATAACTCATAAATCGTGATGTAATAAAACTGTCAGATATCTCAACATTACCTTTCCTACTATTTCCACCCCCAGTAATAAACCAATATTCTCCAATAGTTACACCTGCATGCCCTGCTCTTGGTTCTGGAGTAACACCTTGCTGCTTTGGTCTTGACCATTCCATCTGTAACGACCAAGTGATTCAATTGGACTCCCAAAAGAATTACATACCAGCTTTAGAGAAAAGAATACTCACTGTCTGAGTGTCAAGGAGGTGTAGGTCACTGAAACATGTAGAATGAGATCCCCCGCCAAATATCAGAAGATACCGCTCTGCAAAGCAAGCAGCAGCGTGCTCTGACCTTGGAGAAGGGGGAGTGCCTCTGGAGACCAACAGCATAATTTGAAAACAGTCAGATATTAATCCTGCCCCTCAAAGCAGAGCAAGAATAATACAGGTTTCATTCCATGTCCTAGACCAAACGTATTACCAGCTGCACTGCAAGCAGATTACTAAGTAGCATAATCACATCACTTCAAGTTTGGGTTCTCCACAATTATATAAGAAACCAGTTCCACATAAAAGAGGAAGGCTAAGAATTCTATCCAATAGGGACTGGTGCATAAAAACACATCCACACTTACATTTTTACCTAAACCATTTCTAATATAAGTCAACCAGTTGAAACCAAATTTACTTCACAGAACTTACGTGGTCTCAAATTCATCCCAAGTCATGGTCTCAAGATCGAGAATGTGCAGATCATTCAGAAGAGATCTCCCATGACCTTCACCGCCAAACACAACTAGAGTGTCTCCAATAAGAGTCACTGACTGACCACCACGTGAGCTCTAAAGGAAATAGGAAAAATCATCACAAATTTGAGGGGGGGAAACAACGAAAACAAAGCAAGTTTCAGGTAATAAGCTAATCTGTATAAATACTACAGGAGCTTTCTGGCGATAAAACACAGACAAACACAATCATACCGGTGACCTTCCATAAGTACGCAAGGTAGACCAAGTGCAGGTTTGTGGATCAAACTCCTTAACTGTCATAAATGCGCATAAGAAATAAGAACTAAGACGCTGAGAAATGAATAGGAAAAGATGAGTGAAATATTAGCCTAACCACTGAGACTTTCTTCAGGTTCTCTAGTATGTCCTGCAAGACATAGGATCTTATTTCCCCATTGAATCTGGAAGATATTAAAGCCAGATGCAAATACACTATACAGTTATGAGCTAACCAATTAGGATAAAATTGGCCAATTCCCTAAGACTCGAGTGAAAAGAGCTTTTGGTGATTACCACTGAATGACCAGCACATGCAGAGAATGGAACCGCTCCAGCAGATTCTGATGGCTCTGCTTGTGATTTAGCTTCCAGCTTTGACCATGACAAAGTTTTGAAGTCCAGAACCTTTGATCAGAAAAGGATTCCCAATGTTAAGACCCATGGAAAATTGCTAAGATTGAAGGTGCTGGCTCAGTACAACATCTCAGTTCAAGATGGTTGCAAGAATTCCTGCCCATAAATGCAGCTGCCAACAAATACAACATCTAGAGGAACAATCTATCTACCTGGATGTCACCAAGGTAACGGCCATTGTGATTTCCACCAAAGACATACATCTTCTGCTGAACCACCGCAGCTCCATGCTGCAACCATCATAGACAACAGGTCACTAAATGAGCAAAAGTGAAATTAGGCGGTCAAGAAAACCAAAGTGGACCTTATAGCGTGGTTTCGGGAGCTGGCCAGAAACAGAGAGCGGCGTCCACTGATCATAGGCGCTTAAGGAGCAGAGTCCTTCCATACTGACTTCCTTGTCCTGGATATCAGCCATCTCCCCGTTCTCCTCCGGCACGGTGACTTTAGGCTCCTCGGGGGTAATGCCATTGGGGATAGCGGATCCGATGGCCACTGGTCCTTTTGCAGCCTAATAACAAAGATTAAGGAAACAAGTCCACGCGATCAGAGATCATACTATTACGTTAGAAAGCAGTCATGATCACATATCCTGGTGGTCCTAATGATCAACTATTACGTTAGTGTATCGAATTATCAGAGCCTACCATACTAATGAATCATGGGACAGAAAATGTCCACAACAATGGAATGCCAAAAAAAATGGCCGCAGTATGACGAGATGCAAGAAACTGAAACATCTACTTTGTGCAACGGGCACTACCAAGTACTGTAGTAATGACTCTGCGTCGCTAAAGCTTGGGCGGCAGCCGCAACGCGAGAAGCACGGATAACGAGTCGATAAACCAAGCGGCAGCACACGAATTATCCTCCACGAGGACGAAGGGTTCACTCACCGCCATCTCGCCGCCCGGCGCCACGCCCAGGACCGGAGGTCTGGGCCGCCGAGGTAGGTGTGTCGAGATCCGGACGGAGAGGAGGAGAAGGAGGAGGAGGGCGCGCACCGCGCAGTGCAGGGGTTCTAGAAGGTTCTGGATCCGGCGCAGCCTCGGGAGGGCCGGGGCGGAGGATTCTAGGATCTGGTGGGGAAGCCGGAAGCGCTGGCTTGACGCAGCAGCGACCCGCGAAATGGGAGGCGACTTCGAGCGGCGTACGATGAGATTCGAGCTACAGTTACATTTTACAAAATATTTTGGAAACTAAATAAGGGCTTAATAAGGCTTTGGTCCTCCCTAGCAACTCTAGAGTTACTAAATGGGATTAAACCATTTAGGAGGGACTAAATTTAGCAGCTGTCATCCAAACAGGGTGGACAGACGGACGCCTCCCTCCCGCATGTGCCGCTCGCCCAGCAACCCTATCCGCTCGTCTCGAGCGCACGCCCTGATGCTCGCTGCGTTGTTTCCTCCCTGCGTCGCCGAGCCCATCCGCCGCTCACCCCACTTTACATCGCCGCCGCCGGTTCCCTGTAGCGCCGCGGCCCATCCCCTCTACGGCCTCCTCCACGCCGTATTCCCCACCGACCCTAGTCTGTCTCGTCCGTCTCCACCACGTTGCCTCCTCGACGCGGCCGGCCCACTTGTCGCAACCGCCTCCAGCAAGCCAGCGAACCTCTACGATGGATGCTCTAGCAAGCAAGCGAGGGGGACAAGATTCGTGTGACGCCGCGCCCGTCGACGAGTTGCCCGTGCCACTGCCGCATAGTGAGGTCCATGCGCCGCCATTGACCTCCGCGCCTGCGTGCCTCTATTCGTCCAAGCAAAGCCCATGTTACAAGAGTATGTTTCAAGTGCTTCAGATGCTTCATCTAAATGTTGCAAGTGTTTCATTTTGATGTTGCAAAAATAGATCGGAATATTGCACATGTTGCAGCGGCTATACACATGTTTCAAGTGTATGTTCAAATGTTTTATCTCGTTTTCCAAACATATATTTGCAAGTGTTTCATCTGGATATTGCATATGGTTTCATGCATATGAATTGTTTTTAAGTGTTTTTGCAAGTGTTTCATATGCATGTTTCGAATGTTTTAACTGTTTCTTACGTATGTCGCTAGTGTTTCATCTGGATGTTTCAAAAGTAGATCCGGTGTTGCAGCTAGGGTTTCAAATGCATGTTTTATGTGTTTTATCTGCCTTCAGACATATATTGCACGTGTTGTATCCGGGTATTTCAAAAGTAGATCAGGTGTTGCATCTCTGTCTTCGCTTTTCTACTGCCTCACCTTCGCCTCGGTGTCTCCTCCTCCTCCCGGCGCCGGTTGGGCATCCGCCGCCCTCTCTTCCTCGTTGACACAAGAGAAATCCTCGGGAAGAGAATGACACAAGAATTTATCCCGAGGTTCACTTGCTTCCCGGCAAGCTACTCCTCGTTGTGGCGATACACCCACTTATCGGTTCGCGAGCTAATCGACTATTAAGAGTCGAGCCCTCGGCGGGCACCGCACAACCGCACACAAGATGGGGATCCTCCAAGCCACGAGCTCCACTAGAGTATCTAATTCGTGAACTCCCGCGGGGAAGGATCAAGAACCCCTTACAATACTTGGTGAGGGCTCCAACAATCTCCAATTGCGAGCTCAATCACCTCCGCTGCTCCAAGCCGTCTACCGTGTCGGGAAACACGGAAGAGTAACAAGAAATCCGCAGCAACTCGAAAATCAAGTGCCTCTAGAATGCAACTCTCAAGCAATGCACTTGAATCTCACTCAATCTCACTCAAGATGTGCAACTATGCAAAGAGATGAGTGGAGGGGTTGTTCTCTAGCTCAAAGGATGTTTCTAGGTCTCAAAATGTGCAAGAGTTACCCTCAAACCCCGGACATCCTCTATTTATAACGAAGGGGTACGCAGCTAGCCGTTACCGGACGGCGCAGTTGAAATCACGTTGACCGGACGCTCCGGTCAGGGTGACCGGACGCGTCCGGTCACTACACGACAGCCGTGAACAGTGTGCGTCAGAACTAGCCGTTGCCCTGACCGGACGCGCTCCTGCGAATGACCGGACGCGACAGTGCCAGCGTCCGGTCGCGTTCTAGTAAGCTCCCGCTGCGACCGGACGCGTCCGGTCGCTCGTGACCGGACGCGCCGCGCGTCCGATCGTCACTTCCGCTGCGCTCTGCTTCTCTGGACACTTGACCGGACGCTCCGGTTCCATGAGGCACCGGACGCGCCGGTCGCGCGCTTAACTTTTACGCTCAGTTGAACTGACCGGACGCGCTGGTCAGGCCAGACCCGCGTCCGGTCACAAACCCTAGCACCCGCGCCGCGATGAACTGACCGGACGCGTCCGGTCATACCGTGACCGCGTCCAGTGCAGCCTCCGGTCAACGCAGTGACCGCCGTTCGCCTCCGTTACTTTTCCGACTTCCGGCGCAGTGGAATATAGGCATTTCATTTCCTCAAAAACGCCACCGCCTTCGTAAATGTGCTAACACCACCAAGTGTACACCATCAATGTGCATGTGTGTTAGCATTTCACAAACATTTTTTTTAAGGCGTTAAGTTGGCTCTCAACTAGATCCTAATGCATATGCTCAAGACATTGATCTAGTGGCACTTGATTCCCGAGCTAACCATGATTGCCCCTCTTGATAGTCGGCTATGTATCCTAAATCCGATCAATCACTTCTCTACTCATCTTAGACCGGCAAAAGGAAAACCCTATGGTTATACCTTTGCCTTGCGCTCTTAGATCCTTCTCTTCCACTTGATCATCATGTCCATCATATTATGTGCGTCTCCATCATGATCTTGATCATCATTTCATGCACCAAATCATGTGGTCTTGTGGCCATCTCTCCATGCCATTTCCACCTCCATCACATGTTGCTTATGCCTAGCTTAATCACACTTGATACAATAGCATTAGCAGCTTGGTGTCATTAATTACCAAAACCAAACTTGAGCTTTCAATCTCCTCCTTTTTGGTAATTGATGACAACCATCACAAAGATATGAAATGAAATCAATTTTCAATTTCGATAGTATTAGCTCCCCCTACATATGTGCTTCCTTGAGTTTGGTTCAATTGTACACATATGTATGGATTTGAAATTTGGGAGAGTTACTACTATCAAATTGATGCTAAGGTATATAGAATGGACCTTTGAAGCGTGATACCAATCGGAGTTGCCTTTATATACCATCCTTAACATCGATGTAGCTAGACACCACTTGTAATACATCACTTGTAAAGATCACAAACACTAAAGTACCCCGTGAGATCAACATTATAAGCAAAGGTGTCTAGATACTACTTGTAAAGCTACTCTTTAACAAAACATCATTCAAGTTCTATTTGTAGCAAACACCAAACAATCATGAATATGAATTTAAGTTTTGCAATGCAACAATTCATCATGTTAATGCACATACAAATGCAACAAAACATTCATGAGCTTGCTCCCCTACTTGTATGCTCAATTTTAATTGATCCCTTTCCAAAGTCATTCTTGATCCCTTTCCAAAGTCATTCTCTCATGCTTTCTCTCCCCCTTAGTAACTTAACTTTTTATCTTTGTGACTTTTCTATCTTTGTGACTTTTCTCTCCCCCTTTGTCAACAATCACCAAAAAGGTGCCAATTTTAGTGAGAGATAAGTCAATCAATAAGAGGGAGTCCAAATTATGGTTCAATCTAGATCAGTTGCCTAGAATATGTAATTCGGTTTGAACCAAGGACAAGCTTCTTCACACCTCATAAAGTATAAGGGTTATCTTGACCATGTTGAATTACACATCATGAGCTCATTTTCTAGATTTAACACTAGGTTTGCAAGCCCACAAACATGTCATATGCTACCACTAGATCAATCAAACATAGAAGCAATAGTGGTACCATATATACATCAAAATCATTTGATTTTCATGAATGAGCCTATTTGTCATGCAAATATGTCTATATGTTCTAAACATGTCCTTAACAAAGTATGAATGATATGCCAAACAACTTTACCTTGCTATGTCGGAGGAGAGGCATGTCATTTTAAGAATGTGGGGGTGCACTCATCTCAAGTTGGAGAAGTCAAGTATGTTCAATTCATTCTTCAACTTGTAAAATCTCTTCTCATGAAGTGGCTTTGTGAAGATGTCGGCTAGTTGATCTTCGGTGCCAATGCTTTCAATGCTAATATCACCCTTTTGTTGATGGTCTCTTATGAAGTGATGCCTAATATCAATGTGCTTGGTTCTTGAATATTGAACCGGATTTTGAGTCATCTTGATAGCACTTTCATTGTCACAAAACAACAGAACATTCTTGAATTTTATTCCAAAGTCATTCAAAGTGGCCTTCATCCAAAGCAATTGTGCACAACAACTACCGGCAATTGTGCAACACTATTTTGTTTCTTTGATGACCATGAAACAAGAGACCTTCCAAGCAATTGACAAGTGCCACTTGTGCTCATTCTATCAATCTTGCATCCACCATAATCGGAGTCCGAATATCCAATCAACTCAAAATTAGACCCCTTTGGGAACCATAATCCAACATCATGAGTGCCCTTAAGATATCTCAATATCCTCTTGGTTGCTTTTAAGTGACTTTCTCTAGGTGAAGCTTGATATCTTGCACATTTGCACACACTAAACATCACATCCGGCCTAGAAGCGGTGACATAGAGCAAACTTCCAATCATAGACCGGTATTGCTTTTGATCTACCATGTTTCCACAAGCATCAATACCCAATTGATCATTTGTGCCCATTGGTGTACTCATTTGCTTAGCATCTTGCAGTCCAAACTTCTTGATCATGTCCTTGATGTACTTGCCTTGACTTACAAAAGTGCCATTCTTCATTTGCTTGATTTGAAGTCCAAGGAAGTAACTAAGCTCTCCAATCATAGACATCTCAAACTCATTAGCCATCATATTTCTAAATTCTTCACAAAAATCTTGGTTAGTTGATCCAAAGATAATGTCATCCACATAAATTTGCAACACAAACAAGTCATTTCCAAGCTTCTTGGTGAAGAGAGTGGTGTCTGAAAGGATCAAGATGCCCAAGAGGGGGGGTGAATTGGGCTTTTCTAAAAATTAATTGCAAGAATTAAATCCTACAAGCCGGAATTCACCCCTAGTGCCTACTTGTGTTCCTAGTGAGTCTACCGACAAAAGTTTTGCACCCTAGTTTCCAATCCTAGTCTAGCATGGCAATTCTAGGAAAGTAAATCAAGCAATGAAAGTAAATACGAGAATGTAAATGCTTGAATGTAAAGGGCAAGGAACACGGCGATGTTTTTCCGAGGTATCGGAGAGTCGCCACTCCCCACTAGTCCTCGTTGGAGCACCCGCGCAAGGGTGTCGCTCCCCCTTGATCCGCGCAAGGATCAAGTGCTCTCTACGGGTTGATTCTTCGACACTCCGTCGCGGTGAATCACCCACAACCCCTCACAACATGAGTTGGGTCATCCACAAGCTCCGCCGGATGATCACCAAACTCCCAATCACCACCAAGCCGTCTAGGTGATGGCGATCACCAAGAGTAACAAGCTAGAACTCTCACTTGACCACAACGAGCCCAAATGAGGAGATGGATGCACACTTGCTACTCTCTAATCACTAGTGAGGAAAACTCAAACTTTGATTCTCAAATCTCTATCCTCACTAGAGCTCTTGCACTCCCTTGCACTCTAAAGGGTTTTCTCAGATGTTTGAATGAGCAAGAGACCTCTAAAAGAGGTGGAGGGGTTGTATTTATACACCCCTCAAAGAAAACGAACCGTTATGTTCTGACACGGGCTGACCGGACGCGCCGGTCGAACTGACTGGACGCGCCGGTCGCCCGTAACGGTCAAAACGCGAAATTGAACTGAACGACCGGACGCGCCGGTCAGGGGTGACCGGACGCGTCCGATCGTGCAAGGGAGCTTACTGTACTCGCACCGGACGCGAGGCCGCATCCGATGGTTGATGACCGGACGCGTCCAGTCCTCTCTGGACCTTACTAGACTGTGACCGGACGCGTCGATCACAGCCAGGTCACGTCCGACGGGTGTTCCCTCAAAGTGACACGTGTCAGCCACTGACCACCGCGTCCGGTCCTCGCGAGGACCGCGTCCGGTGGTCAGGGCCGAAACCCTAGCCGCGGTAACGTACTGACCGGACACGTCCGGTCAGTGGGAAACAGCCCGAAACTTTCCGAAACGCGTCGCAACTTCAACCAAGTTGCTTCCAACTGAACTTTGAGCTATTCTAGGGTTGCCTAGCGCCAAGTTTAACAAGTGTGCACCACACCTAAACATAGGACTCGCCTAGGTCAAGCTAGCCGTTCATGCCCCCCTTTATAGTACGGCCAAAAGAGAAAAGCGAAGATCCTAACGACTATTCCGAATGTGTCTCAACACCTCGACATCCGGAACTAACCGTCCTTAATCTTGACGTCACTCTTTTGAAAACCGAAATGATTTCCATCAAGGGACACGAATACCATGGTGCCCAAAGCAGTTATAGCCTCCATGACCTAACTTACCAACGTTTCTGCAAAACACACGTTAGTCATGGTAATAAAGCGTTGTCATCAATTGCCGAAACCAAACCTTGGGGCCTAGATGCTTTCAATCTCCCCCTTTTTGGTGATTGATGACAACACTAAAGTTCAAAAGATTAGAGTTGAGGTTTTCGAGCATGCTTGGTTCACATAAGCAAAAAGCAATAGGCACAAAGGGTTAGGAATTTCTTATGTGCCCCAAGCCAAAAGAGTGTACTTCATAAGATAAGACAAAAAGCGTTAGTACACATAAAGATATAGCTCATAAGAAATCAGAGTAAGGCACGGAAGCACAACCTTAGAGCTATAACTAAAACGGTGACATATTATTAAAACTGTGACGAGATAACACATTAAGACTCAAAGTTTACGACTCAACGACAATGTCACACGAATGCAATGCTGAAAAGTAAACATGATATGCATGAATGTAGCACACAAAGAACGAAAACCCTCTAACAAAACTCCCCCTGAAACTACTCTCTCTCCCCCTTTGGCATCAAGCGCCAAAAAAGCTAATCTAATCTGACGGGGGGACAGACGGAGTCGTGTCGGGTGCCGAGGTGCGCGGAGTAATCACGAAGTGAAGCGAATCGCCCTCGGAGTCTGAGCTATCTGGCTGACCCTCTGAAGAAGCACGTGGCTGTGGAGCGGTCTGGGTCTGAGCAGGAACAGGCACTGACTGAGTAGCAACAAGTGGATCTGTCTGAGTAACCTGAGCCTGAAGTGCGCCAGTAGCTGGGGGATCTGTCGAGGCAACTGAAGAAGGGATGGTCTCTGTAGTCCCGGTCCCTGTCACTGGAGGAACGGCTGCCTCGGGAGCTGACAACCCTGACGAAGTGTGAAACGTAGTAGTGTGCGAGGGTGTCGGCTGACCAGTCAACTCGCTGTAGGTGGCACTGAAATCACCAATAGGTGTGCCTGTCAGGAGGTGCGGGCGAGGCTGGTCTGACGGTGTAAACCCCGTATGTATAGGAGTGAAGCTCGAGGACTGAAAGGACTGGGGAACCTGCTGCTGTGGAGATGTGAACTGGAAGCTCGGCTGTCCCTGACTCGACGGACCACTGGAATGCAACGCCTGAGTCATGACAGATGCAGGCGGAGGAACCCCAACTGTGATAAGGTGGCGCAGGAGATCCATGTACTGTTGCTGACTCTGTCGCTGCATCTCAACCTGTTGCCTCTGGATCTCAAGCTGCTGTCTCTGAAACTCGTCCTGACGAGCCTGAATCTGTGCAAGTGCTGCAGCTGTATCCTGTGCCTGGCGCTGTATCTGCTGCTGCTGCTCCTGAGCCTGGGTCAACCTCTCAAGAATAGCCACCATGGCTGGGTCTGAGTGGGAGGCTGAGCCAGAGCCACCGGCCTCGTGGTCGTGAGACCGAGGAGACCGGTACCTGGGGATGGGCTGGTAGTCCTCATCTGTGCTGTCTGAAGTGACATCCTCAGGTATGTCAGCAGTCTGAGCCTCAAGGTCCGCGAGCTCTGCCTCAGCAAGCTCGTCAACTCTGGCGTCCTGCTCAGCTGCTGTCTCAGGAACATCTGGGCGCTCACGCTGTCCTGGCGCTGGGGCCTGATCTCTCGTAACAGAGGCCCAAAGCTGACGAATGTCATAGTCAGGGAAAGCAGTAGTAGTGTTTGCTATCTCCGCCCTGATCTCTGGTGGCATCTGGATAGAAGATCTGATGATAAAACAAATCCAGTGTGCATAGGGAAGCTGACGGTTACCCTTGAAGCCCTCAGCAATGGTGTCCTCCATCTCACTAAGGATAAGATCCCAGATGTCAAACTGTCTCTGCGAGAGGAGGTGGTGAACAACCCAAAGCTGCATCCTCGTCAGTCCCTCTCTGTAGCCAAGTCTAGGAAGTAGAGTGCGTCTGAGAATAGCATCCAAGACCCTGGCAAGTGATGTCAGGCTAGCAGGCGTACGACGTGACCCTTCGCCAAAAGGCTCGCGAAAGCAGGGTCGAACCAGGTCGGTAGGTGGCACTGAACCGTCGTGAGGGCGTCTGGGAGGAGGAGTCTGACCATAACACAGCTGATGGATCCTCGTGTCAGAAGCTGGTAGTCTGAGGATCTCTCGGGCTCTGGAGCTGTACAGTCTGTGATCGCGGCCTCTGAAAGCTAAGTGAATAAACTCATGGGCAGGATCAATCCACAGTGAAGCATAGAACTCTCTGACCCATGTGCTGCAGTAAGCACCTGTCCGTCCAAGAAGATCTGATAGGCCAGGCATATAGGACAGGTGCGGACGGAGCTGCTCTCCCACAACATTAACCAATGCCTCAAGTCGACATACCCTCTGAGGTCTGAAAGCAATGCCACTGTCAACTAGGGCCCTGTAGAAATCCTCCTGAAGTGGGGTATAGAAACCCTCTGAAGCTCTGGAATCTCTGACAGGTGGAAACCATCGGCTGACCTCCACGAACCTCAACCCCTGCACCTGACGTGCTGAAGCACCGCTCAGGTCAAAGTGCTCGACCGGGGGTGACCCTCTAGCTCTGGGAGGAGGACGTGCTCCACGACGCTAGCCCTCTGGCCTAGGTGTCACCTGTGTACGAGCACGTGTGGAGCGGCGACGTGGTGGAGACTGAGCTGGCTGCTCCTCTGTATCCTCAGTAGCCTGTGGAGCCTCGGTAGCCTGTGTAGCCTCTGTAGCCTCTGTCAGCTCTGTGGGTGGATCTACTGACATCTGCTCGGAAGGTCCAGTAGCCTCGGTACCCTCAGTGGCCTCAGTGCCGAGCTGTCGACCTTCAAGGTGAAAGCGACGCTCGCCTATGTGTATGCCACTGCGTCTACCACCTCTCTCTGCCTGCTCTGCAGCGTCTGCCACAGCCTGAGCAACCTCTGCCTCTGAAAGCGTCCTCCTCTTCTTCCTGGCTGCCATCTTGATGCGCTTACCACGCGCAATCTCATCACGGCGGGGAGGACTGTTGTCCCCGTCACCAGGAGCACCACCGGCGTTCTTGCAACGCACCATGCTGATCAACTGACTGAGAACCTCTGTGAGATGATGAACTGACACTCGAGAGGCTTGGCCTCAATCCGTATCCGCAGGCTTGGCCTCGGATTTAGCGAACAGATCTGACCCTGACACACCGACTGACTCGCTGCACGTATGGAATAGAAGGATATACTATAAGCACGTATATATCTAAAGATACGAAACCCTAGATAGCAAGCATGTGAGATACGAAGAGAAAACGTGACGCGAAGCTACCTCGGATCGACGAGACGACGGTGAGAGGAAGCGGTGACCTAGGTCGCGAGAATCCCCGAGATCGACGATCGAGCTCTGAAACGACCGAGCGAGATAATCAATGAATCATAACGGTCAAGGTTAGCCCTAACAAAGGAATAGACGTGACTTGAATTGAAGAATCGAGCGAGTCGTCACCTGAAAAAACTAGGGTTTCGAACAAACCCTAAGCTAGGGTTAGGGCAAACCCTAGATAGCTTGACCGCGATTTGGAAATCGAGAGCACGGGTGGCTAGGCACGGATGGAGGGGCTGTAGCTGCGGCTGGTGCGGCCCTCGGCGGTGGACGGCTCGCCGGCGGCGAGGTGGAGCGCGCGGGCGCGGCGGTGGTGGCGCGGGCAACACGGGCGCGGCTCGGGCGAGGTGGCATGCGGGGTCGTGCGCGGGCGCGAGCAAGAGGGCGAGCGAGCGAGGCAGGGGCGGCGCAGCTGCGGTGAGGGCTCGTCGGCGGCAAGCACGACGGCGAGGATGCGGCGATTCGGTGAGAAAAAACGAGCGGTGGCGGCGGATTCGATTGGATGAGGAAAAATAGATTGAAAACGAAAGGTTTTATGAGGGGCTCAGATCCGCTCGACGCGTGATGACCGGACGCGGTGGTCGTTATGACCGGACGCGGTGGTGCAGCGTCCGGTCACACTCCAGTAAGCTCCTGGAGTGACCGGACGCGTCCGGTGTGGACTGACCGGACGCGGTCAGAGTCCGGTCGCTGAGAGCTCGGGAATTCATCGCGGATGACCGGACGCGGTGGTGGTAGCCGGGACCGGACGCGGTGGTCAACACAGGCGCGTCCGGTGCAGCGTCCGGTCACTAGGTCTGGAGTTGGTCTTCTGGATGACCGGACGCGCTGGTGGACGCCGGGACCGGACGCGGTGGTGAAGCATCACTGCGTCCGGTGCAGCGTCCGGTCCAGCGTCCGGTCGCTGTTCTTCGCCGTTCTTCATTCCAAACTCCGACGCGACTTCTCCCAATCAAGTTCCAATTCAAAGAGACACAAATAAACACCAATTGGAACCTGATATGAGTGACCTCACTCAAACCCTCAAATTTTTCAAAATATTTTGCCTTAGGCTAGTATTATTTTTAGGAAAATAGGCAATAAACACCCGAGGAGCAACGTATGGCCATGCAATAGAGTTTTTGGACCTTTAGGAGCGTCAAAAAGCTCTCTCTATCCATGGACGAACACAGAGGTTGCTCAAAGCTAAACCGAAAAGAAACGACAAACAAACAACCATGCATATGCAATGCAATACAAGTAGTAAAGCTAGGTTGCTTGTCAAGTTTGATCCACGGTTAGGCTTCTTCACTCCTCCAAAGGAGGGTTATCGTAACCGTGTTAGCCAAGCCCTAAAATGCATTGCGATAAAATAAACGTGACATATAATACAATGCAATGCAAGGGACAATCACACGCTCATCTTTTAAAGTTACTTGAATCAAGCACATTAAGTTCACTTCTTAGCCTACAAAAGGTAGCCTCATCCAAAGGTTTAGTGAAGATATCCGCTAATTGATTTTCACTTCGTACACCTTCTAGTGATATATCATTTTTAGCAACGTGATCTCTTAGAAAGTGATGGCGGATATCAATGTGCTTGGTGCGAGAGTGTTGTACCGGATTGTTAACAATTTTAACGGCACTTTCATTGTCACATAAAAGTGGCACCTTTTCAAGAACAACTCCATAGTCTAGGAGGGTTTGTTTCATATATAAGATTTGTGCACAACAAGCCCCCGCGGCAATGTATTCCGCCTCGGCGGTGGATAAAGCCACACTATTTTGCTTTTTAGATGACCAAGATACTAAGGATCTCCCAAGCAAATGGCACCCTCCGGATGTGCTTTTTCTATCAATTTTGCAACCGGCATAATCCGAATCGGAATAGCCAACTAGTTGGAATCTAGCTCCTTTGGGATACCAAAGACCAATGCTTGGGGTGTGCTTAAGATATCTTAGGATTCTTTTTACGGCACTTAAGTGAGGTTCTTTAGGGCACGCTTGAAAGCGAGCACACATGCACACACTAAACATGATATCGGGCCTAGATGCGGTAAGGTACAACAAGCTGCCAATCATAGAACGGTAGAGAGTTTGATCAACCGGTTTACCTCCCTCATCTAGGTCGAGATGTCCATTTGATGGCATTGGGGTCTTGATTGGTTTGCATTCTTCCATCTTGAATCTTTTGAGAAGATCCTTGGTATACTTTTCTTGAGAGATGAAAATCCCTTCTCTCATTTGCTTGACTTGAAAACCAAGGAAGAATGTGAGCTCACCAATCATTGACATCTCGAACTCCTTCGACATCAATTCACCAAATTCCTTGCAATAATCTTCATTTGTTGACCCGAAGATGGTATCATCAACATACACTTGACAAATGAAGATCTCCCCATTAAACTTCTTGGTGAATAGTGTGGTGTCGACCTTCCCAATGGTGAAGCCCTTCTCAATGAGGAAGTCTCGGAGGCGCTCATACCACGCTCTAGGGGCTTGCTTGAGCCCATATAGCGCCTTGGACAACCTATAAACATGATTAGGATATCTAAGGTCTTCAAACCCAGGAGGTTGATTGACATAGACTAGTTCATTTATAAAGCCATTTAAGAATGCACTTTTCACATCTATTTGATATAGTTTCATATCATGATGTGATGCATATACAAGGAGGATACGAATGGCTTCAAGTCTTGCAATGGGTGCAAAGGTCTCTCCAAAATCAAGGCCTTCAACTTGAGGGAACCCCTTTGCAACTAGTCTTGCCTTGTTCCTCACTACTATGCCTTGGTCATCTTACTTGTTTCGGAACACCCACTTGGTTCCAATGACTCTTGCACCTTTAGGATGCTCTTCAAGTGTCCATACTTGATTGTGGGTGAAGTTGTTCAATTCTTCATGCATGGCATTCACCCAATCCGGATCTTGAAGAGCTTCTTCTACATTCTTAGGTTCAACACAAGAGACAAAAGAGTGATGTTCAACAAAAGAAGCAAGCTTTTGAGATCGAGTCATCACTCCCTTAGTAGGACTCCCTATGATGAGTTCTTGTGGATGTGCTTGAAGTAGAGGTGAATTTCTTCTATCAACCACTTGAGGAGGTGGAGGGGGAGCATCAACATCTTGAGCTTGTGCCTCGGCTTGTTCATGAGAGATATAGGTGTCTTCATTTTCAACTCTCTCATTCTTGTCATCATCTTGAGGCACACGTGATGAAGATGGTGGATCAATGATTTGCACATCGTCTTCATCATCTTTTGGCTTGATGTCTCCCACGGGCATATTCTTCATGGCCTCCCTCAAGGGTTCATCACCTACATCATCACAATTCTCAATTGCTCCTTGGGAGCCGTTAGATTCATCAAATTCCACATCATATGTTTCTTCAACCAAACCGGTGGTATGGTTAAATACTCTATATGCTTTGGACTTTGATGAGTAACCAACAAGAAAACCAATATCACAACGTCTTTGAAACTTCCCTAGGTGTTGACGCTTCTTGTAGATATAGCATTTGCAACCAAACACCCGGAAGAATGAGACGTCCGGCTTCTTCCCATTAAGCAACTCATAAGGGGTCTTGCCAAGAAACTTTTGGAGGAAGAGGCGATTTGAAGCATAGCATGCGGTGTTGATAGCCTCGGCCCAAAACTTTTCCGGAGTGTTGTACTCATCTAGCATTGTTCTTGCAAGGGTGATCAAAGTCCGGTTCTTTCTCTCAACTACACTATTTTGTTGAGGAGTGTAGGTTGAAGAGACCTCATGCTTGATTCCAATTTCATCACAATAAGCTTCAATGTTGGTGTTGTCAAACTCTTTGCCATTGTCACTTCTAATTTTCTTTATCTTGACTTCAAATTCATTTTGAGCTCTCTTTGCAAACTTCTTGAAGCAACTTGCCACTTCGGATTTGTCATGAAGGAAGAAGGTCCATGTATACCTTGAGTAGTCATCCACTATCACAAGACAATAGAGATTACCACCCAAGCTCTTGTAAGTTGTAGGCCCAAACAAATCCATGTGTAGAAGTTCTAGCACTCTTGAGGTTGACATGAAAGCCTTGGTTGGATGAGTGTTTGCAACTTGTTTGCCCGCTTGACATGCACTACAAGGTTTGTCCTTTTCAAACTTCACATCCTTCAATCCTCTTACTAGTTCTTTCATCAATAGCTTGTTGAGAGTGCTCATTCCAACATGTGCAAGTCTCCTATGCCAAAGCCAACCAAGTGAGGTCTTGGTGAACAAACATGTCATCAAATTTGCATCTTCAGAGGTGAAGTCAACAAGATAAAGATTGTTGTATCTAAAGCCTTTGAATATCACTTGCTTGTCATCTATCTTTGAAACTTCCACTTCATTTGGTGTGAACAAGCATTGGAAGCCAAGGTCACAAAGTTGCCCGACGGATAATAAGTTGAAACTCAATGAAGCAACATAGAGCACATTTGAGAGTGAGTGATCATTTGATATTGCAATCTTGCCTATACCCTTGACTTTGCTCTTTGAATTGTCCCCAAATGTGATCTTCTCTTGACATATCCCATTCTCTTCAATGGAGGTGAACATACGAGGATCACCGGTCATATGTTGAGTGCAACCACTATCAATAACCCAATGAGATCCACCGGTCTTGTAGTTCACCTACACACAAGAGATCAAGCTTTTTGTTTAGGGACCCAAACTTGAGAGGGGCCCTTGACTTTCTCAACTAGTGACTTGGCAACCCATATTTTCTTTGGCCTATTCTTGTTTGGGGGACCCAAGAACATGACTTTCATCTTTCCATTTGAATCTTTTCTTAGCATGTAATGAGCATTGAAGGCAAAGGGTCTAGCATGCTTGGGCAAGGGTTGTGGTGGTGGAGTTTTGCATTCATGAGCAAAGTGACCTTCTTGACCACACTCAACACATCTCTTTGGCTTGGGCTTTGACTTGCTTTGTTGTTGAGCTTTTGCCTTCTTTTCTTGATTTGCCAAGTACCCAATACCACTTCTATCCATCTTCATTACGGTGTTCATGAGGAGCTCACTTTGCAAATATTGGCCTCTTGTGAACTTGCTTAGACTGGTCTTGAGATGCTCTTTTTTTTTGCTTAAGCTTCTTGTTCTCTTCAATGAGTGACTCATTTGTTGTTTGTTTCTCAAGAGCCATCAAACCTTTAAGCTTCTTGTTCTCATTTGCAAGCTTCTCATTCTCACACTTGATCTTGGCATAATCATCATAGTTGTTTGACTCAACCACACTCTTGCCTTTGCTACTAGAACCTTGCTCAATGCTTTCAATGATCAAATCATCACATGATGTAGCTATATCACACTTAACAACATTGTTAGTAGCATCATGTGTCTCAAGAGCAAGTTCATTAGCAACCACAAGACTATCATAGTTAATTTTTAATGTGGTGTATTTGTCTTTCAAAGAGTTATGCCTAGTGATGAGCTCATCATGCTTCTTCTCAAGTTTATCATGTTGATCTTTAAGCTCTTTGTTTGAGGTTTTGAGCTCCTTGAGAGTGGAAGACATAACTTCATTTTGATCTCTAAGCTCACCACTAGTCTTTTGAGCATTTTCAAGCTTTGATGAGAGTGATTCATTTTCATTTTGAAGCTCATCATTTTCATTTCTTGTCCTTCTTATGATTTTAGTGTATTTGTTTAGCAATTTTACAAGTTCATCATAAGAAGGTGCGTCATATTCATCATCACTATCACTATCATCATCATCATCATCACTATCATGGTTTTGTACCTTTCGTTCACCCTTGGCCATAAGGCATAGGTGAGTAGTGGACGATGATGGTGAAGAAGGCGGTGAAGGTGGTGGTGAAGATGTCGGTGAAGATGATGGCCCCATCACAAAAGCGGCAACCTTCTCTTTCTCATCATTGCTCTCATCTTCGGAGGAATCACAAGATGATTCAATGTCGGTGAGCCAATCACCAACAATGTATGCCTTTCCTCCCTTCTTCTTCTTGTAGAACTCCTTCTTCTTGCCATCCTTCTTCTTGTATGGCTTGTTCTTCTTCTTCTCATCTTCTTCATCACTTGAATCATTTTTCTTTCCCTTGTTCTTGTTCTTGAACTTGTCTTTTGGTGGTCTAGGGCATTGATGAGCTAGGTGGCCAAGTTCACCACAATTGTAGCAATCCATCTCCGAGATGGGCTTTCTCTTGCTACTTGTGAAAAATTTCTTTTTCTTGCCATCGAACTTGATGCCACTCTTGTTAAGCTTCTTTAGCATCTTGGTGGTCTTTCTCACCATGAGTGCAAGTGATTCATCATCGACATCACTTTCACTTGAGCTTTCTTGCACTATCATGGCTTGGCCCTTCTTCTTCTTCTTGTCATAGCTAGCTTTGAAGGCCAAGTCTTTCTTCTTGGAAGATGATGAGCCCTCTTCCGGAGTGATGTGCATGTACATCTCATGAGCATTGATCTTCCCCAATACTTGTGTCGGTGTTGCGGTGGAGAGATCACTTTGATGAAGCACGGTGACAATGTGACCATACTTCTCAACGGGAAGAACACTCAAGATCCTCCTTGCAACATCCGATTGGCTCATTTGAGTGAGCCCAAGAGCATTGAGGTCCTCTACAAGAACATTCAAACGAGTGTACATGTCATTAGCACTTTCTTTGGGAAGCATCTCAAAAGAATTAATTTTCTTTAGAGCAATATGATAGCGTTCCTCACGCTCACTCTTAGTTCCCTCATGGAGAGCACAAAGATTTTCCCACAAATCATGAGCGTTCTTTGCATTACGCACACGATTGAAGATATCTTTGCCTAAGCCCCGGTAGAGTGCATTTTTGGCCTTTGCATTCCACTGGTCGTACTTCTCCTCGTCACCAATGGGGTTTGCGGGATCCTTGATAGCGGGAAGCCCTTGGGTTGCGGCTCTAAGGCACCCGACATCTATGGCTTCGAGATACGCCTCCATGCGGATTTTCCAATATGGAAAATCATCCCCCTCAAAGGTGGGAGGTGGTCCTTCCCCGTTAGACATCTTGCTCCAGGCGGTAAAGCCTAATTAGGAGCAACACGGCTCCGATACCAATTGAAAGGATCAAGATGCCCAAGAGGGGGGGTGAATTGGGCTTTTCTAAAAATTAATTGCAAGAATTAAATCCTACAAGCCGGAATTCACCCCTAGTGCCTACTTGTGTTCCTAGTGAGTCTACCGACAAAACTTTTGTACCCTAGTTTCCAATCCTAGTCTAGCATGGCAATTCTAGGAAAGTAAATCAAGTAATGAAAGTAAATACGAGAATGTAAATGCTTGAATGTAAAGGGCAAGGAACACGGCGATGTTTTTCCGAGGTATCGGAGAGTCGCCACTCCCCACTAGTCCTCGTTGGAGCACCCGCACAAGGGTGTCGCTCCCCCTTGATCCGTGCAAGGATCAAGTGCTCTCTACGGGTTGATTCTTCGACACTCCGTCGCGGTGAATCACCCACAACCGCTCACAACATGAGTTGGGTCATCCACAAGCTCCGCCGGATGATCACCAAACTCCCAATCACCACCAAGCCGTCTAGGTGATGGCGATCATCAAGAGTAACAAGCTAGAACTCTCACTTGACCACAACGAGCCCAAATGAGGAGATGGATGCACACTTGCTACTCTCTAATCACTAGTGAGGAAAACTCAAACTTTGATTCTCAAATCTCTATCCTCACTAGAGCTCTTGCACTCCCTTGCACTCTAAAGGGTTTTCTCAGATGTTTGAATGAGCAAGAGACCTCTAAAAGAGGTGGAGGGGTTGTATTTATACACCCCTCAAAGAAAACGAACCGTTATGTTCTGACACGGGCTGACCGGACGCGCCGGTCGAACTGACCGGACGCGCCGGTCGCCCGTAACGATCAAAACGCGAAATTGAACTGAACGACCGGACGCGCCGGTCAGGGGTGACCGGACGTGTCCGATCGTGCAAGGGAGCTTACTGTACTCGCACCGGACGCGAGGCCGCGTCCGATGGTTGATGACCGGACGCGTCCGGTCCTCTCTGGACCTTACTGGACTGTGACCGGACGCGCCGATCACAGCCAGGTCGCGTCCGACGGGTGTTCCCTCAAAGTGACACGTGTCAGCCACTGACCACCGCGTCCGGTCTTCGCGAGGACCGCGTCCGGTGGTCAGGGCCGAAACCCTAGCCGCGGTAACGTACTGACCGGACGCGTCCGGTGCTGCCGAAGACCGCGTCCGGTCAGTGGGAAACAGCCCGAAACTTTCCGAAACGCGTCGCAACTTCAACCAAGTTGCTTCCAACTGAACTTTGAGCTATTCTAGGGTTGCCTAGCGCCAAGTTTAACAAGTGTGCACCACACCTAAACATAGGACTCGCCTAGGTCAAGCTACCCGTTCATGCCCCCCTTTATAGTACGGCCAAAAGAGAAAAGCAAAGATCCTAACGACTATTCCGAATGTGTCTCAACACCTCGACATCCGGAACTAACCGTCCTTAATCTTGACATCACTCTTTTGAAAACCGAAACGATTTCCATCAAGGGACACGAATACCATGGTGCCCAAAGCAGTTATAGCCTCCATGACCAAACTTACCAACGTTTCTGCAAAACACACGTTAGTCATGGTAATAAAGCGTTGTCATCAATTGCCGAAACCAAACCTTGGGGCCTAGATGCTTTCAGTGTCAACCTTTCCCATCTTAAACCCTTTAGAGAGAAGAAATTCCCTTAATCTCTCATACCATGCTCTTGGTGCTTGCTTCAAACCATACAATGCCTTCTTTAGCTTGTAAACATGGTTGGGCTTCTTGTCATTTTCAAAACCGGGAGGTTGCTCAACATAAACTTCTTCATTGATGTAACCATTGAGAAATGCACTTTTGACATCCATTTGATAGAGCTTGATGTTGTGTGCACAAGCATATGCTAATAAGATTCTAATTGCCTCCAATCTTGCAACCGGTGCATATGTTTCTCCAAAGTCAAGACCCTCAACTTGAGTGTATCCTTGTGCTACCAATCTTGCTTTGTTCCTCACAACTACACCATCTTAATCTTGCTTGTTTCTAAAGACCCACTTAGTACCAATCACATTGTAGTTCTTCGGCCTTTCAACAAGTTCTCAAACTTGATTTCTAGTGAAGTTGTTTAGCTCTTCATGCATGGCATTTACCCAATCGGAATCCTTCAATGCATCTTCTATCTTCTTTGGTTCTTCAAGTGACACAAATGAGTAGTGCTCACAAAAGGATGCTAGCCTTGATCTAGTTTGAACACCACTTTGAATTCCACCAATGATTTGATCTAATGGATGATCTCTTGCAATACTAGTAGGTTGGAGTATTGGGAGTTGGTTGCTTCCACTTGTTTGACCTTGAACTTGAGCTTCATCATGAGTACCACTAGAGCTTGCTTGATTTGTATCAATTTGCACACTTTGGTTGATCACATGAGTATCATCATCATCATCAACTTGCATCGGCCTTATGTCACCAATATCCATGTTCTTCATTGCATTTGACAATTGATCTCCTCTCACATCATCAAGGTTTTGAGCTTCATTTTGAGACCCTTGGGTTTCATCAAACTCGACATCATGAACTTCTTCCAAGGTGCCATTTGTGAGATTCCAAACTCTATATGCTTTGCTTGTGGTAGAATAACCAAGTAAGAACCCTTCATCACATTTCTTTTCAAACTTGCTCAATCTAGTGCCTTTCTTGAGAATATAGCATTTGCAACCAAACACTCTAAAGTATGCAATGTTGGGCTTTCTTCCATTCAATAGCTCATATGGTGTCTTCCCAAGCTTCCCATGGCAATAAAGACGGTTGCTACAATAGCAAGCCGTGTTGATAGCTTCACTCCAAAATGAATGACTCACATTGTATTCACTAAGCATTGATCTAGCCATGTCAATCAAAGTTCTATTCTTTCTTTCAACTACACCATTGGATTGAGGAGTGTAGGTTGGAGAGAATTGATGTCCAATACCAAGATCATCACACAATTCCTCAATTCTTGTGTTCTTAAACTCACTACCATTGTCACTTCTAATCTTCTTGATGGTGATTTCAAACTCATTTTGCACTCTTTTGACAAAAAACTTGAATAGATCATAAACATCACTCTTGTCATAGAGAAAGAATACCCAAGTGTATCTAGTGTAGTCATCAACAATCACAAAACCATACTTATTGCCACCAATGCTAGTGTATGTTGTTGGCCCAAACAAGTCCATGTGCAATAGCTCAAATGCCTTTGATGTGCTCATTTCACTCTTACTAGGATGTGTATTTCCAACTTGTTTGTCGGCTTGACAAGCACTACATGGTTTGTCCTTTTCAAAAGTCACATCTTTCAAGCCTCTAACTAAGTCATGCCTCAAAAGTTTATTCAATTGTTTCATTCCAACATGACCAAGCCTTCTATGCCATAACCAACCCATACTAGATTTGCTGAGCAAGCATGATGTCAATTGTGTCTCACTATCATTGAAGTCAACCAAGTATAAGCTACCATGTCTAAATCCTTTGAATATCAAATTTGATCCATCAACACTTATGACTTCAACATCATCACTACCAAATATGCACTTAAAGCCAAGATCACAAAGTTGTGCTACCGACAAAAGATTGAAATCCAAGCTTTCAACTAGCAACACATTTGATATGCTCATGTCATTTGAGATAGCAATTTTACCAAGCCCCTTGACCTTGCCTTTCTTGTTGTTGCCAAACGTGATAGCATCAAAACCACCATTTTGACTTGTATCAATTGATTTGAACATACAAGAATCCCCGGTCATATGTTGAGTGCACCCACTATCAAGCACCCAATGCCTTCCTCCGGCTTTGTAATTGACCTACAAGATAAGATCAATTCTTTTTAGGTACCCAAACTTGGTTGGGTCCTCCAAGGTTAGTGACCAAGCTCTTTGGTACCCAAATGGCTTTCTTCTTTGAGCCCATCCATGGTGCACCAATGAACTTAGCATGAACACTATTTGTACCCTTGGTAAGTATATAGAAAGAATCAAACTTAATTGAGGATACATTAGCATTGGATTTCTTGTTCATGCAATGTTGCTCTATGTGACCAACTTGCTTGCAACTTTTACAATAGCTACCATTGTTCTTCACAAAACGAGTCTTGTGAGGAGCAAAAGCGGCCTTGCCTTTCTTGGGGTTATAGCCCAATCCCTCTTTGTAGAGAGAAGCTCTTTGGCTACCCAAGCACATAAGCAAGCGGTCCTCACCACCATAAGCCTTAGCTAAGGTGTGATTGAGCTCTTTTACCTCCTTCTTGAGATTTTTATTCTCAACTATAAGTGTGGAGTCACAAGTGAAACCATCACTACTAGATGAGGATGATGTAGATGAGCTACATGAAGGGTTAGTGGGAGCAACAACAATAGGCTTATGAAAAGGTTCGTCAACTATATCACATGATATGCCTATGTTGCAAGTTTTAGCTTTCTCAACATTAGTTGACATGTTTTCACATTTTTCAACTAGAGAGGAATGAGCTTCTTCAAGCTTAGTGTGAGACTTTTGAAGCTTCTTATGGTCTACCTTTAGACTCTCATAAGATGCTCTAAGCTCATCAAGTTCTTGCATAAGGTTTTTCTTTTCCTTAAGCAAGCCCTTGCACTCCTTTCTAGATTCTTTAAAATGTTGAGTGCAATCTTCTAGCATAGTGATTAGTTCATCTTTAGTGAATTCTTCTTCATCACTATCACTATCACTAACATTATCATGATCACTCTCATCGTCGGATGATACCTTAGCGGCCTTAGCCATGAAGCACGATGGAGTGTCGAAGAGGGAGACCTTCTCTTGGATAGCAATGCTAGCATGTCCCTTCTTCTTGCTCTTGTTGTCATCTTCATCATCACTTGAGGAATCATCACTATCCCATGTAGCAACATGAGAATCATTCTTCTTCTTATGAGAGCTCTCCTTCTTTTCTTGCTTCTTCTTTTGCTTCTTCCTTTCCTTCTTGATAGCATCTTCATCATCACTATCATAAGGACACTTTGCAATGAGATGGTCCTTGCTATGGCATCTAAAGCATCTCATGGTATGCTCATTCTTCTTGGATGAGTTCTTCCTCCTTCTTGCACGAAAGCCTTTCTTCTTCATGAACTTGCCAAATTACTTGACAAAGAGAGCCATCTTCTCATCAATGTCATCACTATCACAAGAGCTTGAGTCTTCATCACTTGATGATTCAATCTTGGATTTGCCCTTGGATGTGGTGGCTTTGAATGCCACACTCTTCTTCTTCTCATCATCCTTCTTCTCATTTTCCTTCTTCTTTTTCTTGACCAACTCATCCTTCTCATCATCTTCTCTATATGAATCATCGGTCATCACTTCTTGAAATATTTGTTGAGGAGTTGAATCCTTCAATGTAGTCCTCACTAGCACGGTGATCAATGTATCAAACCTCTTGGGCAAGCTTCTCAAGAACTTCATAGAGAATTGGTTGTCCTTGACTTCCTCACCAAGTGCCTTGAGCTCATTGACAATGACTTGCAATCTATGAAACATTTCTGGTACACTCTCATCTTCTTGCATCTTGAAGCTAGAAAATTTTTCTTGCAAGATATATGCTTTAGCGGTCTTTGTGCCTTCGGTGCCCTCAAATGTTTCTTCTAACTTAGCCCAAGCATCATGCGCAACTTCTATGTTCTTCACTTGCTCAAATGTCTTGTCATCTAATGCCTCATGAAGAGCACTAATGGCAATGTCATTGCATTGGAGCTTCTTCTCCTCCACCGGTGTAGGTGCTTCCGGATTAGCAACTTCAAATTTTGTTTCGGTGACCTTCCACACTTCTCTATTGATTGACTTGAGGTGTGCGGTCATCTTAACCTTCCAATATGCATAATTTGTCCCATCAAAGTGAGGTGCCTTCTTGGTGTTGTTGATGTGCAAACTTAATTGAGCCATTTCTTCTTCACCGTAGGTTGTTAAGCCTCAAATAAACGGTGCCTCGGCTCTGATACCACTTGTAAGGTCCAAATAGGCTAGAGGGGGGGGTGAATAGCCTAATTAAAACTTCTACAAGAATTACTTAACCACAAGTTAGTACAAAAGGTGGCGGAGCAAAATGCACTAGCTCTAACTAATTAAGCAAGCCACCTACACAAGTCTAGTACAAGGCTATCCACTAAACACAACAACAACAACAAGCTAGATACAAGATGTAATACGAGAGAAGAGCTTCGAGTGATTATACCGCCATGTAGAGATGAGAAGTTCCAATCAATCAATTACACAAGAGAAATCCTCGGGAAGAGAATGACACAAGAATTTATCCCGAGGTTCACTTGCTTCCCGGCAAGCTACTCCTCGTTGTGGCGATACACCCACTTGTCGGTTCGCGAGCTAATCGACTATCAAGAGTCGAGCCCTCGGCGGGCACCGCACAACCGCACACAAGATGGGGATCCTCCAAGCCACGAGCTCCACTAGAGTATCCAATTCGTGAACTTCCGCGGGGAAGGATCAAGAACCCCTTACAACACTTGGTGAGGGCTCCAACAATCTCCAATTGCGAGCTCAATCACCTCCGCTGCTCCAAGCCGTCTATCATGTCGGGAAACACGAAAGAGTAACAAGAAATCCATAGCAACTCGAAAATCAAGTGCCTCTAGAATGCAACTCTCAAGCAATGCACTTGAATCTCACTCAATCTCACTCAAGATGTGCAACTATGCAAAGAGATGAGTGGAGGGGTTGTTCTCTAGCTCAAAGGATGTTTCTAGGTCTCAAAATGTACAAGAGTTACCCTCAAACCCCGGACATCCTCTATTTATAACGAAGGGGTACGCAGCTAGCCGTTACCAGACGGCGCAGTTGAAATCGCGTTGACCGGACGCTCCGGTCAGGGTGACCGGACGCGTCCGGTCACTACACGACAGCCGTGAACAGTGTGCGTCAGAACTAGCCGTTGCCCTGACCGGACGCGCTCCTGCGAATGACCGGACGCGACAGTGCCAGCGTCGGGGTCGCGTTCCAGTAAGCTCCCGCTGCGACCGGACGCGTCCGGTCGCTCGTGACCGGATGCGCCGTGCGTCTGATCGTCACTTCCGCTGCGCTCTGCTTCTCTGGACACTTGACCGGACGCTCCGGTTCCATGAGGCACCGGACGCGCCGATCGCGCGCTTAACTTTTACGCTCAGTTGAACTGACCGGACGCGCTGGTCAGGCCAGACCCGCGTCCGGTCACAAACCCTAGCACCCGCGCCGCGATGAACTGACCGGACGCGTCCGGTCATACCGTGACCGCGTCCGGTGCAGCGTCCGGTCAACGCAGTGACCGCCGTTCGCCTCCGTTACTTTTCCGACTTCCGGCGCAGTGGAAAATAGGCATTTCATTTCCTCAAAAACGCCTGAATCCCGCGCTCGCACGCTCGGCGGGAGGGAGAGCTAACCCCAAACCCCATACTACCGTTCAAACACCACCGCCTTCGTAAATGTGCTAACACCACCAAGTGTACACCATCAATGTGCATGTGTGTTAGCATTTCACAAACATTTTTTTTAAGGCGTTAAGTTGGCTCTCAACTAGATCCTAATGCATATGCTCAAGACATTGATCTAGTGGCACTTGATTCCCGAGCTAACCGTGATTGCCCCTCTTGATAGTCGGCTATGTATCCTAAATCCGGTCAATCACTTCTCTACTCATCTTAGACCGGCAAAAGGAAAACCCTATGGTTATACCTTTGCCTTGCGCTCTTAGATCCTTCTCTTCCACTTGATCATCATGTCCATCATATTATGTGCGTCTCCATCATGATCTTGATCATCATTTCATGCACCAAATCATGTGGTCTTGTGGCCATCTCTCCATGCCATTTCCACCTCCATCACATGTTGCTTATGCCTAGCTTAATCACACTTGATACAATAGCATTAGCAACTTGGTGTCATTAATTACCAAAACCAAACTTGAGCTTTCAAAGGGGCTATTTATTGAGGTGCCAATGTGCAATGGCATTAAGCCTAGCCTAGTGCTTCTAGGAACCTGACCTGAAATAAAAAGTCTACGCGATGCATGTACAGACAGTAGGACAATGGGGCTTCCAAAACTTTTTGAAGCATCAACAATCAAAAGATTTGTCCAATCTAATACAAGGCTTGGAACACACCAGAAGAGAATACATGAAGCAAACATTACACATACGAGATTATGCAAAGTGATGAACACCATAAGTTTGACTGCAATCAAACCTTGAAGCACTGAAATTCATATGATAGAAGTTTGGAATAGACAGATGAACTATGGTTTGATTCTATTCCAAGCATGTCTTCATTCACCTCTTTTGTGACCTTTGGGATACTTTCCTGAAATTAACAATTTTGATCCATTAGAAATTTCAAACGATCAGGCTGAAATGACTGGAAATCTCTTCTATATTTTAGTCTGTTGTATGTCAAACAATCATAACATTAGGCTGTGGCTGTGCAACACAATGAGAAAAAAATGAAAATTTTTGGCTATTAAGCCACCTGTGGGAATCTTGACATTTTTCCATAAGCATAAGGCTTAAAAATATCCAACACTCAGGCATGCCGGTCTGCATTGGAAAAATTTATCGACATCTCATAAGCACTCCTTCAATTCATCCCCTCTGTTAAACACCGCTGTAGCACTGTCGTCCAATGTGCATGGCGTGTGCTACTACTTGCTCGGGTTCTATGCAGAGTGGTAATGGAACACCAGGACGCCAACAACATGACTAAAGTTCATGTTTTTTCTATAAAAAAAATCTGATTTCAAGTCCACAAGCAGTGTCTAGCTAAAGTCCAATCATTGTATGTTCCTAAGCACCTAAACCTCATCAACCTTATCTGCTACTGCATAGTAGATTCAGAAACAGGTAAGCACAGGTTGGTGCTTCACTAAATAAGTAAATATACTAGAAATGCAGGAGAAAAAAAGATATGAACTAAGTTGATAGCCAATGCAATATGAAACTAAGCGATTGAATATTCTAAAAATCTTTACTATTGTTGAAACCAGGATGGTTCTAGCATGTCAATATCAGACTCCTAATTAAGCAGGGGTCTAGCATGTCAATATCAAACCCTAAGCATTATTTGTCACTCAGAGAACTGATCCAAATTAAGTAAACAAGCAACTAACTCTCACAGCACAAAGGCACATGGTAACCTGCTGCTCTGACCCTATACATAACTCAAAACTATATTGGCTAGGGGATCAAAGAAAGTGTAGCAGTAGCATCTATTTTCAATTGTAATATAGAAAAATTGAGATAGCAGTAGAACCTATTTTCAGTTTTGCTTGAGAACAAGTAGCATCTGTTTTCAGTTTTGCTTGGGAACAAGTATCATCTGCATTCTAAATACATCTAAATTGCTCATGAAGCTAAGCAAATAATAAAGCAGCCGCTACTTAATCATGGTCCACTGAATGCTTATATAGGTTCAAAGAAGTCTCAGATTGAAAAGACAGTGTTCCACCAATGAAAAAAATCATCATATCCTTTGAGATTCAGATATCAGGTGAGCTATGAAATATACCTGAAACATAGCCTTGATAACCGAAGCAAAAGTAGTGGATGTGGTTCGCGTGATCACCACTAAGAGAAGATGTTCTTGACAAATTGATCAATCTGCAGTAAAAAAATTAGTAAATTCCATCTGTATCGAAACAATTCAGTGGTTGTTTGTTAGATGCAACTATCGAGGTATTTGTCGCATTCCTGAGCTCACTAATATAAGCTTGTTTTTATTCATTATGTTAGAGTCCATTGAGCAGTTTATAACTGCATTAGATTCATATGATTCTTGTAAATCCTAAAGTGGAAGGAGAATGTAGTCCTTAGTAATCCAACTATTAATTCTATGGTGTTATCACTTTCCACTTTGAAATGTTCAGAGGCACATCGCAACCATTAAACAAACCATTTGTATAGCACAAACAAAGGCTTGGAATGCAAGCAGACACTAAAACGATTCATCAATAGTCAGACTGGTAGCAGCAACCAATGACATAAAACAAACAGGTGGTGGCCATGTAACCAGAGGCTTACCTGCCTGGGTGTCAAGCCTCGATGAAGCGACGTCCTTCCGCATGGACGCAACACGATCAGGGCTGTCTCTGTTCGCCTTCGCGTTGTGCCGTCCTTTGATCAGGAGAGATTAGGATTGACTTCCTTCATCATTGACTGGAACAATGAGGAAACACAGACGATGGAGATCTAGAAGAATACTCACCGAACAACATCTGTAGCAGCCGCTACGGCTACGGCGGCGCCTCATGCTCCTGCGGATGCGGATTAGAGTGCACGACGCCAATGCTGACCAGAAGATGCGACCACAACGCCAGATGGACCTGATGATCTACGTGGGGCGGGGCAACGACATGACGGGGCAGTGTTAGGCCGTCTGCATTGGCAGGAGTGGGACGGTGGCAGGCGGCGGCTGGGGAGGGTCCGGGCACCGTCGAGAGCAGGAAGGGCGAAGCGAACCTGGCAGTGCCAACGCAGTCGATGACGGCGGTGCAAGACCCTTGCCCTATCCTCCGCTCTTCTGCAGCTCTCCTCCAGCAGCAGGTCCTTCACCGCGTCGTACTGCATAACTGGCTAAGTGATAGGCCTGGCGTGGTCGCTAGCCGGGGGAGGTGCAGGGGTACTCGCTGGAGGGGAGGTAGCGCCACCCTATAGGTGGGTCCTCCTGCAGCCTACTTGCCGGATCTAGCGAGGGCGAGCGCCTTCACCCCATGGGCCGCCTCCTCACTGGCTCCGCCGAGGGCAAGCGCTTGCTTTCTTGCCGGGCCGCCTCCTTGCGGGATCTGCTGAAGGCGAATGCCTGCTCCCATGAGGCAACGGAGCGATGATTGCCCATTCATGGAAGAGAATCGTGCGGCTCACGGTGCGTTGATTTGGGGGAGCGAGCGTGCGATTGCCGGAGGAGACAAGGGGAGGAGAGTGATTGGAGCCGGGTCCACCACGCGCGGACGGAAACGAGCGAAGCGCCGGGCAAGCGAAGCCGCGTGCGATTTTTTGCACGCCAGGTAAACGATTCCCTTGCAAATGTTTTAGTTGTAGAGATACTCAAAATCCATCAAAATCTGGAGTTGTATTATGTTTCATCTGAAAAAAATGCCTCTCATGTCTCCCGATCATTACAATATAAAATCATACAAGTAAATTGTCTCCCAGAAAGTTCCAACTCTCAAGCTAAAAATGTCGATGATTGCGTTAAACAAGAAAGGCTATAATTATAATTGGCATTATTCTTTTCATGTGAACCATATATGAATATGATATTAAAAGCACCATCTACTAAAAAAAAGATAAAATCGGTATGGTTTTCTTTAGTACAGAGTTGTACCAACTCCTTAAGAAATGACTCATTGAACTGTTGCTAACATACAGTACAAACATAAGCCCCCATTGATAACCATCCAGGGGCGAAGCTACGTTCACCTATCGGGGTCAGCCGAGCCCGACGATTTTGTCGTGCCCTCTGATACCCAGCGATTCTTGGCCACGTTGGACCCCGGCAAAAATTACGCGTGACCCCGGCAGATCAGCAGTCCGTCGCGGTATTGCCTCAGCCCATCCCTCCAGCGTTTGCAAGGAGCAAGAATAAGCCCAGTAGCACACCCAATGGCAGTTTTACGTGCACGCACGCACGAGGCCAACGAGGGCCGGCGGATGCAGAAAAATATCGGCCGGACGGGACTAACGAAAACGCAGTAGCAAGGGAGAGCTCTGAGGGGGCGGAACGGGTGCGCCCACTCCGGCGATCGTCGGCAACGAACCAGCGGGTCTCCGCCACGGCTCAGCGGGAGAATCGACTCGGGACTCGACGCTGCGTCGATTGACCGTAATATTTCCTTACCCCTCCTCCTCTGTTTCGAGTTCCCTTGGCTCTGTTGGTGAGAAGGTTCTAGAAGTAGTTCTCCTTCCTCAGCCCTTCTCTCTCCAGCGGTTCCCGAAGATTTCTCTGGTGTTTTGCGCTTTTACTAGGAGATTTTACTTGTGGTCTGACGCTGTGATCTGAGTTTTCCTACTGTTCCTGGAGGAATGGGGAATCGTAGGTTCACACTAGCAATCCCCCCCTTCGCGGTTTCGCCCCAAAGTCAGAAATCATCATTGAGTTCTAGCGGGCGGGGAACACGGCGTGAATACATGGTGAGCACTCCGTCTCTCTCATCCAGCATGGTCCGATCTGCACCTTTGGATTTGGCGATGGATTTGGAAGATTGGATGAATGCGGAGCATTTTCCACCTTTGAGTTCTCGTCGGAATATTACGAAGGTTGCTTTCGGGCTTCCTAAGCATTCACAACCTAGAGATGAAATTGTAGAAAAACGTTTGCAATTCCAACATCTTCCTCCGATTGCTTCTCTGGGTGCAAGCTCGGTTGTTGTGGGTAATTTGCCGCTCAATTTCTCATGGAGGTCTTCTGGTGATGATGTGAGCTGTAACCGAAATACAGATCAAATTATTGAGGATTTAAGACCTCCACGGAGCTCATTTGGTAAGGTTCAGTTGAATGGTCTGTCTGGTGTTGATCAGGAGAGATTGAGATTGAATCCGCCATTACCAGACCGTGGGCCTTTTCAGTCACGCGGGAGGAAGAAGACGAATGTTGAGAAAGGCAAACAGTTGGTTGGGCCGATTTGTGTTGGCCCATCTATTGAAGACCTTTTTTCTCACTCCTACTCTCCTCCACTCGTTCACACCAGACCACAATCCTCCACCTCTCGATGGGTCTGGGTCATCGCCGCTAGGGTTTGGGACCCGGAGGCGGAGCAATTTCCGGCGAGCGCAGTGGACATCAGAAGGTTCGGAGATCAAGCAAAGCATCTACGTCGAGTGCAGCCGTCCACCACCGACAGCAGGTCCTTTGTTGAGGTAACCAAGAAACAGATGGAGAAGAGGTCGTATCTAGGTCGTGATATCAGGGATTCGAGGGATAATTTCCAGCGCCGTGATAGTCGTGATGCTTATCAGCGAGATGGTAGGGGGCAACGTGATCTGCAAATCCAGGGAGATAGAGATCTGAGGCAGCCTCGCCAGCAATCTAGAGATCGTGAGCCGAGGGATTTTCAGGGTCGCAAGCGCGGAGGTGAACAGCAAAGCGAAAGAGACGTTCGACAGATGACTGAGGCTGATTTGTGCCACAAGATTGAAGATCGCCGCAAGAACTACAACCAGCAACAATCTTGGGAACAAAATCAAGGTCAGTACTCAGGTCCCCCATGAGATGTTTTAACTGTAATCAAGATGGGCACCATTGGTCGGTCTGTAGAAACCCTCCGTTCTGCTACAGTTGTAGAGATATTGGTCATAAATCAAATCAGTGCCCTATGAAATCCAGCAAAGGTTTACATCTATGTGGTTATGGCATGCCAGGTCAGCTCTTCTATTCTCTAAATTTACCAAAACCAAAAGCTGAACAAAAGCAAGGAGAGGATGAACCTATTAGAGCTATTGTCTCAGTTCTGGAAGGTAGAGGTATAAGGAACAGGATTACTACTGAACTCCAGTATCTGATGGACTCTCAGTGGAATTGGAATGTTAAGAGAATTTTAGACAGTGAATTTCTTGTTAACCAGCCATCTAAACTTGCCTTGAATGTGCTTACCAAGATGGGGAACATAAAGTTTATCACTTCTGATATCATTGCTGCTGTGGAGGAATCTAATATGGACCCAGAAGCCTTCCAGGTCCTTCAATCAGTGTGGGTGAGAGCTGTAGGCATACCAAAAATTGCCAGATCAGAGTATGCGGTGTTAGAGTTAGCTCATCTGGTTGGGGATCCTGAAGAAGTGCACCTGCCATCCCTACAATGGAAATCTGTCTGGGTCAAGGTGTCCTGTAAAAACCCAAATCAAATTGGAGGCACTTCTGAGGTGTTCATTAACAAACAGGGTAGGAAGATCTCTTGGTTTTTCTCAGACAAGCTTAAGCAGCATCCTCCTAACAAACCTGATGAGGATTTGGACCAAGATGATGATGAAGTGACAGATAAGGAGGACCCGGAATCCCAAGAAAGTCATGGTTGGCTTGAGTCAGGGAAAACCCCTCCAAAAGACCCACCCAAATCAAATGAAGCTGGCCCCTCTGATTACCAAGGAAAGAAGACAAGTAAGGGTAGTCCTGCTGTACTGGATGATGTGGTCAATATAGATTTAGAGATCTCTCTGACCAAGAATAGAGATATTCAACACTATGAAGCTATGTGTGTATCATCTGAGGTTATGAAGGTGTCTGAAGCTATACCCAATTCTCAGGGACAGACTGATTCCCTTAACTCAGACATCATGGATGCTGCTGTGTTTCAAACTATTCTGTCTAATGATAAAACCATCCATGGTTGTCAGAAAGTGATGGGCTTCGCAGACATTTTTTAGGAAATGAATGATATGGCAAGTAAGTTAAATTCTACTCAGCAAGTTGTTTCAGCTAAAGAGATAGTAAACCCACACCTTTCTGCCCCAATGAAGAATGCTTCTGGGTGGGTTGCTAGGAATCTGAGACCTGGAACCCCCAATGAATCCACCTCAGAGTTGGCCAACCTAAATCCTAGGACAATGAAGAATGATTCTGGGTTGGCTGCTGGGAATCTGAGCCCAGGTACCCCCAATGAATCCACCCCAGAGCTGGCCAGCCTCAATCCTGTGAGTTCTACTATTGTGGCAGGTATAGGTGATTTGGAGGTCTCTAAGGACACTGATAATTGGCAGACTGTAGTTCAGGCTATGGAAGAAAAGGTTGATCATCAGATATGTGTGACTGTGGAAGAAAAGGAGGACGATCCTGTCATCACCAAGAAGGCCAATGTTACTAATATCCCAAGCAAGACCAGACAAAGTGCAAGGATCCAAGATGCTAATGGTCATATTCTGAAGAAGGCCATCTCCCGGAAAGCTAATGCCAAAGGTATAACATTTCCTCCTATTCCTCCTCCCCCTAATCCCTCCTGTTCTTTGGATCTTCTGGCTAGAGTTTGTGGTTTCTCTCTTGGGTATGATGAATCAACCAGAATTGCAAACATTTCCTTGATTCAAGCTAAAGAGGATGCTTTGCTAGCCCTACAGAACACCAAGCAAAAGCTTTCTTCAATTCCTAAGAGCTCTGGTGAAAATGCACATGGAGATAGACTAGTTGATGAGAGTTCTTTGACACTACAGAATAATGATTTAGAGCTGGGTGAAAATGGAGCTAGTATGGGTTCTAATTTATCAATAATTGATCAAGGATGAAGATTCTATTTTGGAATATCAGGGGCCTGGGTAATGAAGGCAGAAGAAAACTTTTAGTAGAGTTAATTGATAAGCATTTGTTTGATTGTATTTGTCTTCAAGAAACAATTAAGAGTTCTTTCAGACAGCGAGAGCTAGAAAGGTTTGCTGGTCAGAAAGATATGTTTTGGTCTTGGTTACCTTGCTCTGGCCACTCTGGTGGTCTTCTGATGGGAGTAGATAAAGAGCTAGCTACTGTGTCTGAGGAAGTATTGGGTACTTTTTTTCAGAGCTGTAAGCTAACAATGAAGCTAGATGGTTTTGTATGGAAGTTGGTCAATGTTTATGGTCCTGCACATGATGATAGGAAGAGTGAGTTCTTAGTAGATATCCAAACCTTTGTACAGAGTTCTGAAATACCTATTTTGCTTGGTGGTGATTTTAATCTGGTGCGGAGGGTAGAGGAAAAATCGTCAGGAAATGTTGATATCCAGATGATGGATGCCTTCAATGAAATGATTAGCATGACTGAACTCAGAGAGTTACAAAGAACTGGAAGCAGATTTACTTGGTCGAATAAACAAACCCCTCCTATTTTGTGTGTTTTGGACAGGGTTCTGGTTTCTAATACCTGGGAAGACAAGTTTAATCTAACATCTGTACTTACTGCTCCCAGACTAGGGTCTGACCATAACCCCATCATTGTTGACACTGGAGGCAGTGCCCCGATTCAACGCCATTACTTTAGATTCAGTGCACATTGGTTAAACCAAGAGGGTTTTCAACAGTGGGTAAAAGACAAATGGCCTGCTAGATACAAGTATGATATCTTGGATCACTGGCATGTTATCTCAAACAAACTTAGAAAAGCTATGAAGGGATGGGGTCAAAACCTGGATAGTTATCAGAGAAGAACTAAGCAAGAGTTAATGTCCATGATTAGTATGTTGGATGAGTGGAGTGGTAATAGAGATCTTTCACAAAGTGAATGGGAAGAGAGGTATTCTTTAGACAAAGCCCTTCAACAAATTTTGACAGATGAGGAAATACAATGGCAGAGAAGAGGTGGTGAGAAGTGGTTGCTACAGGGTGATTCCAACTCCAATTATTTCCATAAGTGTGCTAATGGAAGAAAAAGGAAGATGCAGGTTACTATGCTGAAGATTGATGGACGAGAAGAGGTAGATCAACATTGTTTGAAGGATCACATAACTAATTACTATAAGCAGCTGTTTGGAAAAGCAGAAGTGGCAGACATGCAATTGGACCCTGACTTATGGCCTGTCAACCAGCAGGTTCAACAAGCTGATAATGTGGCTTTAACTAGACCCTTCTCTCTAGAGGAGTTAGATATAACAATCAAACAGATGAAGAACAACACCGCTCCTGGCCCTGATGGGTTCTCAGTGGAATTTATAAAGCTTTTTGGCTTTTAGTCAGAGAGGATGTCAAAGAAATGATGGATAACTTGTTTAAAGGACAATTAGAGCTCTGGAGGCTTAATTATGGGGTTATCATCCTTATTCCCAAAGTCAAACCAGCTGTCAATGTTAAACAATTCAGACCCATATGCCTTCTTAATGTCATCTACAAGATAATCACAAAGTCACTCACGATCAGATTAACCTTGGTGATTGATAAAGTTATTAGCCCCTATCAGACAGCTTTTATTCCTGGTAGGAACATCCTAGAAGGGGTTGTTATTCTACAAGAGATATTGCATGAGTTGAAGGTTACCAAGAAATCTGGAGTTATTCTGAAGTTGGATTTTGAAAAAGCCTATGACAAGATAGACTGGGATTTTTTGGAAGAGGTGCTTCACAGGAAAGGTTTTTCTAATTCTTGGATACAATGGATTAGTAAGGTGGATAGAGGTGGCAGGGTATGTATAGACTTCAATGGTGAGAGAGGTAAATTTTTTAGAAGTTTCAAAGGTCTGAGGCAGGGTGACCCCTTGTCTCCTCTGCTGTTTAATTTGGTGGCTGATGCCCTTTCAGCCATGTTGTCTAGAGCTAGCAGTGCTGGTTTGATTCAGGGCCTAGTCCCTCATTTGATTGATGGAGGTATCACCCACTTGCAGTATGCTGATGATACTGTGCTTCTGTTGCAGTTCTCTGTTGAAAATCTAACAAATGTCAGAATGATCTTGTCTTGTTATGAAGCTATATGTCTGGTTTGAAAATTAACTTTGAGAAGAGTGAAGTTTTTACAATTGGTCTGTCAGGAGATGAGCAGCAGCAGGCAGCCACCATCTTGGGTTGTAAGATTGGGACATTTCCCATGAAATATCTTGGCATGCCGGTGAGCTACAGTAAAATCACTAAAACCCAATTGAGATATGTGAGTGATAAAGCTGAAAAAAGATTGAGTACTTGGCAGTGTGATTATCTATCTTCTGGAGGAAAATCTACACTAATTGAATCTTGTTTGTCTAGCATTCCTATGTACACAATGGGTGTTTACGAGCTCTATGAAGGAAATTACCAATTACTTGATTCTATTAGATCTCGATTTTATTGGCAAGGCACAGGAAAGAAGAGAAAATACCATATGGTTAAATGGGAAGCTCTTAGTAGACCAAAAGAGTTTGGAGGTCTGGGTTTCTTAGATGTTAGAGTGATGAACAAATGTTTGCTTGCAAAATGGATTGACAAGTTAGAAAAAGGAAATGATAGCTTATGTTGTTCTTTGCTAAGGAAGAAATATTTGGGACAGAGAAGTATTTTCCAGATAAATAACAGAAAAGACTCTCAATTTTGGAGATCCTTGTTGGATATGAGATTTTGATACCAAAAAGGTAGGAAAATGGAGGTCAGAGCTGGTCATCAGACAAGACTATGGCATGACTGTTGGTTGGGAGACTGCCCATTGAAAGTCAGATTTCATAAGCTATACCAGATTGCAGCTGATCAGGAATTAGAGGTTGCAAAAGCATTTGTTCAAGGGCAATGTCCATTCCATTCAGAAGACAATTGAATGATAATTTAAGGATGGATTGGCATGAACTACTAGGCATGTTAAATGAGGTTCAACTATCTGAAGGAACTGATACAGTTCGCTGGATACTGGAAAAGTCAGGCAGATATACTACGAGTTCCTTGTACAAAGTACTGACATATGGAGGGGTTACTGATACTAGAGCTATGTTGATCTGGAAAAGTCCCATCCCTCTGAAGGTGAAGATTTTTATTTGGATGGCGGTCCATGACAGAATACAGTGTGGAGTTCAGTTAAAAAAAAGAAGTGGTCAGGCTCTGAGAAGTGCCTTGTGTGTGACAATCATGAAACTTCTGATCATATACTCTTTCAATGCCCCCTTGCTATTTTTCTGTGGTCCTTCTTGAGAGACTGCCTGGGGTGGCCTGTGTCACCAACCAGCTGTTCATCGATGTTCTTAGAGATTGTGGAAAGATGTCGAGGTAAGAAGCAGATGACAACCTTGTTTCTATGTGCAGGAGCGCTATGGTCCATTTGGAAGACTTGCAATGATGTGGTGTTTAACAAGAAGATTATGTCATCACCGGTGGCTTTGATTTACAAGATGCTGATGTTGTCCAAGACTTGGCGTCCTTTACTCAAACCGAAGCTGGTACCAATGGCGGATGAAATGATGCTTAAGGTCTCAACTAATGCCGCTACTGTGATGTGATTTTATTTTGGGGTCCTGAGTAGCCTTTAGTTGCTCTGAGTTAGACTTGTTTTGAGTTAGGAGGTTACTGTCGTGAGCTTTCTGGTGGAGTTGTTTCCGTAGTCGAACTGATGTGTTTAAAACTGTCTGCACTTCGTTGTAAAGCTGGTGTCCCCAGCGTCGGATCAAAGGTTTTCGTTACGCTTTCTAATAAAGTTGGGTGAATGCCTTTGGTCTAAAGCACAGCCAATGGCCCAGCCCCAGCTCTCCTTTCATGGAACGTCTCAATGAATCAACGTGATGAACTGATGATTAAGTGAATGATGCTAGCAGATATACTACAGCAACCCAGAAGGCCAAACATCGCCTCCGGCCTCCGCTACAGCCTAACCCTAGTCACCGACTCACCGTTTCATCCGATCTTCATTGTTTTCACATCGCAATCCATAAGTCCTTCTGACGGCACCGGCGCCGGCGCTAGCGGCTGCTCCTTCGTGTTCATTCTGGACCGCGAGTCTCAAAGACGCAAATCTCAGCGACGACTTTGCCGGTGGCCGGTGGCCGCTGCGATAAGCTCTCCCTGCCCATCTGCTGTCCATGTACCCCAAATATCCAATTCTGCAATCGGTAATCAACAATCAAGTCTGATGTGTGAGGTCTTAAGTTTTTTTTTGTTTTTTTTCAGCAATACAATTGGAACATAGAAAGCGGATACAACGTTTACGCTTCATTGTTCCAGCAAACAACTTATTTTGTTGCAATATACAATTTTTATTTTATCAATTTGATGTTATGTGTGGTATTTTATAATTATATATTATGCCAACCTATAAGTTAGTCCGGTGACGGTAATAACCGACCCCGGCAACCATTTATCCTGGCTTCGCCACTGTAACCATCCTATTTATTCATCAACTTAAATTTTATAAAAATCCCCTTCTTCAATTTATGCAATATCAAAGTTTAAGAAACTACCCCTGCCAGCATACCACCAGACCGGCCTCGAGATCTATAATAATGCCACAAAAAATTATAAAGGTTTTTCAAGATATTTGGAGTGCAATCCCTCCAGCCCATTTCCGATAAGGCTACAAAACTGAAACTCATGTAGGCTGTTTAGGAAAGTGGCTAAAACTGATTTAAGCGCATCTTAAAATTTGCACAAGTTGTACAGCAAAATGGCATGAATGAATTGCCGTAAAAAAATGGCATGAATGAATATAACAATAAAGCAATATTCGCCAGATATTGTTTGCACTCAACTTTAGGCCTGGCAAACTTCAACGAGCAACCACAGTCGTAAAAAAAATAAAACGAGCAACCACAGTAGTGGACATTGCTGACCAAATTATTCTGGCAGTATTGCATTGCATATATGATTGGACGTGGCAAGCGCCCGGACATCCAGACACTAGCTCCGTCTGGACGCGCGTGTGTGCCTGCTTGCTCCACCTATACATGCTGCTGCTGCATGCCCCCCACCTATTGCAAGCGTACGCATGCGTTTGATGCTGCCGCGCGTCTACGATGTTGCTACTGCATGCCCCGCGTGCTGCACGCCTATGCATGCTACTGCTGGGCTGCACGAGCCCGCATGCGCCTGCTGCCGTGTGCCTAGGTATGCCTGCTTGCTAATGAAAACACTTCCAACATGAAACACTCCGCAATATACGTCTGAAACAGGTGAAACATTTAGAACATACACTTGCACACAAATGTGCATAGCTACTGCAACATATGCAACATCTAGATAAAACACTTGCAACATATTTCTGAAACAGCTGAAACATTTGGAACATACACTTGCAACCTACGTGTATAGCCACTGCAACATATACGACATTCAAAGAAAACACTCGCAACATACGTTTGAAACAGTTAAAACATTTGAAACATACACTTGCATGTGTATAACCATTGCAATATATGCAACACCAGATCTACTTTTGGAACATCCAGATAAAACACATGCAGCATACATCTGAAACACATGAAACTTGTTGTAAACATGTGACTTACTGCTGTCCAATGAAGGTTGTTGACGCGATGCGGGAGAGCGCAGAGGGAGGGGCGGGCGGCGTGGGACACGAGGCACAAACAGGAACACGAGCGTGAGGAGCAAACGACACGCGACGTGAGGCGGGTCTCACTCAAGGTGCGAGGAGCAGTGGCACGCGATGCGAGGCAGGTCTGGCGTGAGAAGCAACGGCGTGCACGCTAGACGGGTCCGTACTGTCCGGAAGCATAGACACCCTGAGAGTATCATTATCGTACATGATTTGATCCACCGATACAGTACAGCTACATAAAAGCTACAAGGCACCGTCTCACAAAGAAAAAGGATCTAAAGATAGCATTAATTCATCCAAACATCCATTTGCCTTTGACTGTTAACACTTAACACTCATACACTGTTCTCACAGCTCGTGATGCTTTCACAAGACCCAGAATAGACCAAGCATGACAAGCCCTGAAGCCCCATCGGGCAAAAAAAAAACGTTGTCACCTTTATTCAGGTAAGGAAACACGCCCATGTTTTCTCAATTTCCACCACCTCCTCATCTCAGCAGCAGGAGCAGGAGAAACCTAAAAAAAACACTACAAAGTGACATTCAAGGTTCAAGCAGTTCTCTATGAGCTTGGGAACAAGAACAACAAGGCTCAGAGTTAGATGCAAGACCACGTGGACCCTTCAGCGCTCCTCTTTCTTCTTGACGGTCTCGTCCTGGGGCAGCGAAACAAACTGCACAATGTTTTGGACGACAGAGGCTTCGACCCTGAACCTCGAGGCGATGTCGTCCACACTCATCGGACCCTGGTGGTTAGTGGACTTTCCTTGGTACAGTTGGATTATCTCCTGGATGTGCTGGACGTTCAGGGCACCTGATGGTAGCTGCCTGCTCCCACTTTGCCCAGGTTCAGCCTTTGATGTTCTGACCTTTGGGAGCGGTCTGTTGTACCGCTGTACAACAGAAGCCTGCCACATTGGATCCGTGTTAGTTTCATTTGCAGTGGGCACTCTGTGTAAGTGGATAGCCAAAGACAATACTACTTTTTTTTTCATACAAGTATGGTGTTGTTCAATTCAAAGTGTGTAGGCCAAGGCAATATATTGCCATGGAGGATGGTGACCAGCCTATTCGCTTGGCTGAAAATAAGCGGCTGAAAGTACTGTTGGCTGATTTGTTGTGAGAGAAAAACACTGCTGGCTGGCTAAAAATAAGCGGCTGAGAGCTCAAGCGAACAGGCTTTGAATGATTCAGACCTATAATGTGGGAAGCATTCCTTAGTTCTAGTGGACTTACTTCACCCATTTCTGGTTTTCCTCCAGGCTTAGTAGTGATTCTCCCAACCATGTGTTTGAGCATCTCGTCATAACTTGGATCACGTTCCTCAAGTACACCATGGACGTTTTTCGTTGGCGTCGTGACATCTGCATTATACTTCTAAAAATTACAGGCTGGTGAACAAAAAAATTGACCACAGCTTCTGACTTCTGAAACCAGTAAACATGCTAAAGTTTGCAGTTAACTAACATGGTGTCATGCTATATACAAAGACACTCTAGATCCTAGATTCCTAGACAAGCAAAGAATTTGCATTTAGAACATACTGAAAAACAATTTTTGGCATATTGGCATACAAGCATTGAGCTACTAAAAGAAGAATTATCCAAAGAAGACACAATCAGGATTAGGCCCTGTTTGTTTCCGCTTATAATCGGATTCTCAGTGAAAAAATGAGAATCCTAACCAAACGCTTCGATTATTTCTGATTCTGCTGACCGCTGCTTAAGAACTTTGAATTAGCAAAACGAGAATAGAGAATAAAAAATATCCCTGCAGTATGGAGAGATTATAATCAAGTCTGCTATAGGCAGAAACAAAAAGGTCCCTAAAATCCATACCCACCCACACAAATGCTTAGCACTGTTGATTTTGGTCCTGAAAATCCAATTAGTTTTTTTTTCAAAGCATCAACACCCAAAAACACAAATGTCATGCAACATAAGAAGCAGACCAAACACCATCTCAAATCTCAAAGTTCATGTTCTTACTACTAGCGAGTTTGGCATCAGTGGACATGTCCATGAACATTAAAGGTGTTTAATGCCTGCGAATCGGTAAGTGTGGTTATTGCCTACTATGAACTCCTTAGTGTTCTTCCTTTCTATGATGTCACATCGATGCCAGTATCCATACCTAGCAGAATTGAGCTCTGAACCGAATGAAATAATGTCAAAATTCATATTGTAGGGTACAGCACGCATCACTGTCATGTTGGGGAGGACAGGCTTGCCTTTATTGTAGGTGTGGATATTAAACCTTGTAATATATGGTGTATATATGGGGCTCACACCCAGAAAACCAAATAAGAAAGGACTTATAATTGTGGGGCTTTAAGTACCAGAGTTTGGAATCAGTAGATCCAAGGTTTTGAAATGAATTACAGTTCATAGAGAGGAGCAATGTCCTTTACATCGAATGTACTATTTGTGGGAAGTGCTCATATATCCCAATGGAGATTTCATATGTAGGATACGCTACCTCATTAAATAATTACAATTTGAAAGGTTTTAGAGCATTTCCATGTAGTACAATTACTGAATTGAACCCAATGTTGTAAAACTGATGTAGATCATGATCCACAAAGAGGTGCTGAGCCCCTTGCAGATAAATGTTTTACTAATTTAGAAGCTGATTATTGCTATCGTAGAAGTTGGGTGAAGAGTGAGTGCTGAACAACAAAAGCCATCAAGCAGAACAAATTGTCAAAATCTTGGATCAATAAACAGCTGCATCGAATTCTGATGAAACACTGACTCTATGCAAAAGTTCAATTTGGTACCTGTAACCAGTAGGAATCCACTATAGTAAAATCAAGGATTCAGGGTTAAATGAGGCATGATAGGAACAGTAAAGTGGTCATACTACATACATTTCTACTGAACAGCGTTGGCATACATTGCAGTATTCCACCCATCTGATTAAATAACTTAGCACAAGAAAACACAAGAGGGCCCAGAATCAAGAGCTAGCCTTTAAGTCCTAACCAATCCCAGTTATCAAGCATCCTACTTTCGGTCCTCAGTCTTTTGGTAGAACTTAATCCACAACCGCGTCACCCTATGAAGACTTACTAGGCTACGGAAATGCAAGCATCAGCGCAGCGGACTAACCAGCGGTCTCCAGTAGCAAGGGCGATGCACAGCCACGCGATTTGGCAACATAGCCAAGCGAGCAAGCTAAATCCTAGAGTGGAGAATCCAGGAGAAGCAGCAGCCGGCCCTACCGTCACCGGAGGGCGCGTCGAGCCGGTCCTGCGTCGCGCCGCCAGCGGCCGCCGCGGACGCCCGGGGCGGAGGCGGGGGAGGGTGGGGTTGCCTCGCGGGCGGCGATGGCGAGTGCGCGGAAGGGGGCCTCACGCGGCCCGAGGCGCGGCGCAGAGCCTGTCCCATGGACCTCCGGGCCTCAGGCCACCGGCGGCGGCGAGCAGGAGGTGGCCGCTGAGCGTGCGAGCCTTGGTCGGCGGTTTTGGGCGCGACGTGTTGGGTTTTCGGTCCGTTTGGGGCGTAGGCTAGGGGAAGTCATTTCCGTGCTCCATTTCTTCGAAAATTGAGGTCATTTTATTTTAACCGTCTTTTAAGTAATAATAATAACAATTTAAAAAATAACCCGAACCAGACTTTTTAAAACTTTTAACTTTTGCCTCACAACGGGCAACGGGCTTTGTTTGCTTTGGGGAATGAAAAACCTGTCCGGTTCAGGCCGGCCAGCCTCCGATAAGAGAAGTGATTTAACATCAATGATACACATGAGAATTATGTTTTTTAAATGACAGATAAGAGATTTAGTTAATCTAATAATAATGATCATGCCTAGGTACTAGACAAGGTTGACTCCCAGGCTTTCTGAGAGTAGATCGAGTCATGGTTTGCTACATTTTCAGAGGTTGCTAAGAATGTTTAAGTACTTCTAAGATACATTAGGTTAATATAGCATAGTGAAACTTGAGCAAGCGAGCTCGTGCTTGGTTGGCTAGCTCGTGTTATTGTTGAGCTAGCAACCACGGTTCGAATCCCTGTGTGCACAGAATTAAGTCATCTTATGGCCGGGGTTTCGACCCTATTAAATTTTTTTATATAGCATAGTGAAACTCTAGGTCCATCCACCAAGGTTTGAATTTGAGGGCATATTTGGAACGCAGGAATTTTACAGGAATCATACATAAATTTTACATAAGTTAGTTCAATTTCACAGGAAAAACACTAGAATAAGAGAATTTTCCGTGAATGGGTTCTTCTAGAGTTTAGGTTAGGTCTAAGGTCACGATTGGCTTATCCACATATCTTGTTGAACATAAAAAATGTCGTAACTTGATGCAGAGTGTTGTTGTTGAAGATTTTCCTTGATCTTTTCCTTCTTTGTCCAATAACTAGAGAAATGGAGCTTTGGGAAACCTTTCCCTAGCCAAGATAATGAGAAAGACGTTGCTCATGTGATTCTTCTTTTCTACTTCTTCCCTTCTATTGCCTTTCTTCTTTCCTGATCCAAGTGGCCAAGCTGGCCATGGTGTGTTGACGATTCAAGCAAGCTGGAAACCCCTTATAGGAGACGCTCTGAAAAGTATATGTTAATAGAGAGTCCATAGTTCAAACTGATGTTTAAAAGGTTTCGATTTTTTCAATTATTTACACATAAAAATATGGAATCAATTAGCTCATTGTTCTCCTATGATATGAATTCCCGGAGCTGGGACACGCGGTGAGAACCCCAGTTTTACTTAAAAAAATATCATAGCGGTAGGCCCACCAAAAATAATGACCTACTTGATTTAGATCGTAACATAGTGTTCTAAATATTGTTATACTAGCTTTTTCGAGCCTACTGCTATGATATTACCAATTGTCCTGATATTATAAGATGTTCCAAATTATATATACTCTTCCGCTTCAAATTATAATACATTTTAGTTTTTCTACATACAATACATTTATCATATCTCTAGGCAGAGTACGTATCTAAATGTCGTATTTAAAAAAGTCAAAAACGTCTTATAATTTAGGATGTAGTATGCAGTTTGAAATATATACTGTGCCAAGTTTTAGTATAATAATAAATCTCATTTATCTTAGGCCGTGTTCAGTTCCTTCAAAATTTCAAAAAATTTACAAGATTTTTCGTCATATCGAATCTTTAGACGCAGGCATAGAGCATTAAATATAGGTAAAAAAATAACTAATTACACCGTTTGGTTGTAAATCACGAGACGAATCTTTAGAACCTAATTAGTCAATAATTGGACACTAATTGTTAAATACAAACGAAAAGAGTTAATGTACTTCCAAAAATTTTACAGAGCAACTAAACACACCCTTATTAGGAAAAAAAGAGAAGGTGCCATTACATCAATCAATTTTGAAAAGAAACAGGAACCTGGGCCGCCACGTCATCTCGCTGAGCAAATCCAGCATCCTTCCGTGCCCCAGACTCGACGCGTCTCCACCGAGCCAAGCCAGCCTGCCCCCTCTCGCCTCCGCCGCATCCGAGCCGACCCAACCCCGCTCCGATCTCCTCCGCCGCGGCGGCGGCGGCGACTCCCCATCCCGCGAGCGCCCCTTCACCGCTGCAGTTGTTACGCCACCCGAGGGGTTCCTTCGTCCCTTCCGTTCCTCGTCGCTCTTCCCATCCCCGCAGGGTCCCACCTCGGCGGAAGGCGCGATCCATGGACCGGTCGATCAACTTCCGCGGCATCGCCGGGAGCGCCGGCAACATCATGCAGGTTCGCGCGCCCGACTCCCTCGCGCTCCTTATCCGAACCCCGCCCAGGGGGAACGACCGCCCCCCGCTGCGGCGCGGTCGCGGGGGCGAGTTGCTACCATGATGGGCATCACCAATTTTGAGTTCTGGGTGTTATGTCGTAGTGGAAATCAAGCTCGACATGCTAGTGGTTGGTCAAGTCGGTCTGATGCTTACTCACCTCCCGTTTGTGTTGTTGTGTGTCTTCGTAGGGAATGGGGAAATTCGTTTTCGGCAACGAGGGGATCGAGTCAAAGGAAGATAGGTAGGCTCAGCTGCAAATCTCATGTTTGGTTTTTACTTCACTCGCAGACTCGCTGCAATGCTGTCTGCTCTTACCAAGCAAAAGTAGCAATTGATTTATGTACATCACCTATATCAGTTAATCCTACCATTGTGCCCCTTGGATGCAGCTACGTCGAGAGATATCTTGACCGGATAAGCAATGGCACGATACCTGATGACCGGAGATCTGCCATGACCGAGCTGCAGTCTCTCGTGGCAGAAAGCCGCTCGGCACAGATGTCGTTTGGAGCGATGGGTATCTCCTTTCTCCCTGTGTCCTGATATTTGTTCTCTAGCTGCTCCGGCGAGACTGGTGCATATTTACATTTGTTTCCTTTCTAATTTGCAAAAATAGGTTTTCCTATCCTCCTCAATATTTTGAAAGAAGACCGCGAGGATGTAGAGCTTGTGAGAGGTGCCCTGGAGACCTTTGTGAGCGCATTGACTCCTATTGAAACGTCACAAGGGCCAAAGACTGAGGTTCAACCTGCGTCGGTGAACTCTGATCTGTTGTCTCGAGAAACGGAGAATATTTCTCTTCTTCTGAGCTTATTGGTGAGTGCACATATTTTGCCTTAACAGCATGTAACTTGCATCGCCTGCTTCATGTGTCTGAGTCCTGGCTTATCGCTTCTGTTTGGTTTGAAGTCAGAGGAAGACTTTTATGTGAGATACTACACAATCCAGCTTCTAACAGCTCTACTTACAAACTCGCTGAAAAGGTGCCCAGTAAGTCATTTTTGTGTCCTGTTGAGATGCCATGGCTACATTAGAATCCCATGTAAGTGCCTTTTATTTTGTTTTTCAGGTTACAGGAAGCAATTCTATTGATTCCTCGTGGTATAACAGTTCTAATGGACATGCTTATGGATCGTGAGGTCTCAACATTCTCTGCCTATTTTCTCACTCTCTTAGGAAGAACACATACCGCTCATGACATTCTAATCATTTTATGCTTTTATTTATTGTTTGCCCTTGTATGTGTTTGGACAGTCTAATGTTTGTGGGAAGCTTGTATGCTAATTTATATGAACATTGCGTTCTCAGACTAGAATGTTTCCGAAATCAATGAATATACAATCAATTTAGTCTGGGTTGTTATATATCCTTTTCTGAACGATTCAGTACATGTCTACTCAGACATTCCACTTATACTGAACACCTAATTCTACCATAGACTCTATCTAATTATAGTATTTTCAAAGATGCAGTCCTCTTGTAAATGGTAAACATAGTATTTTTGTTTCATATTTTGATCCAAGTTTTTTAAAATGATATATCATGAGTTCACGACCAATCCTTATGGTATCTTATTACTCATGTAGTTGCCTATTTTTGTTATACCTTGCAGGTCATAAGGAATGAAGCACTGTTACTTCTTACTTATTTGACTCGGGACGCAGAGGTTAAACCTGTCTAATACTAGATGTTGATTTGTTATGTTACTGGCATTTTTTCACTCCTTTTTATATCTAAATTGACTTTAATTCTCTTCATTCCAGGAAATTCAAAAAATTGTTGTATTTGAGGGTGTGTTTGAGAAGATATTTAGCATTATCAGGGAGGAGGGCTATTCTGATGGAGGTGTAGTTGTTCAGGTGGAAAATTTTATCCAACTTTTTTTTCAGTTCCCATATTAAGGTTTTAGGTATATAAAATTTTTAGTTGGTGCTAATATGTTCCTTATTTGAGCAGGATTGCCTGGAACTGCTAAATAATTTAATTCGACACAGTGCTTCAAATCAGGTTCATCATTCTTCCAAAACCTTTCTGAAAGTTTTAATTTGTTAGATTTTTCGTTGATGCCACTTTTTTACTTTGTTCCATCAATCAGATGCTTTTGAAAGAGACAATGGGCTTTGACCCATTGATATCAATACTAAAGATTAGGAGAGGCAGTGCATTTAATTTTACCCAACAGAAGGTATTATGTTCATCAGTCCAGCTTCTGTTCTTGATGATAAATTCTTGGAATATCTGTATTTAGTTTGGATTAGCAACATTTTACTCAAGCTATAAACTGTGTCTTCTTTAGACAGTAAATCTCCTCGGTGCTTTAAATACTGTGGAATTGCTTTTGATGGGGGGCCCATCCAGTGAAGCAGGTAAAGATGCTAACAAGAACGCAAATCAAACTGCATTGGCTCAGGTATCCTTTTCTCCCTTCAAACTCTTTAAGCGACACTGACATCCATATGACATGGAACTGAGCTTCATATGTGTTCCCCTTATTGATAGAAAAACATTCTGGACCATCTTCTTTTGTTGGGCGTTGAGAGTCAGTGGGCCCCTGTCGCTCTCCGCTGTATGGTAATTCCCTTAGGACTGTCTGCTCCCTTTTCTCCTGCATTTTTCCCTTTTCAACCAGTGAATGATGCTACCTTGTTTGGCACTGGCCATAAATTTGTTCCAGGCACTGCGATGTATTGGCAATTTGGTGTTAAGAAATCCTCAGAATCTTGATTCTCTTGCAAGAAAGCAAGTTGGAGAAGAGCCTCATGTTCAACCTGCACTGAATGCTATCTTCTCTATAATCTTGCGGACCTCTATAGCGCAGGAATTTGCTGCTGCTGATTATGTATTCAAGTGTTTCTGCGAGGTGGTTATTCTACTGTTGTGTTCGCTTCTTTAATTATGTCTTAACTAGCAAGCACTAAGAAGGCAAGGAGTCACTGTAGTAAATATTTGTGTATCATCATCCGGATCACAAAGAGTCATATTTCTTTAGCACATATGTACTCTGAAAATAAAAAGATGAAAAATAGAAATGGAAGGCCTAACATAAAATTGTGTCACATTACATGCAATGATACAAACTGAAGTAGAACTAACTTTACTGCTCAAGTGGAATACTTTTGGTTTCTAGTACGCATAGTAATCCAAGAATACTTGTTCAATGTTCTAATAATTTGTGCTTCTAAAGTCTTCACATGTAACTGTTGGTTAGTATTTGTTTGAAACTATTACGCTTTCATGTTTTCTCCTTAACAAAGCACATAACAATCTTTGGTTTGCCATTTGTGAAACAGAGAAATCCTAATGGCCAGGCATTATTAGCATCAACTATTGCTCCACATCCGAACCAAGGAGATACGCATGGACCTGCTAGTGACATGCCTTTTGGAAGGTTGGTTTGTTGGTTGTACATAAATTGTATCTTACATTAAAGGACATTAACCTTCGCTGCCTTTTGCAATGTTTATAAATTACTGCTTGAGCCAAGGCCAAAATAACATATATCTTCACCATTATATAATTTTGGCCATCCCACTCTGGTATTTCTTTTGTTGCTTCTGCCAAACCCATGTGATTTGTTGTAGTATTAATTTCATCATGAACCATTGGCAGTTGACATACATTGCCTTTTAATGACAGTGTACTTCTGCAAGCTCTGGTTTCAAGTGATGTCAATGGAGATATGGAGGTGAAGTCTTGAAAACCTAAAGCTCCAGTTTACAGGACATTCAAGTGGTCTCTGTGTAGCTATGTTTAATCAATGGTTCTAACATTTCGACCAAAATTACACAGGCATGTTGCAGAGCATCTAGCGTTCTTTCTCACATTATCAAGGACAACTTGCAAAGCAAGGATCGTGTATGCACCCTTCAACCTTTCATTCATTCTACCTGTATATAAACTTAAGTAGCAAACCAAGTACCCTACTGCTAAGGTTTGACTATTTTTTAGATGATGGAACAAAATATTATTCCAACCTCTAGAGATCCAGGATTTATATGGCCAATAATTATCAGAATTTTTGGACCACATGATAGAACATAACCCTAACACATGCCTTACATCACCATTCACCGGTCACCGCTGATAACATGGCCGAAATATTAAGCGGTGTAAATCTAATTATTAACTGACTCCACTATTCTATCTTGAAAATAAAATAAAATGGATATTGAGCTGTGTTGACACATGGCCTTTTCTTCTTAGTGTTGTTGGTAGAACTAATCATATGCTTCCTCGCTTGTGATGGGAGTATCTGAGCTTGGCTCGTTATTGTGTTATGATTCTTCTTCTTGATCCTAAAGTAATTAATATTTAGTCATGTTATTTTTCTTATACCCTTAAACTATTTGGGGGCTTTAGTGCCTGTTTATGCCAATTATTTGACTACTATAAGGCATGATTCAGTAGTGTGTCTCTGTCTCATATGTATATTTGTTTTATGCCCCTTGTACAACTTAAGACAGAAGGTTGTCTCACAAGTCACAACTGATGTTTTTTCAGGTATTGCAAATTCAGCTTGAGACACCTACACCGTCCTTGGGGCGCACTGAGCCGGTATTGCATCGTATTGTCACATGTTTGTCCATTGCAGCTTCAACAGATGGAGAAAACGACCAAAACAACCAACCAGAAGAACCGTACATTCAACCTGTTATTCTTCGGCTACTCATCATATGGCTTGTTGATTGTTCAAATGCTGTCAACTGCCTTTTGGAATCAGCAGTGCATCTGAACTACATAATAGAGTTTGCTTCAAGTAAACGTTACACTGCTTGTGTTCGTGGACTGGCTGCTGTTGTTCTAGGTGCTTGCATCCTGTACAATGCTAGCCGTGAGAAGGGTCGTGATGCCTTTGCTGTTGCAGATGCTATAAGTCAAAAGATTGGCCTCACAACATACTTTTTGAGGTTTGATGAATTGAGGAAAAGTTTGGCACATCCCTTGTCAGAGCAGCATCACCGCAAGGAGCTCTCCCGATCAAGTGCGAATAGCATGTCAGATTTCCAAGAGATTGAAGAGGATGAAACAAATAAAGACGATCAACACCCTGTCCTCTCAGAAATATTTGATTCACAGTTTGTTAATTTCCTTAGTAAGCTTGAGGCTGATATTAGAGAAAACATAATGGATATATTTAGTCGGACAAAAACCGCAACTGCAGTCCTTCCTACTGAATTGGAGCAGAAGAACGGGGAGGTCGATGGAGAGTATATCAAGCGACTAAAGTCATTTGTAGAGAAACAGTGCAATGAGATGCAGGTAGGTTTCCATTTGTTCAGAGAATTTCCTGTTGAATTACTTCAAAAATTCAAAGCTAAAAAATGATGTTTTATGCATTGCCAAGAAAAAAAAAGAAATGACTACTATTTTGTGACACCTGACAATAGTTTAAATTTCATTAACATCATTTTCTTAATCCAAAAGACTAAGCAGTTAGCAAACATGAAGGGTCTCTTGGCATGATCTTGTCAGAAAGTGATTCTTAAACTAGGTTATTCACTATGTTCTATGACTTAGTGTTAATAAAACTTCATATATTTCTCATTAGTTGGAGCTTGCTCCTTGAGACATCACCTTCTTGAACGGTCTAGTCTTCTGGGCAGCACTGAGGTTAGGTTGTCAAATACTCCGGTACTAGAGGGTAGAGGACCCTATGTTTTATTAACCAATAACAAGCTGATTGATGCAAACTCAGACATTTGAAAAGTTCCTTAGAAAATATTTTAGATAACATGGTTCTCATAAAGTTAACATGTGAATTGTTGTGCAAGCGGCCATACAAACATAATTGTTTCTAGATTGATGGGTTCATTGCTGGGTGCCTGTTGTTGCTAGTGTATTTCAGACACTGCTGTACCTGAAAGTATAAGAAGCTGACACTGATATTTATAATGGTTTCTGTCAGGACTTACTGGCTCGAAATGCAATGTTAGCAGAAGAGTTAGTGAGAACTGGTGGTGCCACCACAGATACTTCACAGAAACCGAGCAGTGGCCGAGAAAGGGTCCAGATTGAAGCCCTCAGACAAGAACTGGAGGGAGCGAAACGACAGATAGAGGCACTCAAAGCTGAGAAGTCCCAGATTGAAGCTGAAGCTAACAACCAAAGAAACCTTTCAGTAAAACTGGAGTCTGATCTCAAGAGCTTGTCAGAAGCTTACAACAGCATAGAGCAGGCCAACTACCGCTTGGATGCCGAGGTAAAAACCTTGCGGCAGGGAGGCAGTGTGCCGTATCCTGACTTGGAAGCAATAAAAGCACAAGCCAAGGAAGAGGCTGAGAAGGACAGTGAGGCGGAACTGAATGATCTACTCGTCTGCCTTGGCCAGGAACAAACTAAGGTTGAGAAGCTGAGCACAAGGCTGGCAGAGCTCGGCGAAGATGTGGATACCCTTCTGCAAGGTATTGGTGATGACACTGCCATTCCGGATGATGACGATGACGATGAAGATGAAGAATAGTGATATATTTATGTAACCCTGTAGGTCTGCTGGTGTAATCCGCCCTCATGTTGGGTCATGATGTTGTGATGGCAATTGGCAAATGTACAGTGGATACTGTGTAGACAAAGGCACCGTTCCATTTTAAGTTATTTGTGGAGAGTGGGACTAAATAGCTGACTCGTGCTCTCGTTGAATTTGATTCTCCGAATAAAATTTTATAGTTGATAATTAAGGGTGTGTTTAGTTTTTTATTTCACCCAAAAAAAAATTGGATTTTGATTCATCATTTTGCAGAATGGAACTAAACACTATGCAAAATTTTTTGGCAAAAAGTATCCATTTTGGATTTTAGCCTCAAGAATAAAAAAAAAGTCAAAAAGCTAAAAAGCTCTCATCCATCCCATTAAAAATTTGTCATTTTGGATGGAACTAAACACACCCATAAAAATTTTGGCATTTTACATTTCATCATTCCGAAGCATTTTGCATTTCATGAGGAACTAAACACTGCCTAACTTAATTTTATATTATGGTTAATTGTTCTGAATAAAATTTTATAGTTGATAATTAACTTAATTTTATATTATGGTTAATTGTTTAGTACAGTTTTGTGCGTAAAAGCACTTAACAATGCAACATTCTTCTCCGACTAAACTTGAATTTTGATAGTAGGAAATTAAGAATGACAGTTTGTCATTTTGATGTAAAAATCAATGCTAATTGAAACTTTGAGAAAGGAAGACGCCACCTTTCAGGCAAGTATAACCATGTCCCGCAAATTACAGATCAATATCTACACATATAGCACGGTTCAATCCGTTAGCTATTTATAGTTTTATCACGTCCCACAAATTACAGATCTAACATGGTAGCATATCAAAACCTGTTGGTCACATAAACGCTCACCATGGAATCATTTACATGGGGGTGTCACAAGCTTGCAACAATTGCTGTCCCGAAATGTAGAAATGTGACTACTACAATCTATAGAGGTTGTTTGGTGGGTGTTCCTGATCTTCCCTCTAGTATTTGCAGCCTCTGCTTGAGATGGAACACTTCAACCTGAAAAAGGCCATGGTGAGCTACTGACAGGTAAATTTGTTGAGTTGCGTGACAAAAACATTTTGGCACAGTTTAACTTGTCAATGTATGAGTCAAATATGTCTCAAATGTAGTACCTGGAGCTGGAACGCGCGCGACTGTTCTCCTGCTAAAACTCTACGGGTGGAATGCAGCTCCTGCAAGACCAAAACGAACTCAGCACAGAACACATCAGGATCACCAAACATTACTAGTAAACATCAAGTTTCCTTGCCTTCTGGGTTTCATCTGTGATGGCCTTCAGGTACGCCACTTCACGCTCGAGGCGCACATTATCAGTGTGCACTGTGTTCGAGAGGCTGTTCGACTCTTCCTGCGCCAGCTCTAGGCATGCTATCTTCTCTTTCAGCATCTCAGCCTCCTTATCTTTGTTGGCAAGCATCTTCTCCAGCTGTTCTCTGCTGTGAATGACCGATGATAAGCTCTTCTCTAGCTGGTCTTTGCTTGCCAGCGCGGTCGAAAGCTTGTCTTCGAGCGTGGTGTTTCTTCTGATTAAGTCTGCTATTTTTGTGTTGTATAAGTGGCTCTGGCTAACATCTGAAGAGCATCTAGCTATCCTTCTCACATTTGATCCTCCAGTCACCATATTTTCTGCTATGTCATTCTGAATACCAGGTCCTGTCCTTTTGCTCCGATGCCCTTTCGGCTGTAAGAAACAATCTGTTATGCAGATAAACAAATAATATGTCCATTTGCTCGTAGTTGTTTGCTAAATGAAGAACAAGACTTGTAGGTGCAATACTCACAGTGCTATCTTGACATGAAGAAGAGTCATCAACGTCATCGTATCTGTCATCATCGATTGGTTTCTGCAGTTTCTGACCTAAGCTGCACTCTTCTACTTGATCCAACTGCCCATGGAGTGAAGTGCCCAAACTGGATTGCTTCAACAGTGACACAGAGAGGGGTTCCCTTCTAGGAGGGTGTTCTATCACAGAAGTGAGACTGTGCCTTGCGATGGAACTGTTAGAGTACAAGGGGGCACATTTGTTGAGATGATCAGCAAGCTCCTTATTGCTTGGAGAATACTCACACAGCACGCGGTCCACTTCTGGTGGGGCCGAACGCCAACTAAAAGAATGCTCATTTTGCAGTACCACTAATACTTCAACCTGCACAAGGTCATATGGTCAATTGTGCAATCCAAGTTGATATGAAAGCTTCAAACTTCAAAACCTTATTTAGTTGACTTCACATGAGGTAGTAAGTGGAAACATATACATCATAAATGTGCCAGACAATGATGACAAATTGTGTTTTAAGAGCCTTAAGATCATGAGAAGTCACACTTTATTTTTTTGGATCAAAATGACAACCAGTTCTTTAACAGTCACTACAAAAATGCTCTTTAGTAGAAACCGATTGCTTCACCTTGTTGGACGGCTCTTTTTTGTTCCCTCCAAATGCAATAAGAGCAATCTTGTCCCTGTGGTAGAAAGGAACCATGCTGAAACCCTGCATCAGTAGTTGTTTTAGTTTTCTGTCTAATTAGATGAGTGATGTAAAATGGAACGTAGTGAGCATGAGATACTATCAAACTAAATAAGAGAGTCAGAAAGAAAATTACTTACTTTTTTTGTAGTAATTGATGAACTAGGGGGTACTACACAAACAGACCACTTAGATTGTAGAACATCAAAAACCCAGGTTTCCGCATGTCCTGAGAATTTGATTTCTTGTTAGAAATTGCAAAAGAAGATAGATGGTCGTCATTAGCAATACATGTATTCTTAATTAAGAAATAAAACCACAAACTCATCTTCCAAATTGAGAGCTTGAGACATACGTTTTTTCTTGCTTGCACCACCAGCTATGTACCACTTAGTTCCACACAGAGTTCCACTGCAACCAGCTCGAGGTGATGGGTGAGGACCATGAGTCTTCACTCTTGACCATACCATCTGTCAGGAAGATAACACTAATAAGTAGCCTGCTAAATGCAAAACGTACTGAGGTATACCGAACCAAGGATGCTCACAAACTTACTGTATCAAAATCTAAGGAATACAAGTCATTAAGTGTCTTGGATTTTGAGTGGCCTCCAAAAATCAGAAGGATCCTATCATCATGCAGTGTAGCGACATGATTGGATCTTGGAGAAGGTCCAGTGCCTCTACAACATTGAACTTTAATCAGTAACAAAAGAACAAAATTAAATTGAACCTCAATTTTTTTTTAAAAAAAATCAGTTGCACTTATATGAGAAATGTTAAGAAGTTGGGACAACCATAGATCAGTAGAAAAAATGTAGTATCCAAAAATCAATTATGACTTACTTATAGTTCAATGGAAGCCATGTTGATGACTTCAGATCAAACATGTGAAGGTCATGCAGTTTCTTTCCTTTTGTGTCCTCACCGCCAAAAAGTATCAATGTAGCACCAGCTCTAATCACCGTGTGGCCGCTTCGAGCTGCCTTAACTCAGCACCAGAAGATAATTTAGTCAATTTTCACATGAATATTTGCCAAAGTATAACTCTTAATATCAGATAGCTTACAGGGATATCACCCTTGGCTTCAATAAGTGACCAAAGCTCTGTTTCGGTATTGAAAGTCCATACTGTACCAGAAATGGAATGGTTAATCATTGTCTGGTTGAGGAAGACATGACCTAATTTGCAAATGTTTTGGAGAATCACATAGCATCTGCAAACCTGATAAACGATCAGAAGCAGGCTCAGTTTTACCTCCGACAAGAATGACACTATTTCCCCATGGAACCTGCACATCACACATGTATAGATGTTTTTCCAGTATTAAAGGAGTGCATACAAAAAGGCATCATTGAGAACAATCCTTGTCTTCTTTGAATAATAGATCAACTTATACTTCATTGAGTTTCGGATGATGTCAAAGCGCAAATAGGTCAAACATAGTGTTCAGCATACAATTTTCCACAAAAGTAAAATAGTCGGCGTCAAGTAAGAAAATATTGACCGATAATGTGAAACGTATACCAAAACACCCAAGGATAAGTAGCAATTTAACTGAAAAAGGTGTAACAGTGAATTTTCTTATTTAAAGAATGATCATATCAGTAACTTAGGTTTTGAGAACCATTAGATAGCAGTGATTTACAAGAGCTATACCAGACAATGACCTTTGCAGGCTGGCAACTTCATTGAATGTCCGCTTGGCGATGGGCAAACTTTAGGAGGCGCAGAATCCCAAGTAAGCTTCTCTAAATTCAGTATCTAATTAATAATAACAAGTGAAGTCATAAGATTATTTGATAATAACATGGTACCACTCAGTACAGAGTTCATACATCCAAACAACACACGTAAGAAAAAAGAAGATCCCATACCTTTGTGTCATCTAATAAGCGTTGACCAGAATCACCACCAAACACTACCATCTTGCTACTTACAATGGCTGCTGCATGCTGTTCGATCAAAGTTGAATATGTGTTATGTAAATACCTATTTTTTCTCAAGATATATGAACTTAGTTGTAGTTATTATATTTTCAGTGGCTTACATAGAAACGAGGAATAGGTTTATCTCCCTCTGTGGATAGCACAGTCCAATTTTCTGAAATATTGAAAGTGCGTCCGTCAGGATCAAAGGTATCGGACGAGCAGCGGTAGGAAAGATCATCTGCGCGGCCACTCACTGATGTCATAACTGCGTCATACCCCTGAAAATAAAAAGAAAAGTCCAAGAGCTAAACCATCCAGTTGTGGCCAAAATACAAGGTCAATACTAGATGCAGTTTCTTCAGTCACAGGCTCACATTGCGCAGGCTGAGGTGTTTACTGGGGCCAACAGGACTCCTAGAGCTATTCAAAGGATCACTTGGGTCACCCTTAGACCTGAAAAAGAAAAGCAAAAATCTCAAGGCAAAGTATAAAGCAGTCGAAGCAAATGTGGAAATAGGACTGATTGGCATCAAAATGTAACCAGGAAATGTTGACTTCAATTGAATGCAATGCAATGTTAACTGAGCTTCATGAAGCCGTATCACTTCATCAATGTACAATGTATCCCATTAATTTTTATCAACAGTACTACTGTGATCATAGAAGTTTGGTAGTCAGTAAAAGGAAAATTTCTCTGAAGAAAATCTCAAAGCCTGACATGTACTGGAGCACCTGCTGATGAATCAACTCAGGTGAAAGTTAACTGCCAAAACTCAAATGATGCACTGATGATCGAGTACGCAAGCAACCAAATTTCACGTTAGAAAGCTCCCCTTATCATCATCACACAAAAGGTACCGATTTTTTTTTTAAGTGAGGAAAAACATGACATGATGAAATCAAGGAACTGTGGATAACATTCACCTTCCAAGTTTCCCCCGTCGCCGCGAGAAACCAAACATATTCAGGACTGCACGGTCTCTCCAGTCTCCCGTTCAGCTCAGAACCGAGAACCGAACCGTTGGGCAGGACATGAGCCTATGTCAGCTGCAAACAAGTCAAGTCAATGCAATCATCAGTTGGGAAGCAGGTACAGGGGGTTGGTTGGTGGAGAGATGGAATCATGGCGGAAAACAGGGGACCGAGAGAGACCAAGAGGCGCAGACAAATGACAAATCCAGGCACAAAATTTCGTCCCCAAAAATCCAAAATGCCACCGCCATCTATTGGCTTGGACTTTGGAGGAAGAACAAGAAACCACAAAGGGGAAGAAAAGCTCAATCATGAGGACATGGGCTAAACCAATCGAGGAAAAAAATGAAGATCTTGTTTGTGAGGAAACAACGCATTTTTTGCGTTGTTTTGTGATTCCAAGAAGCAGCATTCCCAACAAGACAAAATCCCAGGCGTGCAGTAGAAAGAATTCAGAGAAAATGGTGGCTCTTTTTATCCCCCCTTGTTTATAAAACGGTTCCCAAGAAATTCGCTTCCGAAGCCATACGGATCGCACAACCGGCGACCCATCAGAAACGCCGAGAGAAACTAGAAAGGAAATCAAGAACAACGATCCTGCCTGCGAGGAAGAGGAAGCACTAACCTCTTGGAGTATTGGGCTGGGTTGGTGGTATGGGGCAGGAGCAGGAGCAGGAGCACGGCACGGGGGCAGATGAGCCGCAGCAAGAATCTGCAGCGAAAACGATGGATGCCACGCCTTCTTCACCTATCAGGATTCGGCGCTGCCCCGCGACGACTGGCAACGGCGGCGTTGTCCGAGGTGTGAGAGAAGCACCTGCTCTCCAGCTGTGTGATGTGTCTGTGGTGTGAGTAAGAGGGAGAGGGAGAGGGAGAGAGGACAGAGGGTGGATGGCTGGATGCAGAAAGGTCGTGTGATCTGCAACTGCAACAGCGGCGGCGGCAGCAGCAGGCAGCCTTTTCGTCCTCTTTGGCCCGGGGATGATTCACCAAGCCTGTCAGCCGGTGCATGTTGGTTTCTGACTTTCTGTTTCCCTCTCACTCCTGCTGTTTTACTCCAGTCATCGTCCCATATGGACCATGGAGGAATCAATGCATTTTCAACTCCTATCGTTTATTGATTGTACTCAATGTCACCAATAAATTTTTTCTTATAAATATAAATGATAATATATACACATATAATTTATAATTAAAAAAAGTTCCACCAGAACTGCTTCAGTTCATTTGCATTTTGGTCTCCAGTTCAGATGCCCTTAACAACTTCGTTAGAAATTCTTGTGAAATTTCAGTGAACTTCCTACATTTGCATATGTAAAGTATATGCTGTGGTCCAAGTTAGTTTACCTTATCGTCTTCTTGACACTAGTAGGCATAGGTTCAGGTCCTAAACCTAATAAGTACAACTAATGGTCCATTTCTCAGTCATTTTAAGCACATTTTGCACACGATAAGCTTGTTTATCTGAGCCTTTTGGGCTCCCCTGTGTGATTGTCAGTTGGTTGTTTGCGATGGAGACGAGTGTGGGAACGGCGTTTCCAGTGAGGGTCATGGACTGTAGCGGGCCAGCAGCGGCCACAAGCAATCCTAAATGACTAGGAGTACACGCACGCACGGTCATGCCAACCGTATGTGTACGCTTCGGGATCTTCTGCCGGGGTCCGGGGACTATTGTAATTGTTACTACCATTAAAAAGATTATTGCTAAATCAACTTCAGTTTACACAAATTAATACTACCTCCATAAAAAAAGAAATACAGTTTTACATTTGGATTAAGTCAAACTTTTTAAATTTCACTAAAATTATAGAAAATATTACTAACATTTATGACTCCAAACACATATAATATTAAAGTATATTTTTTGATTAATATAATGATTCTAATTCAGTACCATAAATGTTAGGATTTTTTAGATTTGGTCAAAATTTAAATAGTTTGACTTTTAAAAAACAAGAATTATGTTTTTTTCTTTCAACTGAGAGAATAGTATTTACGAAAATGACCTCAATGGCCTCCATTAGTACCGTGTCCTTTTTTTTAAAAAAAAGGTACTATGATTAATGCTAATTGTTCGATGGCCAAATCATATCTTATTACTAATCACCTTCAAAGACGTAGGAGTTTAAGAAGGTTGGATGGATATGGAGTTAGTTGAGGGATGAGTTAATAGGGTGAGTGGTCAGTAAATAAAATGCAAGATGAATAGTTTAAAGGGAAATTAGGCAACTACCAACACTGGTTTCCATCGGTATTTTGTCACCTCTCCATGTCACCATTTTGATGATGTGGAAGGAGAGTAAATTAAGAAAGATAAGTGAAACACAAGAGTTCATTTTGCACATGAGGAAATATGTCGGGTTGACGTCACCAATGGAGAAACCAGCGATTGGCATTGGGGAAGAGGGTGGCTTGCATGCCATGGTATCCAAGCCTTGTGCATGTCCTAACACCGTTTCCCCATGACGGTCGTCTTGCTCGACACTTGTAGGTAACACTCGCCATGCTACACGCCATGGCAGGCCTTTGCCCTATAGCCTAGTCACACAACCTTGGATGCACACCCCTCAGGAGAACCATTGCCTTAACTGGTGCATGTTAGGAAATGAGCAATGGGCTCTTATACCAATGTAAGGACTGAATGGACCCAAAAGCGGGGTGTTGATTTGGGACTCTAAAACATTACCACAACAAACCTTAGCCTATGCATAACTATCATTCCCCACTTGCAGTTCTTGCCTAAGGACTAAAAGATTCACACTATAGGGAAATCACACTAAATAAGTTTTTAGCAAAGGGTATAGTCCTTTGTTGTGAAATTAAGCCCTATAGTAAGCACACATTAGTAGGTAATCCTAGTTGTCACACACAAGGTTCTTGCACACAAACTAGAACTAACCACTAAGATAAAGTAAGTAAAGAGAGACATAAATGAAGCAAAGAGAACCAGATTTATTACATGGTATCGGTTGCAAAAACACAACCCTAGCCCATGTTGGAGCTCTACCGAGGTATGCTCTTGGACACCATGTATCTCTTGTTCACAGTGTTCGCTACTGACTAAAGGAAATAGGGCCATATAGTCTCCTTATGCCACTTGACTATTCTGAACTCATTGATGGACTCACCCAACCAAAGACAGTGTCATGAGTCACACAATCTCCCCATTGACACCATTGTCACCCAATTTGATCAAACCCTTTGTAGTCATTCTCCATAAGACTTGGTTAGGGTTCATGAGAGGGATAAGATTTGGAAGAGTAATTAAGTTTCACCTTCCCCCTTTAAGCTTTGGAGACTTTGTCAAGATAGTGGTTCATCTTTGTTACTCTTGGAGGTTTGGGATTCTAGATGGCTATATAAGCATCGCCTGTGAAACTCCCAAGCTATGTGGTGTAGGTTCAAGAAGTTTGTATTGTCCACATGTTTAGAGGAATTTGAGTAAGTGACCCAAGCCTCATTTTTATGGTTGATTGCGGGGAGGATAAAGGTTGAAAGATACCTAACTCTTTGTCACCTCATTGGAGACGTAGGTACTCTTTTGTGGAGGGGATGAACTTCAGTAACAAATCTCTATGTGCCTACTCATGTGCTGTTGGGATTTCACCCATGTTTACCATGTGTAAAATCTATTGCAAGTAATTAGCTCAAAAGTTCTCTAAGGTGAAAATACAACTTTTGGTTCAAGTGGAATTTAGTTAAATTTCCTTATCCTTTTAGTTCTTGCAAGTTTATATTTCCTATGGGAATGTCCAGGAACTTGACAGATACTCTGCCTTCGAACAACCAACAAGGCAATGGATTGATCGGTGTTTAATTCTACTATTTGGATTGATTTTTTTTGTAGGAATTACATGCTCACCCCCTCTAAGAAACATAAAAGTTCTCTCGCATATATATGGACAATGTCATACCTTTTCATTTATTCGAGTTTTCTCTACTAATTTATGCATTTCACAAACAACCTAGTTATAGGATGGAACAACAATTAGAGCAAATTGCATAGGATCTCAACACAACTCATAATGCATCACTATTCTAACTGCCTAGGTCACACAATTAAACTTGTGTAGCATCTAGCGACGATTACGAAGCTTGAAAGAACCCCAAAAATGCTACAAAAGTGCTACAAAAAACATGGAAGTGAGAATGAGCATCCAAGCTAGACACCAAAGGACACATGATAGCTAGACAAGTGCATTAACGCTTCAAGCAAAGTTCGACTACATTGGAAATGATGACCATCCACGCATTTGTGGTTTAAGACAAAATTTCCCAATCATTCATGATGCTTGTCAAATCTTGTCTTCATTATTGCTTCCACCCTAAGTAAGTCCTCTCAATATTGAAGCGTGTCACCTTGTTCTTTGATAGTCCCTAATGGCAACTGCCATGCTCTCTGCTCTCAGGTTGCCTTTCCGCTTGCACTGACTACTTGACCGCTTTTGACTTTAACACCATCATCATGTTATTCAAGTTTCCATGTCTCTTGTACACCCTTGTGTGTATCGTGTGGATCAATAATGACTTCACTTGGCTTGATCATTCCAACTGATGGTTTGTTTATACCAACAAATAGGCAATCAACAAGGTTAAACTCTTTACTAACTAAGGATTTATTGGTAATTATCTGATGTGGACCTACCCATCAATACATCTTGAGTCATAACACCATACGCTAAGTCCTAACTAAATGAGCATGCATACACTAATAACACATAGTCACCATATAGAAACCAAACCTATTCTACAAGCTTTTGTAAGGATGCTTCTATCCATCACACCATAACCCATTTGCTCAACTATGCATAAATTATCACAAAGCATGCATGCACATGTAGATTAGATGATTAAATAAACAAGGACTCCCTCCTTTCACAGAAGAATGCACCTCTCGCTTTTTGAGGAGTCAAATGATTTAAAGTTTGACCAAAATTATATAAAAAATACTAACATTTATGATACAAGATAAGTACCATTAAGTTAATCATGAAATATATTTTTCTAGTAAACCTAGTTGGAGACATAAATGTTATTAATATTCACTATAAACTTGGTCAAAGTTAAGCTAGTTTGACTGACACAAATTCCATAGTTCCATTTTTCTATGATCACTATACCATAGCCTATCTACAGCGTCCTACGGTTGGTCGCTATAAGTCACTATAGCGACCTACGGTAGGTCGCTATAAACATATAGCGACCGACTTGAACGGTCCCTCTAAGTGGCGTCGCTATAAGTTATAGCGTTCGACCATACTTATAGCGACCGACCGTTGGACGATACATTAAACATATAGCGACTGATCGTTCGACGCCAGTTATAAACTTATAGCGACCAATGGTCAGACGCGATATATTATATAGCGTCCAACCATCAGATGCTATCAATGCAAGAAATTAACAGCATAATTGTCCTTTAATTAACCTTAGGATTAGCACTAATCATGCAATCAAACATACCATCAATGAACCACAAAATCACCAATTTCATTTTGGACAATACAAAATCATGACAATGAAGCTCATCATAGCTCACAATTATATATCCATAAGCTCACAACTTGGATAAACAAGTTACATCAAGACAGTTTGGCCATCAAGATAGAATAATACATAACTCAGATGTTTGCACTAGTTGCACAGATCACATCTCATGGTTTGCTTGCACTCATTACAATTCATCACTTAAGTCTTAACAAAAGCATTCATCTCTAGCTAGTTAGGATATGTCCAAAAGCATTCATCTCTAGTTAGCATGCATTAGGTCCCTCTAGCCATTACCTCCCACCTGCAAATAAAAGATTACATCCATCAGTTCTTCTAGAAATACTGCTACCTCTTTGTTGCCAAACAAATAAAACTTAGCCTATCCATGCAAAGTATAAGAAGGCCAAGATAAACATGTATACTAAGTAGCACTTCTAATTGCCCGCTCATTTTTTCAGCTATGTGAGAGATATAAGCTGAAATAAAGATATATAAACTGAAAACTAGAGATATATGGTGTGCACTGTACTCTAGTAGTGGTACATTCTCCTTCATAGAAATCAATGTGTAATTTTTTATTGATTCAACCAAGCTGCTACTCCCGTAAAACCAGAATAGAGACGCTAATGCAAGGCTCCAACTGCATGATTGTGCCAATCAGTACTGAAGTACTGGATGCTTAAAAATGCAACCAGTTTTATAATCGAATTCAGCAGATCAGTACTGAACTACTTGATTTCAATGAACAACATAAGCACACACTTGACCTGGCATGCATCTAAGCCTAGAATTTGAGGTACTTCTGTTATTCTGAAATAGAGTGAAAGACCAACATAAGAGAAAATAAATGGAATGCTGACAACTGACAGAAGACTGCATCAGTCCCTCTGGTTTGACACTATCTAATTGAAAATCATCTAATTCAACTGTAGAATCTAGTCACATGAAGCTATCAACTATGTTATGTTGTCAATGAAGATTGAGGGAATTCAAAATTGCATACATGAAGCTATTAGCTGTCAGAAACATCACTAATTAGACAGTGAGACATGTGGGCAAGCAAGTCATCAGTTGCATCTTGCATCAGGCATCAGAAAAGAAGGCAACAAAACTACTGCATGGCTCACTTATGAAGAGATGGTTCTCCAGGCTGCCCTTGGCCATGTACTCCACCAGTAGGACCTCCTTGTCCTCCCTGTAGTACACCAGCAGCCTCACCAGATTGGGACTTTGGCCGCCCGAGCGCGCTTCACAAACTCGTTGATCTGACGCCCCCAAGTGTCCAAAGATCAATTGCAGGTGCTTAGAAGTTAGAACCGGTGAAACCAAAATGGGAAAATAGTTATTACTGAATATATATGGGGATGTGTGTTCTCACACGACGGTCGCATGCCTTCTTGGGGATGTCATTCAGGTCCGAGAGCAAGTCATCTTGTTCTTTCTGGAACAGCTCCATGCCCAGCGGGCTAGCCGCTGTCTCCCTGATCGGCTTGACCATGCCCACGAAGGTTACATGCTCTAATAACTTCACAAAGAAATTGGTGATGTTAATTTCTCCCACAACAAGAGCACAACAAGGTGGATATAGATACCCGGTGCAAGATAAGGATCATACTGGATGTGGCATCTGAGAACATTCAAACTTCGATAAAAATGCTGTTCCGAAAGATGACAGGCCACTGTATGGCATGTCAGCCTGAACGGCAATTGTGTTTCCAGGAATGCATCTTTCATCCGGTCCAGACTGCGGTGGTGGAAGCAGGTAGCATCATAGTAACGAAAGGATGCATGGAGAAGATACATATTGAAAATCAGTCAAAGTATGATGGGAATTCAAGAGAACTTACAGTGATGACAACAAATCTGTCTGTTGTTGGCTCTGGTCCAATATGCGCGCCTGCACAAGGATTATAGCAGATGTTGATAAAAAAATATTTAAAGAAATGATGGGATACAGGAACTATGGGTAATCCATCTTGCTCACCTGGATAACTTGTCTTTAGTAAATGCTTTATGAATGTTGTTTTCCCTGTGGAGTATTGACCCAACAGCATGACCATTGGCTTCGCATCAAAATCACTGCTAGTCTGTTCGAGAAAAAGTCACTGCTAGTCTACAAATATGATATCTTAAAGAAGTATGAAGTAGAAACCTCTATAAATTGTAGAACAGAACAAATATCACATATTATTTTTTGCAATACGAAAATTTTACTAAAGTTGTAGAAATGAACAATGGGTAATTTACAAATGCTTTTAACAAGAATCTGTTACAAAAATCAATAACATGATAGAGATACACTGTTGTGCAGAAAGATTCTATCATTTGGCATTACACATACCAAGAGATTTCAAAGCATCAGACACTCCATCAACTCAACAAAAAAATACTGTCTGCACAGGATAATTCTATGAATCTTGATTTGTTGATGCTGGCAAGAGAATGTATGAGGAATATTTTGAGCTTATACTGAAACTAGTAAGAGTGACACATAGGCAAATATGTCAAAATAGTTTCAAATGCAAAAGTGACACATATTCATGGCTATTTTGCCACAAGTTAACCACCAGTTCAAATTTAAAAGTGACAAATATACAAATCTGTCAAATTAGTTTCAGATCGAGTTCTCTTCATGAAAGAATTAGTGGCTAAGCTCTATAACTCTTTGCTTAGTGAAAGAATTAGTGGCTAAACAAAGATAGAGTTACATTGACGCCACCATTAGGCTTTGATATGCACGAATCAGACTTAGTAAAAGCGCCTCAGTTCATAGCATCATTAGATCCGTGAGGAGAATTGCAAGGATGTCAGGCGGTCATGGCACTACCTCTTGCAGCTGCTCGTCGGTGAGAGTGTCCTCGAAGGCCTTCCCCTCTTCTTCGGCCGCACTCGACACCTTCCAGGCATCGGTGCTGGCCGCCTCCTCGGATGCTGCTGAAGACGAGGGGAGCACAGCCTTCACGCCGGCGACGAGGGGCGCACCACCTTCACGCCGGTCGCGGCGAACGCCGGTGACGAGGGTGGCCTCGGGCGCAGGGGGCGGCAGGGGGACTCGGGCGCGAGGAGCGCCGCCTTCCTGGCGGCCGTGCGCCGGCGACGAGGCGCTCTTGAAGCAGGGGGCAGCAGGGAGAGTCAGGCGCGGGGGGCGTTAGGACCGGGGCGGCGGCGGGAGTCGCGTGTGTGAGCGGCGTCGGCGGGAGTCCGATTCGTGTGTGAGCGACGGCGGCGGTATTCTGCCTCTGCGTGTGTGTGAGCGGCGGCTGGGAGGGTGTGAGCGGTGGCTGGATGTAATTGAAGCTAGGGTTTTCCAAAACCAACTCTCATCTGACGTGTGGGACCCTAAATTTTAGATGCCACTTGCGGTAGAGACCAGCACCAACTCTGCTCTGACGTGTGGGCCTTCCAAATTTTAGGCATGAAACAGGCTAAATCATGGGCGCGCAGGCCCAATTTGATATACCGACTGACCTAGTTAATCAGTTATTGCTGTAACACCCCTGGTGTTACGATCCGCTTAACATCTCGCTTAAAAGCTAAAAGAAAATAAGTAAACGAGTTCTCAGGTTTTAAAATCTTTTACCTCGCGTAAATGATCAAAGGGATAATGTCGGTTAATTGGTTACTTGAAAAACATGCTCATGAGACCTTACTTAGTAAAATAGAACAATAGGTTGTTTTAATTATTTGGCTTGAAAAACAATTTTTATAACAAAAATAAAACGTAACTTGAGCTTTGCGCTTAAGTAAAAATTTATGCGCAAGTTGTGTAGATGAAAAATACAATTGTCATTTTAAAAATAAATATCGTTAACTAGTATTTTGCGAGCTCAAGGATCGATTTCGAATTTCAATGCTACCTGAACTTTAGATCTCGTCTTTGGCAGGCAGAGCAATGTAACGGCAATGCCATCTTGGCAATTAATCCTAACCAAAAATGGTTGGGCACTAACACCGCGTTTCGCACAGTCGGTTGATTCTAACGTAGCACTTGGGCATGGTGTAGGCTGTAGTCGAGTTGGGTGCGGCGTTGCCCCTTTAAAAATTGCGTAAACGCTGCTAGAACGTACTGCGAACCGGGTGTCGGCTTTCTGTGCGCGAACTGGCTTTCCCGCGACGAACCGATGTTGGTATTTCTCTGTTTTCCCTTCCAGTTGCCCTCTAGCGTTAGCGTTTGCGGCGATAGGAAACTGGTGCCGCTGGCTTTAGGAGGAGGGAGTTGGTCGAACCCCAGCTGTGGCGTTTAACCATCTTCGTTTCGCTTTAAAAAGTGTGCGTGTTACCGATCCTGCTCGTTCGGCCTGTGGTCGCGATCACCCCGCGTGCACGCGTACGCCCCTGGTGCCGGCTCTGGCCGCGACAGCTCTGGGGTCGCCGTGCCGCGCTTTAGGCCAAACCGACCGCGAGGCGTGTTGGCGCCGCAGTTGCCCGCCTCATCGTATCGTCCGGTGCCGCCTCTGCCTCGTTGACTCGGCCACAGTCGGGATGGAGGCGCCCTCTGCCTTGCTGTCCCCCCTGCCCTGCTCTGTCTCTGGACGGCACCGACGCCACGCTTAGTCGAGCCACACCATGTCGTGCGCGTCCCACCATGGCCCCCCCCTTGTCTCATCAGCTGTGCACGTGCTCGCGTTGCCACCGTCGGGCGAGGTCACCCCGCTTTAGCACGCCCCACCACCGAGCTCATCCGCACGCCTTTTTCCCCGCGACGTGGTCTCGGCCTGGGCGCCGTGCCACCCTTCCAGTTCACTTAGCCTTGGTTTCTTAGCCAAATTCCTCGTGCCAGTGAGAAGCCTAGGAGGTCAGCCAGCCACCCCCGTTCTCCTAGTGCATGACTTATCAGCACCAATCGGCAATTGGGCATTTTGCCGCCGCCGGCCTTCGGTGCCGCCGCAGCCAACGATTCGGGGAGGTAAAGCCGTCGAGTTGGTAAAAATTCAATTCCTTGTATCTCTAAGCTCGCCTCGACCTCCGCTATCCGCTGCTCTCGGTTGTTGGCCAGGGCGCTCGCTGGCAACGCGGTGGCGCGGCCATGTCTGCCACGGAGCGCCGCCGCGCGGATCGGACGCTCGTGGCCGGGCCACCTTGGCACTTCTCCGCCACAACCGTCACCGCAGCGCGGACCGTGGTAAGGCTCTGTTGCTCCCCAGCCACTTCTACCTCCCCGTCAGCACGTAGGTTCACCGGAACGCCCGCGCCACCGCCTTGAACCGGCCGACCTTGGCCGCCGCCGTGGCCGACCATGTCACGGCGTGCCGCGCCCCTTGTCTCCGCTCCTTTAGCGTGCGCCCATGGGTGGGGTAGGCCACCGGCCCCTCCCAGGCTGCTGGCAGCCTTCCCGCCGATCGATCACGCCGCCTAGGGCCACGCCGCGCGCTGCTCTGCTCCGTGCTGGAGCGTGAGCGCCAGGGACCATCGAAAGTAAGAATTCAGGTTTGAATAAGGTCCCCAATGTAAAATCCATGACTCTGATGAATAGTGCTAACTGCAGCTTCGCGAATAGAAAAGAGAACAGGGACTTTTTAGTTTTTTAGCCAGCACTCACGCTGGATTGCCGACTTGGGCTGGATCTCGGGCCGTAGCTGGGCCGCGGCGCCGGGTGTGGCCACGTTTTCACGCGGGCCGCTTGGGGTGGCTGGGCCGAATCAGTACCGCCAGCCCTTTCCATTTTATAAAGTAAATTTCTAATTTAGCTTCTAAGCAAACTTGAAAAATCAAAATGGAATTGTGTAGAAATCCAAAAATTGTGAAACCAATTTTGTTAGGTTCCTAAAATCATGCTCTATCTGTTAGTGTATTTAGTTAACATAATATTTTGATGTTTCCAGGAATGCTTTATATAGTTTAAGGTGTTTAATATTATCAGAGTATAGCTTGTAGGAATTATTGTGATAAAATGGTGACAATAGTAATTCTAGAAATTTTATAGTAAGCTCCTAGCTTTATTATATGTTCACTATGATTGTTATAGCTCCAAAATAATTAGTTTGCTAAGATCACTAATAAGCCCTAGTTCTAATATATATTAAAACTGACAAAATGAGTAAAGTAAAACCTTGGTTTGTATAGCTAAAAGACTGGTAGGAAAATAGCGTGTTGCGGGTAGCAGGGATACGGGGCTTAGTATGTTAGTCTCTACGCTAGTTCGTTGGCCGGAGAGACGAAGTTATATGCTAAGTTGCGAATGTGTGTTTATTTACATTTCCGTTGCATCACATTGCATATCGTATAGGGACGACGATGGATCGTGGAGTCGACTGGAGTGGCAGTAAGGTGGTGTTTTGATGATCGTGTCATCGCGATGGAATGCTAACTTGGTTAAAAATTTTACCCAGGCAAGCCCCGGTGCATAACCCCTATTATTCTGCACTTTAATTTCTGCTTGTGCATTAAGTTTACAGGAGTTGAATGAAACCCACTTGCATATAAATATCCTGATCCTATGAGTCTTACTAGTATGTCAGGATCGTGTAGATTGCTATGCTACAGGACTCCGGTAGAAGTCGAGTGATTGCCTGTCACTCGCGAGAGATAGGGATTAGAATATTGTTCCTATTATCATGTTACTATCACATGAAATATAAAGGTATATGGATAATTGGAGACCGGGCGGAACGGGTTGGATGGACTTGGACCTGGTTGGGCAACAGAGCAGGGCTCTGGTTGCGTTTGTTCCGCCTGTGTCAATTAAGGACCGTTCGTTGCATGGACCCTGGTCAAGTCATAGATTTATTGTCCTGATGCACATACTAGCGGATGGGGGCTAGGAAGACTTGTTTCTCTCTTGTCATGGGTTCCGGCTCTTTCTGGACCGGCTTTTTAGGGTGGTTATATATATGGGGTTGAGGAGGTCTAAGCACCATACTGAGGCCGGGCCTGCAGTGTTGGGGGCTTAGAGTCCGAGCTTGGACGGGGACCTGGACCCCTTGACAGGAGTGGAACGGGTTGGTCTTGCTTGTGCCCGGGGTACAAGCGAGGCGTGTGTTTTTGGGGCACCCAGCTGGGCATATTGATTCGCGAATCACTGTTTCTGCGTGATGGTACGGCTTGACTACGCTCTGGCATCGTAGTAAGAACTAGCAGTTGAAAGAGAAAGAATTGGTTTCTGTTTGCTCAACCCTGCTTGATTTTAGACTAGGTGCTTACATAGAAGGTTGGATACAAAATAAAATACGGCTGTTAAAAGTCAGAAATTAAGGACACACTCTTAGTGCTGCTTCTTGCAAATGCAATAAACCCACAAGCCAGAAAGCCTTGCATGATCCTTGGAGTCTTTCTTTCCTCCTGACGGGTAAGTCTTGCGGAGTACAATTCAGTACTCAGGGTTTGTTCTATCCTGTTGCAGGTAACAGGTGCTGATGAGCTGACACTTGTGTGTGGAAACCTCCTGGTGGGCTCAGCGAGGATTTCCTTTGCGATGCGGAGTAGAGTTTATTTATCAAAACTTTTACTAAAAGTTTACAAGGAAAATACTATTGACTTGTTATCACTCCCTGCTTATACAATACCATCATGTTAAATGTTTACCTCTTGTTAATGTTTAACTTTTCCTTAAATGGTTTCATTTCCACTGAACTCTGATAATGTTTATATTCCGCTGTTATAACTACATAATGAATTACTCTGATGTTGTTTTAAAAGTGATGTAAGAAATGGTAAGGATGTTGTAAGCTTTACTCTCTCATTTGTGATCCTGATGTAAAAATGTGGGTCTTCGAGTTTTCCCTTGCGGTGTGCTCGACGGAATTACTTAGTTTAGTGTTCTCCCTTGGGTACTTAGTGTCTAATGGAAGACAAGTACTCTTGGGAGGGCATTAGATTAGGCGATTCTGCCACAATTGCGACCGACCGTCGGACACTGATCCAAAATAAAAATACCGACCAACCTTCGGATGTAACAGTAACATATAGCGTCCGACCGTTTGCCACAAATATATAGCGACCGACCGTCCAACGCTATTTCGATACTTTTAGCGACCCTTAGTTGGACGCCAGTTTGGGCTGTGGTATGGTGGATAGAGGGAGTACAAACAATTAGTAACTGATATTGTTACTATCATTATATATTATAAATGGTAAATGATGGTGAGGGTCGCCAGCCTACGAATTCAATGCCATGAACAAACCATGGCACATGATTTGCATGCACATATGGTCCAAAGACTCGAAGCATATGACCATAGCACAGTAACACTGTATGTACCATCCATTCGGTACCAGCCAGTTAACTATGATCAGACGGTGTGTACTGCCCATGAGCCTGTCGGATGATTTAGTGCGGTCTGCATGAGCCTGTCGGATGATTTAATTTAAATTAGTGCATTGATGGACCGGTCCATGCATGCGCATGCGTATGCATCCTTGCGTTGTGTGTGTGAGTGGTGCTAGGCTAGCTTCTGTACCGTCTGAATTTAGGTCTGTTGGCCTAGTATTTTTGGATCTGATCTGAACATGTATGGGCTACTGTAGCAATTAAAAAAATGTGACAGCTCTGACTCACTTCCTTCACTCTCCGGACTGGATTGTGTGCGTCGTTTGCAAACTACGGCCTCGTTTAGATCGAAGATGTTAGAAAAATTTGGAACTGTAGTATTTCGTTTGTATTTGACAATTATTGTTCAATCATGGACTAACTAGGCTCAAAAGATTCGTCTCGTGATTTATAACTAAACTATGCAATTAGTTATTTTTTTATCTACATTTACTGCTTCATGCATGCATGCAAAGATTGATGTGATGGAGAGAGAGTGAAAAAATTCCAACTTCTTGAGGCAATCTAAACCAGGCCTACAACTCACATGGATGGATGGCTGCCGCCAAGTTTGGGTGGTTGGTTGCATGTTACTTGAGACTGTGAGCTGCCTCACTTGTTTTCTGCATGTTTCTTTGGACCACTTGCTTGTTGTTGCTGGGTAGAAGGTTCTGATTCAGCCACATTGCCAACTGCACTGCACATTGGTGCATGGGTAGAGATGATTGACAGGTTGGCATGGAGTGTGATAGTTTGCAACTTAGGCCCCGTTTGGAGTGTGATAGTTTGCAACTTAGGCCCCGTTTAGTTTGTGAATCATTCAGTTTAATTCTCATCACATCAATGTTGCGGCAAATGCATAGAGTACTAAATATAGACTAATTGCATGCATGTCGGCATATATTAAGAGTAATTTACGAGACGAATCTATTAAGCCTAATTAGTCCAAAATTGAAAACTTTTTGTCAAATAAGACGAAAGTGCTACAATGTTTGTTAACCTTTAACATCTCTAACCAAACAGGCCCTTAATGAAAAGCTCATTTTACTTTTTTTTATCAGTCGATAAATGCATTTCTTTAGACAATCCATCTTATAGTAGCGTCATCTTGTTCATCTGGAATTAATTATTCGTGGTTAAAAATCATCTCTATGTTTAGTGATATCAAAAATAGAAGACAAAAGAAATTAAAAGATCCATCATGCTGGTTTCTTTAACCAAACATACAAGACAAACTGCATGGAAAAACCGCGGCTAGCGCTGTTGCACAAAATTGATATTCAACGCTCTCGTTTGGGCCGCCATCGGTTTGCTGGACGAATTCTTGCTTTCTTGGGCCAGCCTACTGGGCTTGTACGTATATCAGGCCTTTGAAATTAAAAAGACATCAGAAGAATATGCCAACCCAAATGAGAGGTCAACGTGTAGCAGCCGAATTTTTTTATTTTTTTTTATTTTTTTTGTAGCACTGATTGTGTGCGTCTCCGGTGTACACTCTAAGAAGAACAAATGCTCTCCTTTGTCCCTAAAAAATGCTTTCCTTTGAATTAAGGAACCATATCTTCTGCGGTAATGCTATGCTCCAGCGAGGACGTCTGTCCATACAAATCCGTCCGGACGCCCCGTCCCGAGCCTATACTAGTGATCGGGCCTAACAGCCCTGCTCCGCTCCACCTTTAGCACAGTCTCTCAAAAAAGACAACGACATTTCCTTTCCTCACCGTAGCACGCATGCGATCTTTTCCCCACTGCCGCACGCATGCGCCGTCGTGGGTGCATGCCTCCATCGCGGGATCCGCTCGCTACGACCTTCTCTAGCGCGGTGGCGCCGCACCCAGCCCCATCCCGCGCTGCTCCACACCCCGCGCCCTATCACCACCCCGTGATGCACCCCATCCACCTCACCTGTCGCGGCCACGGCGTGCACCGCGGCCGGCCGAAGGCACCATGACAAGAAGGGGAGGCCTGCGCTTGGGTGTATGCTGGGCTGTTGCTCTCGGTGTCCCCTTGAACCCAAGCTTGCTAGGTACCACAGTTCCCCATCAGTTAGGCCGTGGCCATCGGTGATGTTGTCTTTCAAGTGTTTCAGATGCTATGTTTCAAGTGTTTATCTGCATGCTTAAGATGTTTCAGACGTATGTTTCAAGTGTTTCATCTGGATGTTGCATATGTTGATATGGCTCTATTGCATGTTTCAAGCGTATGTTTAAGTGTTTCAGATGTTTTAGATTTATGTTGCAAGTGTTTCATCTGGATGTTGCAATGTTTATACACGCATGTTTCATTTGTTTCAGACGTATGTTGCAAATGTCTTATCTGGATGTTTCAAAAATAGATCTGGTGTTGCACGGCGTCGGTGGCCGGCTAACAGTGGCCTGCCACAGCCGCTACTGGGGTGCCGCCATGGTCACCATGTGGGTGCCTGAGGCTGGCAGACGCCTTCGTGACGCGCATCCACAGGCAGGACAGGTGACTAGGACCCACGTGGGTTTCCCCGTGCGGGCATTAGGGCATGGGTCCCACATCTAGATGCGGGAGCTGGCGTTGGGCGGGATGCAGACACGCGTGGCATGGAACAGGATGCGGGTGCGAGCGCAGGAGCTGTTTCGACGCGGTGTCCATTTAGACGTCCGGGCGCTAGCCCTTCTGTATCTTCTGTCACATGGAATTCTGGCATTTGCCACTGCTTTGTTTGTTATGCCTAGTTTCTTTTTCCCCACCCTTCCAGCTCAACATCTGTAACACCTCGGGTGTTATAGTGCTAATTAATCTGCCATGTCATCATAATGCATCGTAAAGCATCCATGATTAGGTCAACCTTGTTATGTGCCAACTAAAACAAGTTTACTTATCTAGATTGGATGTGCTTCTCCGTGGTGTGATCCGAAACGAAAACCCTAATTTCGAATGCCACTGCAAATACTTAGTCCGTGCCCTGCGTAATTTGAGGTGTGTGACTGTGTTGCACACTAGTGTCAAGTGTAGGGTATGAGCTCAAGTACAACATCTAAAATGAAGCTCCAAATTTGAGTTTGAGTTGGGATCCAAAAACTTGTCACAAGTTTTCCGATTCGAATTTAAATTCAAATTTGGGAAAAATGTAAAAGAATTTCAAAAGCTAAATTGGTCAACCAAGAGTGGCATTTGGTCAACCATGTCATGTTGGTCCAAATGATGCCCTTGGATGATGGTTTGATCACTAAGTACTCACTAATTAAAGTAGCAACAAATTCCAATTTAAAATTCCTCCGAAAACCCTAAATTTCAAAACTCTGTTTTACCCCTTTTGAAATAATTCAAAATATAAGCAAAATTTGGGAAAAAGTTTAAAACCAAGTTTGTAGAACTTTTCAAGGGCTACAACTTTGGTGTTTTGAGTTTTCAATGTTTTAGTGTAAAATGTGGAGCAATTTTAAAAATAAACAAATTTCAGATTTAACTCATTTTTGTCCCCAAACTAAGATTTCAAAATTTAGGCAGAATTTGAAAATGTTTTGAACAGAAAAGTTGTAGGTATTGTCAAGGTGTAGAACTTTGGTGTTTGGAGATTTTGAAGTTTCAATATGAAATCCAAAGTAATTTCTAAATTTCCAAATCCCCAAAATGTGTCCCCTTTTGAATTTAAACTCAAATTTCAAAATCCAGTTAGAATTTGAAAAAGTGTTCAATACAAAACTTGTAGAGCTTGAAATTCTGAAGATTTCATATATTGGAAGTTTTTCAAGTTTCCACATGAATTTGAGAGTAATTTGAGAAAATAGTTTGAAAATTCAAAATTTGGGGAGGGGGGAGTGCTACAGTGCGGCGCCAATGGCCGCCGGCCACCGCGAGGTATGGGTGCCGGCGAGCCGCCGTGGCTGCCCAGACCCTTCGCGCGCGACCGGGAGCGCCAGCGCGACATCGCGCGTCTTCCAGAGGCCAACTCCTCGACCGTGGTCTATAAATACGTCGGGGTCGCCTTCGTTTTCTTTCTTTTTCTGTTTCCGTCGCCGCCGCCGCCGCTAGCTCCGCCGCTCGCCGCAGCCATTGTCAAGCCTCCTCCAGCCATGGTAATTGCACTAGCAAGACCGCATCGCTCCCGTGCATCTCCCTGGCCATTCACCTCCACCCCTATCGCCCGTTTCGCGCGGATAGCCGCCGTCTTCCTCGCGCCCTGTCAGACTTCACCGCCACCGCCGCTCCCACGTGGCCAGGCCACTCTAGCCCCTCCCAGTCGCCACCAAGAGCACCAACGTGATCGCTGTGAGCCACCGCTGTTTCTACGCCTTTAGTTTGATCGTTACTTGCTTAGAGACGCGTTTTCGCGGCTCACCGTCGGCCACGGTCCGCCACCGTCGTCGGTGAAGGGTCACCAGAGCTCGAACCAAGCTGTAGGCTAGTGCCATGGACTCGTGAGAAGGTGTAGCACGTTGTGGTAGCGTTGGTTAGTCGACCGAGGTCTTGACCGCCGGCCGGCCACCGTGCGGGCGAAGCTGAGAGCGCGGGAGAGAGCGGGGGAGACGGAGGTGAGGGATGACAGGCGGGGCCAGGCTGTCAGTGAGAGAGAGGGAGAAACGGCCGCGCGCGCGCTGCTGGGCCGCTCGGCTCGGCCGGACCGGAGGGAGAGAAGGAATCAGCCCGGTTCGGTTTTTGTTCTTCTTTTTCAAAATTTTGAATAGTGCTATTATTTGTTTATTTCACTAAAAATTGTGTAGAGGTCCAAAATTCATGAAAATTTTTGTGTGAGTCTCTCAATGTGTATACTATCTAGGAAAAATGTTAAATCATGAATTTGAGTATTTTGTGCAGTAGATTTAATTAGTTCCAATAAAGATTAAATGCAACTTCCATGAATTTTAATAATTAATTTATTAATCCAAAAATTATGAAATTTATTATGACACTGTTTTAAGTCATTCTTAATCTATAGAAAAAGTTTGAGTATTTAGATAAAGTTTGATCAACTATTAATTATGCCCTAATTAATTAAATAGTAAATAAATGTTAATTTGATAACTTTAAGTGTTGTGTGCCCTTTTAATTGAGTGATGTCCTTAGGTCACTAATCATTGGTGATCTTTGGCACCTTAATTCCATGTTTGAGCTCGTTAGTAACTTACTTAGGATAAAAAGCTCGTATCGTGGGTTTTATCGCTACTAGGTAGTAGGTTTACTGTTTTGCGACGGTACCACGAAGAAAAGTTGTACTCAAGTCATACATCGTGGTATATGATCATCAAGCATCATGTTTATCATCAAGCATCATGTTGAAGCATGTTATGTACTCGTGTAGTTCCCGCTTTCGAAGAAGTCGCAGTTGCCGAGCAAGCTTCTGGAGAAGAGCTATCATCGGTGGGTTCCGGACCAGACGTTGGAGTCCTCGAGTCTGAGTCAGTCGTCGTGTCGCAAGCCCCGGTGCATTTAAACCTACCTTGATATTTACAAATCTTTATTATTTTTACTTTGGTTTACTACATTAAGTAATTAGGAGTTGAGTGATAACCCAATTGCTGCATTATCATCCTTGCTTATTGCGATATCACCATTGATACCTGTTTTTATGGAAAATGCGTAGTATGCTTCGCTAGGCTTATGAGTTAAGCTTTTTAAATGAATTGTTTATGTAGCCATGACGGCATACTTAATGAATATTGAAATACAAGAATGAATTAGAAGATCAGGCGGGTGGTTTGGCCACTGCTAACATGCATTGGGAACGGAGTCTCAATGTAGTGTTTTCGCCTTGTCAGTTAAGGACCGTACGTTGCAGTCCTGTGTTGTGTTTCGAGACTTTGCAACTAGCCTCATGCCTTGGGTAAGCCCAAAATGTTGGTAATTCCATTTTGAGAACGTCTAACCTCGCACTGGGAGTGGAGAGATGGCGAGAGTAGCGTGTACCCTCGGGGCTAGAATCGGGCCGGGTTCGAGGAGTACTGTACTCTCAGGTGGCGATGGACACGTTCTGGTTTTGGAAGATCTGAATGAGGGTTGGCATATGTCAGATTCGGTTCTACATATACCGTGAGGTTAGAGATCCCCAGCTGGGTATAATCGGTTCGAATCGTCGTTTGCTCCTCGGTTATGGAGACTCGATCACCTGTCCTACATCGTAGATAACAACTAGAATTGAAAAGAAAGAATGAGAAAGGTTTTGATGATAATTACTTTGATCTAGATTAGGATCACCTAGAATTGGTTAATGAACCATCAATGGTAAAAGTAAAATATTGAAGATAAGGACTTACTTTAGTAAGCTTTTCTGCAAAAGAAAAACTGATTCTGGAATACCGTACCTTGATTCCCTAAAGCTAGCATGCCTTTGGAGTCTTTGTCTTAGTCGGGTAAGTCTTGTTGAGTACTCTCGTACTCAGGGTTTGTTGAACCCCTTGTTGCAGGTGCGGTTCATGAACAAGTATGCTTCGAGCCTTGTTGCATGACCGTCGTGGCCGAAGAAAGTGACGACGAGTAGACTGTGTGGCCTTTGGGCAATGCTTCTCGCTTGTGTGATGTAATAAAGTTACTACCGATACTTCTCTACTACTGGTTTGTAATAATGTTACATTGAGTTTGAGGTTTGAAAACTGGTTTGTAATCCCTAAGTTATTGTAAGATTTCCGCTACTTTACTCTGTTGAATATTTTGAATAAACTGTTGTAATATTGCAATACTCCTGTGATTGGATCCTGTTCGGAGGAAAGCAGGCCTTTTAAGTTATGAGGAACATAAGTACGGCTGTCAGAGGTCATTATGACGATGACGGGTACATGTGGGTCATCATAATTAGGAGGTTATGTGACAGCTGGTACCAGAGCATAATCACTCGAGTTATTGTAGTATTACTTTGCAAAACTTCAAAATGATTTGGGTCGAACAAACTTAATATTGATATTTTGGTCCAAATTGCTTTTGCTTATCTTAATCTATTCTATAGTTTCCTTAGCTCATATTTGAAAGCTTCGTAGTGAAGTATCATGCTATAGTGCCCTATGTTATAAATATTGCATGTGTTGCTTAATCTTTTTCTGTTAGATCGTAAGTACGATGCATGCATCATGTTTAATTCACCTGCTTAAGTTACCTTCCCTTTTAAAGTGGTTTGGGTTAAGTAAGGTTCAATCCTATTCATGCTAACCTTCAGATCCCTCCTATCTGTTCTTATCGATCTAATTCTATCTTGCTTTAGGATGGCACGTGTGAAGATGACTCCTCGCAAGAAAACAGGTCCGCAAGGAGTGCCGTGTCATCAGTTGGTCGCTAGAGGTGATGGAGCAAGCAATAGCTGCAATCCGAACCCGGATTCAGAATCAGAGGTTGCAAGGCTTACATCGGAGTTAGAGCGACTGAAGCGCAACATGCGTTTTTGGAAACAGTTCCAGAACGAGTCTCTGGAAAAGGAGACAGAAGCCAGGGCTCGTGTTCGAGAGTTGGAGCTTTATGCGACACACCTGGAGCAGTACAACATAATTCTGCATGAGGAAGTCCATAGGCTAAATGATCTGATGAATCCCAATCATCAGCCCCAGGCAGTAGAAGATGATGTCGGTGCCGTGATTTTCCTGGTGGAGAGGACAATGAAGAAGAAGATCCGGAAGAAAATGAACCCATGATGGAAAGTGGGGATGATGCAAGTCATGTCACTAGTGCAAGTGCTCCAGAGGTTGAGGACGGAGTGATCGTGATCAGCGGTGATGATGAGGAGTGAAATATAAACATGGATGGTTATGTAACATAGCAGTCTTTTCTGTTTTCTAAGAACCTTAGTGGGTAGTTTCTTGCTTGCGAGCAAGCTTGTAATGAAATAATGTAAGATAAGTTTGATGTGTGTACTAGTACTGTACTAACTGCTTTTTAATTCAATAAAGCGATGTAAATAAAAATGGTTTGTGTACAACAGATGGACGGTACTGGAACTTCCTAGGATGGGGACAATACTCCGAATCCCCCACCATTTCCACCTACTTTGGCAGAAGCTATTGCCGCACTGGTCAATGCCATTACCTTGTTGGCTCAGAATCAGAATGGAAATCAGGGTCGTCGAGGCTGTAATAATGGAGGAGAAACCACTTATGTGGATTTCACCGATACCCGTCCACCAGTGTTTTCAAAGGCAGATGAGCCGCTAGAGGCGGATGACTGGCTCCGCACCATGGAGCAAAAGTTTGAACTTCTACAATGCACGGAGTACCAAAAACCCATGTTTGCAGCACAATAGCTCAGAGGTGCCGCAGGGGCGTGGTGGGCGAATCTGGTCGCCGCACGACCTGCTGGCCACCGTGTCACTTGGCAGGAGTTTCGTGATGCCTTCAGAGCACACTACATTCCAGATGGTGTTATGGCCATGAAGTTAGAAGAGTTTCTCTCACTGAAACAGGGGAACCAGACAGTTCTACAGTATGTGGGCAAATTTAATCATCTGTCCTAGTATGCAGCTGAGTTTGTGAACACCGATGCGAAGAAGAAGAGTTGTTTCATGAGGGGCTTGAGTACCAGAATTCAGGAAGCATTGGTCACCTGCTATAATGCCACATACCATGAGATAGTCAATGTGGCTATCGCATCAGAAGAGAAGTCCCGCCTACACAAAGAGTCAAAGAAAAAGAAGCAAGTGTTTTCTAGCCCGTCTGGCGGCATTAAGAAGCGCCAGAAGTTTGTTTACCACCCTCAGAACCATTTCCGCCCAACTTATCGCCCACCGCAATACCAAGCTCAACCGCAGATGTTTTTCTGTCCTGCCGCAACCTCGCAATTTACACAGCAGCCGAATGCCCCTGGTATTCGAAACCAGACTCCAGTAACCCACAACTTTCCCTGCTACAATTATGGAAAGCCAGGCCACTTTTCCAAGGACTGCCCGTATCCAAGGCAGTACAATCCCAACTATCCCAGAGCTCCCGTACTGCAACAACAACAACCTCAGAGCAAGAATAATAACCTGAATGTTCAGAAGGGTAAGGTTGAGAAGAAGAAGACCGGACATGTATTCTACACTCAAGCGAGTGCAATTCCAGAGGGAGAACCTATTATGATGGGTATGTTCCCTGTTGCTAATCATCCAGCAGTACTATTATTTGATTCAGGTGCATCGCATACATTCATAAATCGCACCTTTGTTGTTAAGCATGACATTCCAATTATGGGAACCCAAGAAGATTTCTTTATTCAGTCGCCCGAGGGACGATTGTGTACTAAGGAGATGGTACATGACGTACCTATAGAGTTAGGTGGGCATATATTCCCTACCTCAATGATTATATTACAGAAACATGATATAGATGTAATCCTGGGTATGAATTGGATGTACCAATGAGGAGCCATTATAGATGCACTGCACAGAACTATAAGGTTGAACTTGTCAGATAATAAATCTCATCTTCTTATCCAACTTCCTATTCCCAAGAGAACAGTCGAAAGGATATGTGCAACTTCAGTACAGGAGATTTGTGATATACCGGTAGTCTGTGAATTCTCAGATGTGTTTCCAGATGATCTACCAGGTCTGCCACCAGACAGAGATATAAAGTTTGTGATTGAGTTAAAACCTGGTACTATCCCAATATCCAGGAGAGCTTATAGAATGCCACCCAATGAATTGGCTGAACTCAAGGATCAATTGCAAGAGTTACGTGACAAAGGTTTTATCAGACCCAGTTCCTCACCATGGGGATGTCCGGCTCTTTTTGTTAAAAAGAAGGATCAGACTTTAAGGATGTGTGTTGACTATAGACCGTTGAATGAAGTAACCATTAAGAACAAATACCCGTTGCCTCGCATTGATCTACTCTTTGATCAGCTTGCGGGGGCAAAGGTATTTTCAAAGATCGATCTTCGATCGGGGTACCATCAAATCAAGATTCGACCTGAAGATATCCCAAAGACTGCATTCACTACCAGATATGGATTGTATGAGTATCTAGTTATGTCTTTTGGTCTTACCAATGCACCGGCACATTTCATGTATTTGATGAACTCAGTTTTCATGCCGGAACTTGGCAAGTTTGTGGTTGTTTTTATTGATGATATTCTGGTGTACTCCAAAAGTGAAGAAGAGCATGTTGAGCATCTCAGAGTAGTTCTGACCCGTCTGAGAGATCACCAACTGTATGTCAAGTTCAGTAAGTGTGAGTTTTGGTTAAGAGAAGTGCAATTCTTGGGACATGTGTTGTCAGCCGAAGGAGTAGCAGTAGATCCTGGCAAGGTGAAAGATATTCTGAATTGGAAGCCACCAATCTCAGTTCATGAGGTCCGAAGTTTTCTAGGAATGGCGGGTTATTACCGTCGATTCATACCTGACTTTTCAAAGGTAGCCAAGCCAATCATGGAGTTGTTGAAGAATCAAACTAAGTTCATCTGGTCTCCAGAATGTGAAAAGGCTTTTAGAATTCTAAAGAAGTCACTGACAACTGCTCCAGTCTTAGCACAGCCAGATATAGAAAAGCCATTTGATGTTTACTGTGATGCCTCGGGTATTGACCTTGGTTGTGTATTGATGCAAGAAGGCAGAGTCATTGCTTATGCCTCGAGACAGTTGAAGCGTCACGAAGAGCATTATCCGACACATGATCTTGAACTAGCAGCTGTAGTTCATGCATTAAAAATCTGGTGTCATTACTTGTTAGGTAATACTTGTCACATGTATACAGATCACAAGAGCTTAAAGTATATCTTTACTCAGTCAGAATTGAATATGAGGCAAAGAAGGTGGCTTGAGTTAATAAAGGATTATGATTTAGAAGTGCACTATCACCCTAGAAAAGCAAATTTCGTTGCTGATGCACTCAGTAGAAAGAATCATTGCAATTGTATGACTATGAAGCCAATGGATTACAGTTTGTGTTACGAATTAGAAAAGTTAGATATTGAAATAATCCAACAAGGTCAGTTGACTAATGTCACAGTGGAATCAACAATCAAAGATCAGATTATATCGGCTCAGAGAAGTAATCTCGGTATAGCCCACATCAAAGAAAAAGTTAGAACAGGTCAACAAACAGATTTCAGCATTGATGATGCAGATGTGTTGTGGTTCAAGAATTGGCTAGTGGTCCCGAAGGTTCTGGAGCTACGTCAGCTCATTCTTAATGAAGCACATAGTACAAGGTTTTCTATTCATCTAAGGAGTAATAAGATGTATCAGGATTTGAAATAGAGATTCTGGTGGACTAAAATGAAAATTGAGATTACTAAGTATGTTGCCAGATGTGACACTTGTCGTAGAGTGAAGGCTGTACGTTTGAAGCCGGCCGGGATGTTGCAACCATTGCCCATTCCATCTTGGAAGTGGGATGATATCGGCATGGATTTTATTATTGGTTTACCCACAACCTCAAGAAATTTTGATTCAATCTGGGTCATTATAGATCGATTTACCAAATTAGCACATTTCCTTCCAGTAAAGACAAAATATTCTACAGTGAAGCTTGCAAGGATATATCTTGATGGAATACTGAGTCTTCATGGGGTACCAAAGACTATTATTTCTGATAGAGGTCCACAGTTTGTCTCCAAATTCTGGATGGAGTTACACAAGTCACTGGGTACCAAGGTTATACATAGTTTAGCTTATCATCCTCAAACTTCAGGACAAACTGAAAGAGTAAATCAAATTCTAAAAGATATGTTGAGATCTTGTGCTCTTACCTTTCAAGATCAATGGGATGAATGTTTACCCTTAGCAGAATTCTCATACAATAATAGTTATCAGGAGAGTATAAAAATGGCACCATTTGAAGCCTTGTATGGCCGTAGGTGCAGAACTCCATTGAATTGGTCAGAACCGGGAGAAAGATGGTTTTTCGGTGTTGATCTTGTGAAAGAAACTGAAGAAAAAGTCAGGCAGATTCAGAAAAATTTGAAAGTGGCTCAATCCCGATAAAAGAGTTATGCTGACAAAAGGCGTAGACCCTTGATGTTTAAAGTAGGAGATTATGTTTATCGAAAAGTATCAACCATGAAAGGAGTTAGTAGATTTGGAGTCAAAGGCAAGCTCGCACCACGTTATATTGGCCCATTCCAAATTATTCAAAAATGTGGAAAAGTGGCATATAGGTTAAAGTTGCCTGACCAACTGTCAGCCGTGCACAATGTATTTCATGTATCACAAATGAAAAAGTGTCTTCAAGTGCCTGATCAAGTTGTTAATGTTGATGGGGTTGAACTTGAGCCTGATTTGACATATTCTGAACATCCTGTCCGAGTTTTGGATTGAAAGGATCGTGTTACTCGAAGTAGAACAACTAAATGGTACAGGATACAATGGAATCAACATTCAGAAGAGGAAGCCACCAGGGAATCGGAAGATTACCTGTTGGAGAATTTCCCCGAGTTCCTTGCTTCTATCTAGGTTGCAATTTCTTCTTTAAATTGTAACCTGTCTTTTTCAAATTTTTGTAATGTAGAAAATCCCCTACCTGTTTTGTAGACAAGTCTTGGACGTGTTTGCTTGACACGTTTCCTTTTCCATTACTTAACTCAAGGCTTTAAATCTCGGGACGAGATTTCTTTAAGGGGGAAGGGCTGTAACACCTCGGGTGCTATAATGCTAATTAATCTGCCATGTCATCATAATGCATCGCAAAGCATCCATGATTAGGTCAACCTTGTTATGTACCAACTAAAACAAGTTTACTTATCTAGATTGGATGTGCTTCTCCGTGGTGTGATCCGAAACGAAAACCCTAATTTCGAATGCCACTGCAAATACTTAGTCCGTGCCTGCGTAATTTGAGGTGTGTGACTGTGTTGCACACTAGTGTCAAGTGTAGGGTATGAGCTCAAGTACAACATCTAAAATGAAGCTCCAAATTTGAGTTTGAGTTGGAGTCCAAAAACTTGTCACGAGTTTTTCGATTCGAATTTAAATTCAAATTTGGGGAAAATGTAAAAGAATTTCAATAGCTAAATTGGTCAACCAAGAGTGGCATTTGGTCAACTATGTCATGTTGGTCCAAATGATGCCCTTGGATGATGGTATGATCACTAAGTAATCACTAATTAAGGTAGCAACAAATTCCAATTGAAAACTTCTCCGAAAACCCTAAATTTCAAAACCCTGTTTTACCCCTTTTTAAATAATTCAAAATCCAAGAAAAATTTGGGAAAAAGTTCAAAACCAAGTTTGTAGAACTTTTCAAGGGCTACAACTTTGGTGTTTTGAGTTTTCAAAGTTTTAGTGTAAAATGTGGAGCAATTTCGAAAATAAACAAATTTCAGATTTGACCCCTTTTTGTCCCCGAACTACAATTTCAAAATGGAGGCAGAATTTGAAAATGTTTTGAACAGAAAGGTTGTAGGTCTTATCTAGATGTACAACTTTGGTGTTTGGAGATTTTGAAGTTTCAATATAAAATCCTAAGTAATTTCTAAATTACCAAATTCCCAAAATGTGTCCCCTTTTGAATTTAAACTCAAATTTCAAAATCCAGTGAGAACTTGAAAAAGTGTTCAATGCAAAACTTGTAGAGCTTGAAATCCTGAAGATTTCATATATTGGAAGTTTTTCAAGTTTCCACATGAATTTGAGAGTAATTTGAGAAAACAGTTTGAAAATTCAAAATTTGGGGAGGGGGGAGTGCTACAGTGCGGCGCCAATGGCGGCCGGCCACCGCGCGGTATGGGCGCCGGCGAGCCGCCGTGGCTGCCCAGACCCTTCGCGCGCGACCGGGAGCGCCAGCGCGACGTCGCGCGTCTTCTATAGGCCAACTCCGCGACCGTGGTCTATAAATACGTCGAGGTCGTCGTCGTTTTCTTTCTTTTTCTGTTTCCACCGCCGCCGCCGCTAGCTCCGCCGCTGCCGTCGTCAAGCCTCCTCCGGCCACGGTAATTGCACCAGCAAGACCGCATCGCTCCCGTCCATCTCCCTGGCCATTCACCTCCACCCCACCGCCCGTTTCGCGTGGATAGCCGCCGTCTTCCTCGCGCCCGGTCAGACTTCACCGCCACCGCCGCTCCCACGTGGCCAGGCCACTCCAGCCCCTCCCAGTCGCCACCAAGAGCACCAACGTGATCGCTGTGAGCCACCGCTGCTTTCTACGCCTTTAGTTTGATCGTTACTTGCTTGGAGACGCGTTTTCGCGGCTCACCGTCGGCCACAGTCCGCCACCGTCGTCGGTGAAGGGTCACCAGAGCTCGAACCAAGCTGTAGGCTAGTGCCATGGACTCATGAGAAGGTGTAGCACGTTGTGGTAGCATTGGTTAGTCGACCGAGGTCTTGACCGCCGGCCGGCCACCGTGCGGGCGGAGCTGAGAGCGCGGGAGAGAGCGGTGGAGACGGAGGTGAGGGATGACAGGCGGGGCCAGGCTGTCAGTGAGAGAGAGGGAGAAACGGCCGCGCGCGCTGCTGGGCCACTCGGCTAGGCCGGACCGAAGGGAGAGAAGGAATCGGCCCAGTTCGGTTTTTGTTCTTTTTCAAAATTTTGAATAGTGCTGTTATTTGTTTATTTCACTAAAAATTGTGTAGAGCTCCAAAATTCATAAAAATTTTTATGTGAGTCTCTCAATGTGTATACTATCTAGGAAAAATGTTAAATCATGAATTTGAGTATTTTGTGCAGTAGATTTAATTAGTTCCAATAAAGATTAAATGCAACTTCCATGAATTTTAATAATTAATTTATTAATCCAAAAATTATGAAATTTATTATGACACTGTTTTAAGTCATTCTTAATCCATAGAAAAAGTTTGAGTTTATTTAGATAAAGTTTGATCAACTATTAATTATGCCCTAATTAATTAAATAGTAAATAAATGTTAATTTGATAACTTTAAGTGTTGTGTGCCCTTTTGATTGAGTGATGTCCTTAGGTCACTAATCATTGGTGATCTTTGGCACCTTAATTCCATGTTTGAGCTCGTTAGTAACTTACTTAGGATAAAAAGCTGGTATCGTGGGTTTTATCGCTACTAGTTAGTAGGTTTACTGTTTTGCGACGGTACCGCGAAGGAAAGTTATACTCAAGTCATACATCGTGGTATATGATCATCAAGTTATCATCAAGCATCATGTTGAAGCATGTTATGTACTCGTGTAGGTCCCGCTTTTGAAGAAGTCGCAGTTGCCGAGCAAGCTTCCGGAGAAGAGCTATCGTCGGTGGGTTCCGGACCAGACGTTAGAGTCCTCGAGTCTGAGTCAGTCATCGTGTCAGAGCAAGGCAAGCCCCGGTGCATTTAAACCTACCTTGATATTTACAAATCTTTATTATTTTTACTTTGGTTGCTGTATTAAGTAATTAGGAGTTGAGTGATAA